>OZ035861.1:7600529-8117170 GCA_964034905.1 Itoplectis maculator
CCATCGCGTTGAGCTTGCGCTCTATGTACAGACAGGGTCAACGGGGGTCCGCGCGAGAATCGTCGTCTTTCGCGCACACGCGCGCGCGCAGCTCAAGGGAACGGTGCTGCTGCCGGTCCTGCTGTTGCTGCTGCTGCTGCTGCTGCAGCTGCTGGGCTCGCTCCGGCTCTCAGCCCGCGCGCCACGCGATAAACGTCCCCGAGAGATCGCGAGATCTCCCGAAGAATTTTCCCGGCGACGAGTGCGCGGCCCGACGTAGATCTCGCGAGCGCGAAACAGTCGTCGCGTGATCCTTCACGCGGCGCGCATGCGCATGCGCGCTAACCCGAACGAAACTAGTCCGTAACCCGATACTCTCGGTTCGGTACGGACGAGAGGTATACAGGCCGTGAAATCTGGTACGAACCTCTCCGCACGTACACGGACAGCGAAGAGAGCTAGAATTATTCGCGAAACCGGTGATCTCGCGGCTTCTCGTGTATAAAGGTTAGGTTATACCACTCGGCGGTGGCGGACGCGAGGATCGTCAGTTTACGGATTTGCGAACTCAGCCGGAAACTCTCTCGCGACGCCGCGTGTATAACGTTACACGATTTTTGCAGTGCCGGAGAGGATCTTTGTGGCATTTTTATTTTGTGTTGATTTTCAACCCTTCTTTACGGTTAAATACCTGCTTGAGTATTTAAAGTTAAGAAGCCTGCTGATAACGCAGGTTGTACGGCATTCGTTGGCCCCAGGTGCGAAAATCCTCGTGTTTCCTCAATCGATGAGTCACTCCGCGAAGTCCGAGAGAGAAAGAGGGATTGAAATAGACAGAGAGACCCTTACAACGTGCACACGACGCGCGAGCACAGTCGATAATATCATCGCGCAAGCGCGATTCCCTCGCGAAATCGTAAAGAAGACCCCGCCCCCCTCCGCGGCCTCTCTCGATCGTTCCGCGCACGTAATTTCCACGCGCGCAGCGGGTTCTCATATTGGCATATCGGCAATTGGCATTGCGAGTTCTCGGGAACTTCGGAGGGGGGAGGGTGTTCGAGGGGGGAGGCGGGCGGCTCCGCAGAAACAGGCATTTCAGCTTTGGTCGGCTCAAGCGGGGAGATCCTTCGGGCTCCATTAGCGCGGCGGCAGGTAAGCAGAAAAGTGAGAAGACGAAGAAGAAGAAGAAGAAGAAGAAGAAGAAGAAAAAGCTGAGGAGAAGGACGAAGAAGCGAGAGGACGAAGAAGAAGAAGAAGAAGAAGAAGAAGAAGCTGAGGAGAAGGACGAGGACGAAGAAGCTGAGGAGAAAGACAAAATGAACCGTGTCCTCGTCTACGGCGCCGCAGCGCCGAATCCAGCGAATGAATACAACGACGAGGAAAAGAGCGAAGACGGAAAGAAAAAAAAAAGAGAAAAAAGCCCCCCGAGGGAACGCGCGCGGGGGGGCGGAGGGGAACGAGCATCGAGAGGGCCACCTCGCTGCCGCCGTAGCCATCGCGGGAGTTCCTCTCGCTGAGAGGAGATACGTAACCTGTGCCGGGCGCGCAACCTGCAGTCCCTTGCTTCGTCCTTGTCGAGCACGAAAATCTACGGGGTGTCCCCGAAGCCGCGCGTAACACCCGAAGCGAATCCTGTGCCGATTGGCACAAGATTCGCTTCGCCGTCGACGAGTCGAAAGTAGATTTCGCTGTTACCGACCCGAGCTACGAATGAGCTACGCGCGTCGGGCAGATGAGATTTCGAGTGCGGAACGCTTCGCAAGCTCTTCGAGGAGTTTCGTGTTCGGGACGCGGAGGACGCGACGAGCGACGCGGATTATCGCCGCGCGTCACCCGTTACAGTCGAACGTCTCTACCCGCGCGCACCTCGGGAGTTCTCGCGCGGGGGAAACCCTCCGCGCGACGCGCACGCGCGTGGTGGGAGGAATTCCAGCGTTGCCAGACCCGGCACGAGGGATACGAACCCACCGGGGAATCCACGGAGAAGCCGTGGGTACGCCCAGAATCCTTTTTTTTATTTTCTCTCTCTCTCTCTCTCTCTCTCTCGAGACGAAGTTTGGAAGCTGCAGGCGGAAGAGCAGGATTCATATTCTATCGCGCCGTCCGGAGTGACGACTGTGACGAGGCAATGTTATAGCCGGGGTGTTCCGATTCACGTGTCTGTTTGTCAACAAGAGTCAGGGCGTCTCTGACGTAGGGTAGATGCACCGTTTTTGGCCACCTTAGGGCAGATTGTGGCCATCACATTCAAAGGAATAAAACAATGCATTTAATGGCATGAAAAAAAACATGTGAATTTATGTGAATTTTATTATAAAATTATTTAATTATATTTAATTTATGTTTAATTATTTGAAGAATAAAATAATAAAAATGACCACAATAGTTATACCGTGGCCACTAATGATACATCTACCCTAGTAAACTCTCGTGGGTCCTCCGAACGCGTGTCAAACGATCCGTCGGTTATTGTCTCGACATTTTTCTACAGAATTTTTCGGAATTGAAGCCGATGACTTCGGAAGACGACTCGCAGTTCGTTCAACTGCGAAACTGGTTGTTGTTTCTGCAGTGGGTAATAATTTTCGCTCGGACGGTTTTCACACTGAAACAGGCAGCGTTCGAATCTTCGGGGTTCGTCGATCGGCGACCATACTGCGGATGTGGATAACGGCCGGACGGTTGATGGTCGTCGTGCGACGAGCCGAAGACGAGGGAGTCTTGTCTTGTCTTGTCTTGATTGCAATGCGGCTCGCCGGGACGAGCGGGAAGCGGCCGAACCCTTTGGAGGGGAAGCGATAAGCGGATCGGAACATCCAACGAAAAAAAGGCCAAGCCTTCTACGTAAATTAATTACAGATATGAGTATATCGCAGTAAATAAGATACACGCGGACCCTTCGTTGCTTTATTTCGCCTTTTTTTCTCTTTGCCTCCTGCGGGCGGGCGAGATGAATTGAAACATTATTTTCCATTACCGTCTCCGGAGAACGGATATCATTGTGCGAGGGAACCGGGGAAACGCAGCGCAGAGCCGGTTTATCGCCGAGGCTTCTGGTCCCTCTGCTGCCGCCGACGTTCAACGTACGCTCGACCTGAATCACTCGAGAATCGAGAGACCACGGGCGATGTGCAGAGGCGACCGAGGCAGGCGTCTTGTCTTCCGCAGTGGCAGAGCTATAAGATCCGCAAAGGGCTGCTATATACCTGCGAGGCGGAACGACCCGCGCAGCTCTCGGGAGACCGAGAGGCGCGGAGTCTCCCGACACTGTCGGCAGCAAGCAGAGTCGAATCCCTCGATGCTATGCGGAGGCACGTAGGAAGATCCTGCCGGGCGGCAGACACAGGTGCTCCGCTCCTGTCATCGGGAATCGTTTACGCTCGTCTTTACGGCGTCGCGCGGCCGCCTCTTCTTCGGCCTCGGGACGAAGTCGTTGGCCGTAAAAAATTGCCTTTTTTCTAATACCCTTCTTCGATATATTATCGAAAGTTTGGACAGTTTTTTTTAGCAATAACTGCTATGATGGAAAATATTTTGAAGAGCCAACTTTTTTCCTTTTTATAATTCCTCGAATATTGGTCCACTTTTTTTTTTACTGTAATGGGAAAAAGATCCTGGCTACGAGCTCGTAATAAAAATAATTGCATCGCGTTGGAAGCAATTTTGAATTCGCGCGGCTGAATTCAAAATTCGCGGAGATTTAAAAAAGTTATCCAGAGAAAAATGTAAAAAAAAACGTTTCCACCTAACGACACGAATCTCGTAGCGCGACTGTCGAGATCTATCGGCGAACGTTCCGACGAACGCGACTTTCACCTGTCTCTCCGATCGAGGTTCGTCGCGCCCGTAAAATCTCAATTCTCGTCGCGCTCGTCCGAGTTAACCGAGCGCGGCGACTCGAGTGTGGGTCACGGTCTCGAAATTCGATCGCCGAAATTCTCGTCGTTGGCCCCGGCGAACAACGCTTGCCGGATAAATCTCAGATGGCGACTCGCGGATAAATCTCCGCAGGTTAAAACGGTTCGGGTACTCACGACTCGGGACTCGATGTCGAGACTCTTGTCTCGCCTTCTCTTTCCAAGGACGGGCGTGCACATGAACATGTCGACGGAGCTCGTGGCGTCCCGGTCTCTCCTCAGGGAGTCCAGACTCCTCACGGCCACGATCGCCGCCGCCTCGTACAGCTCCCGCAGGGCCTTGGGCCGGCTCATCGACGTGAAGAGCGAGTCGTCCGGCTTGTTCGATGACCGAAAGTGCACGGTCCTCGCGGCGAACGTCGAGATGTCGGATTCCGCTGTGGACAGATAAATGAAAATATCGTCAAAACCTATTACGATTTATTATCAAACATCCCTGACTTCTGCACTCTTTAAAGGAGGAATGTATTTTTTTCGGTACAATTTACGAAATTTTTGTGAACCTCTGGAAAAAAAAAGTATACTACCTATCGATGCGAAATTTGGAATCACGTTTTATTTGTATTTTGTATACACAAAAAAAAATGTTGACCATTTTCGTCGAACATACGTCCTCGAATTTTTGGCGTCGTCTTGAAATTAAAATTTCGGTATTTCCTACAAAATTGATCAATCTTATACTAATAAAAAAAAACCCAACGCATCACTTTTTTTTTAGATAAATCCTACCGTCGAGCTATCAGATTCCGCTGCGGTCAGAAAAAAAAGTATCGTCGAATGTGCATATTTTTCTCGGCGAAAAATAAACATCGGTATGTTATGCTCGCGGCGCGCACGGTAGCCGAGACTCGTTTCGCGATATTCATTCGTTGCAACGAGAGCAGCACCGCCGCTGCCCACCTAAGCGCGATATAATATCTTCGCGCTGTGTTCACCGGCGAGCAGGCCGTAACTGTTGCGGCTTGCGCGCGGATATAATACGTGGCGCGCGCGGGTGGGAAGCTGGTATATACGTGGAAAAGACGCGCGGCGCGATGCTACCGCCCGGTTACACTCGGCCAGGCTCGTAAGAAATACTCTCAGCAACCGTCGAACCGCGCCGACGCTGTACGGTACAACATATATACACTTAGATAGCATCGAATCGGACTGGTTTTGGAATCCGGGCCTGTGCGATGCTGTTGCTGCTCCGTACGAAGGAGTTCGAAGGCATGCGAGCCGGTGCTCACCGGGCCCGTCCGCCCGCCCGCGAACCTCGCCGTATCTTCTTCGTGTTTATACATACTTATGTTTGCCGCAACTGGCCCGGAGGCGCACGCGCGATATCACCGGTCTACGGCAACGGCATAGCGGCAGCTACGGCAGCTACGGCATTGCGAACACCGTACGACTTGCGATTGCGACGTCCGACTGGGGCGTGTACTTCTACAAATTAATCCTTTCGCTCGTGAATTTATTACACCGCGCACCTCGCAAATCGTTATCTCGAAAATTCTGTTCGCGTAACAAGGAAGTACGAATTCCGAAGTTCCCGCTCGGATCGCGAGGGCGCACGATATATTCCGCGCAGAAAAAAACAGTCCAGGAGTAGGGTCTGGAATAGAGTCTATAGGATGGAATCCATGGGATTGTTTTTTTTCAAAAACAATCCGAAATAGAGTCTAGGATGGAGTCCAGGATAAAGTCCCGACAGGCCAGAAGGGAGTCCAGGATTTGAACCCAAACCAGGATGGGTTCCATCCAGGACTCTCTCCCGGACTCCGACCTGGACTGTTAGGACTGGGGGCACGGTGGGGTAGGACGGGGCAGCTCGAGGGGGTTAAAATATGAAATTGCAGCGAGGCACGCACACGGTACATCGAGCACAATGCGAATTAAGACATCGCCCGGTTGCGCATTGTTCGCCCTGTACAAAACAAAAGACAATGAGGCGCTCGTTTTCTTCTGTGCAACGAGGGGAATGCGGCGTACGCACGTCACGGGCGTTAATGGCCGAAAGGGAACCCGACCGGCCGGCCGCCGAGCTTCGCCGAGCCGTGTACACGCGCGCGGAATGAAATAAGTGGGTTGCCCTAACCGAGCACCGTAGATAAATACTCTCCGAGCGATGAAATTGGTTAGGTGATCCACCAACTGAGTGTCACAAACGACCAATTAAGCGACACAGACAACCGATTGAGTGTCACAAACGACCAATTTAAGTGTCAGAGACAACCGATCGAGTGTCACAGACAACCGATTGAGTGTCACAAACAACCCGTTAAGTGTCACGCTCAATCGGTTGGAAATAATCCGACGCGGGGCGAACGCCTCGCGCGGCTCGCGCGAAAACGGTCCGGCAAATTAATTTGTCGGTGCCCGCGCTCAGCCAACGTCGAGAGATTCGACGACGACGGAACGGGAGTAGATTTCTTTGGCGGGAGATTCGGGGCCACCGCGGTCAACGGAAATTTATTTGGCCGCCGCCGCCGACGCCGCTGAAGTCGCCTCGATCGGCCGCGCGGCGCTTGTGAATGGACAACGCAGGTATCCTACTCTATCAAGAGGAAGCCGAAGCGCGAGAGGAAGACGAGGAAGACGCTATGAATTCGCGAAGCTGAGAAGGAAGAGCGAGGGCGAGTGGAGGGGGAAAGAGGAGGGGGGAAGGGGGGGGGGGGTACACGCCGGGCCCGCTCTTTCGGGGCCTCGTCGCTCTTGTCGATTCTTTCGTTTTTCGCGAGGTCCGCCGCTGTCCGCCGTTCGGGTCCCCTCGGCTCTCGGGTCTCACTCCCCGGGCAGCGACTGGTCCGCGATCTACCGTAACCACATTCCTCGCTCGCGCGGTGGCTCCGCTCGCTCCTCGTCCGGACACCGCGCGCGCTTTTTACCTTCTTCCGTCGCCGCTAGCCCAGCTAAAAAAAAATGTTTTCCTCGCCAATCTCAGTTTTGTTCCCCTACCGCGTACGTGCTTTGTTGTTATTGAAACTTTTGTAGTCCTGATGGTTGACCTTACTTCACCACTTTTTCGGATTATTGTCTTTTCGTTACTTCGTAACATCCGTAACCTTTGGGATGACCTTTACACTAGTTATTTTAATATCTAATCACACATAAAGTGTCATTTCATTCTGTTAATTGGAAAGTAAACTTGTTTTAATTTTGTTTATTGAATAGTAGAAAATGTTGGCGATGAAAAATATTGCACGAAGATGCGGGGACGAAGGTCGCGAATCGAGTCGACCGCTCGACGATTACACGATTTTCGATATCACCGCGATAAAAGCGGCTCTTTGAAGAATCGACACATCGACTTGCGACTTTTGCGATTTTGCAGCAAGTCGGCAAATGCAGCTTCACGAGCGTCACTGCGGCATTTCTTCGGTGCGTGATCGCGAGCCTTAAAACGATAATGATATTACACACATGTACAGTCCTTAAAGTACATATATATACATATATCTATATGACGATGAGAAGAAATCGAGGGGGGCTGAGTGCCGTGCGGGCGGAGAGCACGTACGATACGCCGGAGGAGTGTATAACGTTTCGCGTGAGTGAACCACTGATGCTGCTAACGCGCTCTAGGCACATCGGCGGCGGCGGCGGTAACGCCGAGATATAATTTAAGTAGAAGAGCGACCGACCGGTAACCACGAATTACGCACGCTTTTCTTGATATCTTGGTTCTGACGCGGCGCACGGAATCCCGCGAGGATCGTTCGACGGCGAAAGGTTCTGAGAGAGAGCTTCGAAGCACGTGCTCTGTGGCTCTTCGCGTTGCGCGAGACCGCCGTACGGGGCGACCGGGGCGAAAACGACCAGAGGGAAAACGAGAATCCTTCTTTCGAGCCCGAGTCAACGACAGGCTCCAAAATGTGGCGACTGCCGAAATAATTTTTTGTTTTTTTATGAACACGTTGCATCTAAGCAGCCTGGAAACTTAGACCGAGTCATCCCGATCCGAACCCAGACAATTTCCATTGGTGGACTGTCCCAATCGAGTTCACGTCACTGAGAGGAAACTATATGGCATTGATGTCTGATAATTGATCAATAAAATGACAACTGGAAAGTTACAATTATGTTTCGCAGTTGCGACTACTATTTTTCAATCTGCGGTTACCAGGTGCGTGACCTAATTACCATAATTATTCCCGAGTAAAAAATCTGTAGCGTTATATATACGGCTCAAATCATGCCTTACTCAGGCCTTGACCTGGCTAATATGATTTTTTTCCGTTCGAGTCAATCATTTTGCCCCGGCCTCCTCCGTCCTCCGATATTCCACGTCGTACTTAGACACAGATATGTACTATATATAGTTTACATCCACGAGTGTGCACAGGTATACCGCCTGGTTTGCGCTGCGGCGGCGGCGGAGCCTGCGCGCGTTTCCGGCGCGAAGCCGATGCCGCTCTGCGCGCGCGGTCTGTCGGCGTTCTTTCTGCGAAGAGCCGGCCGGCTCTGCTGCCGAGCTCGCGGGCACTTTGCATAGCGAAGGCTCATCGGCGGCGGCGGCGGCGGCGGCGAACTCGCGGACCTCCCACGGGACGACCGGCTCAGCCGCGCACGCGGCCTTCTCTCTCCCACCCCTCTACTCGGGATTCTCTCGACGGTTCTTCGTCTTATTGCCGCCAATTCTCGTCCGTCGTCCGCCGCGACGTTCCTGCACCCGCGACAGTCATCGGGACGATTTTGCGTTGAAGAAGATCGAGGCCGACACGTCGTCGTCTCTGTAGATAATTTTTGAGATAATTCAAGGAGACACTTTTCGTTTTACATTCATCATTTTCGACGAATAAAAGTGTGACTCTATATATATATATATATATTTCCGGGCCATCTGAGAAACGACATCACCGCGTGTCGTACGGTTAACGAAACGAGATACCGAGTGGAATAATTCGGCGATAAAAATAATTTTGATTAATTATATTTAATTAGTAAGTACTTTAATTATATTTGATTAATAAAGAGAATTTTGAGATAATTCAAGAAGACACTTTGCTTCGTTTTACATTCACCATTTTCGACGAAAAAAAGTGCGACCCTGTATATATATATATATTTCCGGGCCATCTGAGACACATCACCGCGCGTCGTACGGTTAACGAAACGAGATACCGAGGGGAGGAAACTCGGCGATAAAAATAAATTGAATTTTCATTCAGCCACAGGCGGCGCAGTTTAACGATTCTCGGAAACTTTTGCGCCGATTGCCTCTCGGTTCTTTATATTGCGACGACACAAAGCGAGTAGCCCGGGACACGCATTTGGCCTGAATGCGATGTACTGTACGCGCGCGATTTAGGCCCCCACGTGACCCCCCCCCCCCCCCCCCCCTCCCCTCGTGTATGCGTCTCGACCAGTCGTAAACGCGGACGTTCACGTCACGGCTCTAACGAGCGTCCCAACGGTACACTTTTTTTTTCTCGCACACTCTCCGGCGTCGCGATAATGCGAGCATTCAGGAGTTGTGCACCCTGCACCCGGTCCATTCACTCCTCCCTCTTCGTTGGCTTTTTCAGAAGCGAACGTTTTGCCTTCAGACGTCACAATCGCCTTGTGCGGAGTGAAAACATGGGTCCAAGTTTCGATCGTATAGTCATTAATAAAAAATTAATAAAAAAATGAATTAATTAAATAAAAATAATGCAATATGTAATAATTAAATTAATTATAATTATAACATATTGCATGCCTTTTTTTTTCTAATCCTAGACCAAAAACTTGCGCCACGTGCATCGCTATTAGAGACGTAAACGACGTTGCTTCTCGAGTTGAGAATCGAGCGCGAGACGATGTCGCCCTCGACGCAGTGTCCCGCGTCAGCGACGAGCGGCATTCGTGGCGCGAGAGACAATGAGATCCTATCGGATCGGCATACCGAGGCGCGCTGACACGACTGGAAAACAGAGATGTAATGATATACGTGATGCAGCCTTCGCCCCGCGAGAGACGACTCGTCCCGCGCGCGGCGTGGCGAACACAAAACAGTTGTGCGCGCCGGTTATGACGAGGAGGAACCCGAGAAGAGTCCGTTCCTTCCGCCGCTGGGGCTTCGCGTAACTCACATGCGCGTTGAATGAATTATCATTACGTTCTCTATTTGTCGTACGATCTTATATGAGGCTCAAGAAAAAAAAACAAAGTGTGTACTCTGGCCGGCGAGCGGACTTGACGTGCTCGTGGTATATTTAGGCAGCAACGAAACGCGCGTCTGCGCTGTTGCGTCGTTTTCATTACGCCGAGAGGCCGACGACGCGCACGCCCCTCGTTGGATCGCTGCGGTCCGACTGCGGCGAGCGTTGATAAATCTACGATGTCAGAGATCTACCGCGCCGTGTGAATGACTCGCGTGCTGCTGCTGTGTTGGCATTGAGTTGCCTTTGAGGCTCGATTTATCGGAGAAACGAATTCAGCCTCAGTGTAGTTTCGTTATAACTATTTAACGCAGCATATTTATTATCGACGGTGGATTAGGCCGAGTCGATCGTCGTCGTATGGCGCGCGCGATCGCTACCGACGCGTCCAATCGAGACAATTAGTGCCAGCGGCAATTTCCATCTGGCTCTTCGTGTACGCGAGCTCCGCGCCGGCGCAGCGATTCCGACTGAGCGCAGCGCGAGACTCGACTCGAGCCTCGATTTTTTTTTTCCCTCTGCGTTGCTTCTACGTTGCCCTCGGCAACGCCGCGAGCAGGCGCATCTCCTCTCGCGGCCAGGAAGTCAGTTCCGTCGTTAGATCTACTTAGCAGTCGCTCCTGACTAATTGGAGATAAGAACGCGAACGGCGCATGCGCAGCGCCGCACGAGGCGGCACGGCCGGACCGAGTAACGTAACCCGAGACCCCGCTGACTCACGCGCAGTCTCTCGATACTCGTGACCTATTGTCGAGTGTCTCGCGCCGACCGAACTGCGCAAACGCTAAATGGCAATAACTGTAAATCATATCGAGACGCGTCAATCCGCTTGTCGCCTTTCGCGCTAATTCGCGAATTTTCGCGCTTTCGCGAAATTGCGATAATTGAAACCCCACATTATGTATGCAATATACATAATGCTTATTGATTTATCGAAATCAATAGATTTTCACAAATCCATTTATTGAATCTTATCGGTTTCATCGGAGCTGCACAATTTTTTTTTTTTTTTTTTTTTTTAAAGAAGGTAAAGACGTTAATTTTATTTTCAACGCAATTTGCGATTACATCTCCGAGTTCGAATGTAACAAATCACCGAGTCACTCGACGATTAATCGAGGAACGATTATCGTTGAAATTCATCGAAGCGTCGAATATTAGAAAGAGCCTAATACAGTGTCTACATGTATACATAGATGAATATAGATATACGGATACAGCGTATGGGATATACGATATGAGGAGGGGCAAACGCCACAGGAGTTTGAGCAGCAACGCGGCAGCGACGACGTCCCACACGGTGCAACGACCCTCGATGAGCGCCCAAGAGTTCTCGGTGCGCCGAGAAGCTAAAGTGCACCGCGAGTTGTACAGTGGGCGCACTGTGAGCCGCGCGGGCGCGCGCGGTATCGTGTATTAAGTACGTGGAATTGAAAGTGCAGCGCGGAGACTCGCCGAGAGAACGGGTGGTCTCTCCGCTCTGTCCCCGCGCGCGTCTCACTTCGCCCTTCCCACCGTCTCTTTTTCCTCTGTACGTGCGCCAAGCACCAACACACACGGAGAGACGACGCGCGCGAAGATAATCGCGAATTTCCGAGAAAACGCGCGGACTTTGCGCGCGAAGATCGCAGCAACATGAAAGGGAGACGAGCTCTCGTCTCCTTTTCATGTTGCTCGGTCGCGCGAGGATCCTCCGCGGGTTCCCCTCCGACGCTTTCGAGACGCCGCGAATTTTTCACTTTTAATTTCTCGCAGATCCGGAAGCCAAATGTCGACGACGTCCGATATCCGGTCTCAAGTGCAATCGAATGCACATTTTTATTTTATTTCGGCGGACATGCACTGAGAAAAATTCGTAGTTGCGATTACCAATCATTGGTTCGATCTACCAAAATATTGGTTGCAGTTACTAAAATATTGGTAACTCTGACCAATGATTGGTAATCACAACTATTAATTTTTTTCAGTGTGGGATTATTTTTTTTTCAGGTACGAATTTTTCAGCGTTGAAGCTGTGGGGCTTTCACGTTGCGTTTAAGTTAGATCCGTGTCAGCGAGGCCCTGGCCTTGGGGCCTCAGTTGTGGCTGATTCGGCGATACGAATTTTTAGTTGGGCGAACATTTTTTCGACACCGCGCAGCATTTTGCATTTTTTTCGTAACCGAAAATCCAGATGAAGACGTCAAATGGCATCTGATGAAAAAATGTATGAAACAAAAAAATGTTTGTCGAAGAATTTTCGCAAACTCATTTCCAAGACCTTGGCCGGGGGTCTCGACGCGAACCGGAAGTCGAGAAGTAGGCTACTCCTCGGCTTCCTCGGCTCGCGCGCACGTGCAACGGGGAAATTGCGCAACCCGGTGCTCTCTCACCTCGGGCGACTCGAGTGTGTGTTACCCTACCGCGTGTGTATCTCAGTGGCGCGCGAAACACGCGAGAACACGCGGCTACGTAAGAACGTAGCCGCCGAGAAGTACGTTTCTCGAGTGTTGAGTTACAAATTTCTCACCCGAGTCGACTTTTACGCTTGACTCGGATCTCCCAGCGCGATAACCGCGTGTGCCTGTGTGTGTGCGACATTAGAAACAATGGATTGCACCTGCGACGAAGTTGTGCAAGTGAATTAACGCGCCCGCGAAGGATGGGATGAATTTCCTTTTCCGTCACTGGCGCTGCCGACACTTTGCGGAAACATAATTCGTACGAACATTTCGGTGATTGCGACACGCAAAACTGAGACTGAAAATTAAACCGAAATATATTTCTGCTTTTGTAAAAAATTGTGTTGCTCTCAACATGTATCATTGCTGCTCAGTTTGCCAAGCAAAAGTAATCTTACTTTTCCAAAAGGTTTCTCGTTGTTGCTAAGAAAAAAACGACAGTCATGCGACATTTTTTTGGTCGCAAAAAACGAAAAAAATGCATCGATTGAGATTGTACAAAATTATCTCGAACCACGCGCACCTCGAGATTAATGACATCGATGAGACTCCGATACCGATATTAATGAGGGTTAAATGCGGCGTAGACGATTAGCCGTAAATATAATTACGACTGTTTGTATCGTCGGGCGAAAGAATTTAACCTCGAACTGACATCGGCAGCAGCAGCGAGCGTTGAATTCACACGGACAGAGACTAATAGAGACTTTATGGGAGAACGTAACGTGGAAGTATGTATTGCGCACCTAATGTGTATACATAGACGCGCATTTGCATACTCGCCAGGCGCAACAGCAGCAACAGCAGCAGCAGCAGCAGCAGCAAAAGCAACAGCAGCAGCAGCGACAGCAGCAGCAACGGTAGCAACACACAACAAACAAGAAAAAGAGTCGACGATGTAAATGGAATAGGGGAGTCCCCCATTAAGGAATGTATGTCGAGCGATGGAATATTTCTGATACAAGAGGAGAAGCAGCGAGCTCGAGGCTCGAGGCTCGCGCTCTGCGCCGCGCAGCAATCGCGGAATCGCGATCGCATAATTTCCAGCGTTGCAGTTGTAAATTGCAAATCGTGACTGCATCTCGCGACTCGCGAGTCGCGCGCGCGAGTCTGGCAGGAATTATTAATACGCTATGACCGTTGGAAATTCCATCAACGTCACCGACAAGTACACCACCGTTTTCCTGGTGTACAGCCAGCTGACTTGTGTTGGGAGCTCCCGGTCGATTTATATTAAAATTACTCGAAGAAGGCAAAAAAATTAAACCACGTAATAGCGCAATCCTAATTCATTGTACAGAAAGAAAATGGTAGAAAATCTGTAGCGGAATAAAAAAATAAAAAATATGAAAATGGGAATACGTTGATCGCTGAGTTCCTGAGATGTGAGTATCATGAATTAATTAGCGTGTGAGTGTCATTGGACTTATTGATGCTACTCACCGCGCAAGTGTCATCGGCCAATAGCAAGCGTTATTTTCCTCATAACTATAACCACAACCGACTGGCGTGTACGTAGAACGTCAAAAAGCCTCATCGCTAGTTCGCGCAGAGACCCCGTTGGCCTCTGACGGTTCAGAGGTTGACCAGCGCCGGGTATCCGCTTATGGTAGCCATAATACACGGTCAAACTTTGACCCTCCGTTACTACATCGTTTACCGCTGGCGAATCGCTCGATCGCATCGACGGCTTTTTCCAATGCACACGAGGAACGCATTTTTCGTCAAGTGGCCACAATCAGCGGCGGGCCGACTCAGCGGGATACGGGAAATCGCGCGCGCGCAGGCGTCGAGGAAAACTAATTAGAAACGACGTCATTACGCTCCCGACGAGTGAGTATAGGTATAGAGAGGGCGCGAGACGATGAGAGGACGATAGGGTCGTTGGACGTACATTACACTTCTGCATCAGCAGCAGCAGCAGTAACAGCAGCACCATAGATACAGGTATCGCCGCTAGGTTGCGGTCACACCGCAGGCTACGCCGCATCGACCGGAAAATATGCCGCTTGATTGACGGATTCGAACGGTTTACGAGAATACGCGCGGTTGTACAACCCAAGCGGTAAGCAATACGTGTCGCGGTCTGACTCTCCCCTTGGCCCGAGCGGAAAATAATGAGAATAAGCCATATACCTGTTTTATCGCAGCTCATTTTATCTCCTTTTTTCGCAGTTGATTTTATCTCTTTTTTCCGCAACTTATTTTATGATTTTGTCGCAGCTTATTTTATCTTTTTATCGCAGCTTATTTTATCTCTTTTTTCGCAGCTTCTTTTATCTTTTTTTTTTTTCACAGCGACGCGACGTGCGCGAGTTTTTGGTGATTTTCAATTCAGTTTGGAATGCGAACAAAAAAAAATTCATCTCGCGTCGACAAAATGACGACTGTCATTCGTGAATAAATGAGCGATGGTGCGGATAAATAAACAGCGACTCCCTCTGGAGTGAATATCGCCGTCAGTATAATTTGTCATTCGCCCGAGTAACAAGCGAGAGTCGTCCCGGCGACAGCTTCTCTCCGCACTCGGGACCCGCCCTGTCGCGCGACAATTGGCGCTGATAAGCTAATCTCATTTGAAGCAAGACGCGCGACGACGACGACGTCGACGCCGAGTGCGTCTCGCGTACCGCTCGTAGCTTCTTATCCATTCGCACTTGTCCGCGACGCAGTGCGCTCGTCTCAGTGTCATCGGGCGTCGCAGACAGGCGCCGGACGATATTTCTCATCGTTCTGCTTCTCGGTATCCGTACACGTGAACCCGAAGGAAAGATTTACTCGTGGTAAATAATGTTTTTAAATGACAAATAAAATCTGTCAAATAAATTTACTTATTTTTATGGGAACCTATTAGCACTTTGTCAGTGGCAAGAAATATTTTTATTTAATAACTTTTTATGATTTATAAGTAGCACCGTTGGTTGCCCGAAAAATCGAACTTTTTAATAGAGGATTTTAGCTGATGTGTAGTTTAATTAATAAAATTTAAGTTGATTATCGATTTAAAAGATCGACATCATTTTCACGCCCTTCGTTTTTATCCAACTCGACGACGAGCCCGTGGCCACATCGAATCTCGCGCTTCCGTCGCGGGCGGATCCGATCATGAAACTTTCGTTACGCTCGGATCTCGTCCGTGCCAACTGCCTTATACCACACGCGGCAACCGATCCGCATCGACCGTCGATTTCCCGCCTCGATCTCCCGCTTCACTCTCGCCGCGCGCTCGCGTCGTGGAATCTATTACGGTTTCCGCGCATGACGCGGGTCGCTCGCTCGCGAACCGTGAGACAGCCGAAGAAGTGACTTTCGCTCTTCGCCGAGTTTCACTCCTGCCGAGCGCTTCCTTCCCTCGCACCGACTCGACCGCTGGCGCCGACACAAATTGAGATAATTTTTTCGATGATTCCGGATAATCGCAATCGGGAATTTTTTTAGAAAACCCGAAACTCCGGATAATCGGAAAATTCTGGGTAAACCAGGAACTCAGAATAATCAGGAAATGCTGAGAGCAAGTCTGATCTGATCAGTGCCTAGCTCGGGCCGAATGTAACGCACAGATTTTCTACCAGGGAAACCAGCAATCTCGGATGATCCAAAAATTCCGGATAATCGTTGGTAATCCAGGAATTCCGGACAAGAGCCGATTATCGAATATTTTTGTGATAAAGAGAATAAAACACTGTCTTCGTTATTGTTAATGAAAACCGTTGCGGGAAGCCGCTTTACAATGTGACGAATTAACAAAGTAGTGAATGGAATTCCGGTTTCGCGAGGTCAAACGTGCTTTATCGCGTTAGTACGGACCCCGTCTCGCGGCGACGAGCGATGCACGTGCAGCGCAGTGTACACACAATCCGGATCGATCGATCGATCTCGCGCTCGACTTCGTCCGAGTGAGTCGCGATAAAATCGCGACGACGACGACGACGACGACGACGATAAACTATCGTCGCGCCGAGCCGGCGCTTTTACAGGTTTAACAGCGGCGGAGATAAAACGCCTGACTCGCCTCGTGGCTCGTTACTCCCGAAGCCCCGCTCCGTCGTCATACATGTATTATCGCCGACACCCCGCGCGAATGCTCCTCGCATTATTCCCCGAGCCGTCCATCGACGCTTTAATACCCCGCGCGTCGACGCGACAATGTCCGCGCGCGGCGCGTACCGTGAAAATTACGAGTTATCGATATTTCCTTCTGTTGTCTGTTTTTACGAAACAATAAAACGTGGAATTTTCAATTGCCGTCGCAGTTATTCGTGACTATTCGCGGGATGACGATAAAAAATTTTCGCCGAGCATTTTTGTCCCCTCGCAGCGCAAATAGATAAATATGCAGACTCGAAATAAATAAAATAAACTCTTGTAGAACGAATTGTCTGTTATTTTTATGACTCTTAGCGATGGACACGTGGACATATCGAGCGTATAAATAAATCGAAGGACTCGTGTAGAACGAATAATCGCAAAATAATGACAAATCGCACTATTGGAAATCCCAATCCGGCGAGCGGCGAGAACACAGACCCAACGATAATTCCGAAGCGACGCGGCGGATATCGTAACTCCTGCAACATTGTATTATACGCTCGTCGTGCATAGTATATGAGCCGTAGTACAGCTCGTGGATATTACTATGAGTAACATCGATGTGACGTAAATCAACGATCATCCATTACCCGTTGTATCCATTGCAACGTCTTGGTTTACGATTAAACATCGAGATGCAATTATCGATTGAAAATTTATGCGGTGGCCGGCTATTCCCGCGCCCCGGGGGAATCTAAGCGCGCGGTACCGTCGCGCCGATGAGACGCTACGTGTGTAAGTATGTACAATGTACTCACAATATATATATATACACACACGCACACACACACACACATACACAGCGAACGGTGTATATACGTATCATCCGTTCAAGTATATGATGTGTGTAAGTATGTACAATATACTCCGAATATATATTATATAATAGACATCCACACAAACACACGTACACAGCGGCCGCGCGGCTATACGAGTGGCGAGAGTCGAGATGAGAGTCGATATTCCTCCTCTCTCGGCCGATTATCAACGGTTACCCCTGAGATCGAGAGATAGCGGGAATCACCGAGAGAAGAGGGAGACTTCGCACCTCCCGTGCGCACGCGGCCGAGTTCACGACTCCGCGGTCGCTTTCTCCTCTCGGGGCGTGTGCGCGCTGCGGCTTCCAGCGGTTCTCGCAGCTCTCGAGCTGCGAGGCTGCTGCCGGGCGACGAGACAGGTAGAGACACTCGGGACATACAGATACGGACACGGACCGAGAGCCGACCTGAGGTACCGGAGAGTCAGGCTAATCGCGTCGCGAGACGCGTCTTTGGAAATTATTTACGGAGCGCCGGTAGCAGCCTGAGTGCTCGCTGAGGTGTCCTTCTCAATGTCTACGGATTTTTTAACCTTGACTTCGGCACTGCGAACCTTTCTTCGTCTGCTTTTTTTTAATGGTTGAAACTCGTTCCAGACACCGACCACCAGGCAATTTTTACACCCCCGGTGAGATGAGAATGTCACATCCATCATTCCTGGGGCGTCGAGACGCGAATGGGAAAATTCTCATTAGCGATTCTCGAAGAAGCTAGGCGCGCATTGTGCGCCGCTCACGCCTCTCCGCGAGGTACGAGGCTGCGGACCACGAGGCCGGGCGAACGAGACGCCGCGAGACCTCGGGCAGCGAACGCTCACCGCACGAGCAGCCGACGCGACCAGACAGCGTCGCATGACAATCGCAATGAATCATCCGAGATACGCGCGCGCGCGCTCGATTCTGCCGCTCGTACACACCGATAGCGCACGTACAGACTGATTCAGGATTCGCGAGAACCTGAATTTTCCCAGAGGGAAAATGGGGGTTGGGGCTAAATTTTCATTTTTGAAAGTTTAGCCCCAACCCTCAAATTAGATATTTATTTTTATTTTATTTATTTATTTCCGTTTCCCAGGTACACCCGTGAGGGTTTTACCTTGCTCCCCCCCCCCCCCCCCCCTAGTTTTCCCCTCCTATCACTCTCTACCCGCACTTAGCTAAGCTAACCTAACTTCCGTGCGTCCGCAGCCGACTTATCTACACTGTACCGCATTTGCCGAGGGCACGGGGAAACTGCGGAAAACGTGTGCCGGTACAGACGGCATTATATATATCTGATTCTCCAATGTATACACGAAAGAAACACATGCTTCTTAAGTGCAGACACCAAAGTTTTCTGAAAAAATGCCTCCCGCTCACTGTTTGATGCGCCAGTCGATGCACGGCTAAGCGGTCACCCATCCAAGTTACGGCCGCAATCAATGCTGCTTAACTCGTGGGACCGCCGAAGCCGCACTCCGACCGCACACCCATCAGTGTCGGTCTCAAATTAGATATTTTTGAGGATGTAATTTTTTAACTTAATTCCTTGTCATTAATCATTAACTTTGAATCATTAATTTTCAAAGTTAATTTTCCGACTCTTTTGTAATTCGACTTTCAATTTATAAGCAAGTAAATTAGCTCATTAGATTTTCCGCTATCAATGATAAATTAAGTGGAAAAAAGTATAGTTTAAAAAATATAATTTGTGTACTTGACTTTCACTTATTGTCGAGCGATTAAATTGAAAAGGTTTTTAGATGGAAAATTATTCGGGGGGCGCTTACGAATTTAAAGAAAAGTCGCGGCGCGCCGCTCACGAGGCTATATAGCGTTGCGTGCAAACAGAGCGCAGGGAGAAATACGCTCGTACGCCGCGAGAGCGCGCACTCTCTATCTGCCCCGTAAATCATCCCCCGCATGCGCGCGCGAGCCCCGTCGTACCCGTGAATAAATGATAGTCTTTACGATCGGCGCGGGCTCACTCGCTCCTCGCCGCCGCCGCCGCCGCGTCGATGTTACGACCTCTCTCCCTGTGAGTGGTACCTACATGGCTTTCCATAAACCAGTCACGTCTCCTTCGGAAACCCGCGAGACACTCCGAGTCGCACTATATATGTTCTCTAGCCTCTGCGCGATTTTCTCAATCGGTACTACTTCCCGTTAAAAGTGTAAATTCCAAAAAGAAGCAAACAAAAAAATGCTTTACAGCTCCGAGCGATAATTCTTTTTTTTTTGTGAAACCCAGAAATAAATTGCCAAAAATAGTTGCAACGCTTAAGTGGTTTTTTTTTCCTCGGAGAGTAGTTTCAGTATTTATTGAAATTCTGGTCGTGAGAATTGGAGTACTCGACGATTCCCTCGGTCGCTGCCGCCGCTTGGAGATCCGAATTACGCGGTGTTTTGACAGTGAAACGAGAGACAGAAGACGGAGACGCGTTTGTGACAGATTTTCTTCATTCTCTCCCTCTCCACACGGTCTACAAGAGGGCGAGAGCGCGTCCTCCTCGCCGCGGCGCACGCGGCAGTCTCGTAGGTTTATGGGACACGCCGCGGCTTCAGCTGGACGAAAGCCGTCATCGAGCCCGTTGATGCGCACTGATTTGTGACTTCCTATTTCCTACATGCCGGGGGCCTTCGCTGGTAGAAAATTCACAGCGTTACACTCGGCGCTAGTCAGGCCTTATCCAGGGCCATGTTATCCCTTTCCAGCTCTGATCAGTGCCTGGATTATGGAACATATAAAAAAAAAAAAAAAAATGTGACACAAAGTATGCAATGTGACTCCCGGATCGGTGTCGTATCATATGTACTATTAATCTTTTAACAATATTTTCTGAGAAAATAAAAAAATGACCTTCGATCATAATAGTACAAAATACCGCCGGACGACAAACGTTCGTCGTGCTCGACAATTATAATTCTTATTTACGACGAGCGATAAAAAAAAAAGTAATAAAGAAACACGGTCGTCGGCGTCTCGCGAGTGGCGATATTGCTGTGTGCGCATATATCGGCCGATTTCGAAAGTGAGTGAGCCGCCCGACGCGAGATCCCAGCGGGACTTTGTTCCGCTGGATCTTAGTCGTGGCGGGACAGAGCCTCGACGGAGATGGACGCGGGAATCACGAGAGCGTGTGGGCAAACAGGCCCGAGGGCCCGACCGTTCGCCCACGCGCGTCGGACGAGCCGAACGAGAGCTCGCAGCGCAGGTAAAACGGACCAGGTCTCCGCGCGCAACATGTGTATACGTAATACATAGATAAAAATATATATATGTATGCGGTCGTGTTTTGCGCCCAACGTGACATCCATCGACGCCCGCCGATATTTTCCTTGCGCAGAGCCGCGCGCACCAGTTTCCACCTCCCGTGCCGCCATCGGCCTGCAGGTATCGTAATATCGTATATATGAATGATATTACGCCTCGCTCGGGCGTCGCGGTCGCTTCGCGCACGACGCGACGATGTCTCGTCGTCGCGCGTTGCGGTCTCCGGGAAACCGGACTCGAGTAACGGGTCCCATCTCTCGTCTTCCCGCTTGTCGAATACTCCCGAGACCCACGTGTGCGGATGAGCCGCAGAAGACGCTCCGACTCCGTTCCCAGCTATATTGGTCAACCGGAAGACGCGCGACGGAGCAAAATAATTTTTTTTTTATATTTGATGAAATTATATCGCAGCCTGAAAAATTGGGTAGTTAATTTAATCAAACGCTCGAGTCGTTTCGTTGAAACGTAATAAATAATATAATAAATAATATTATGGTTCAACGAGTCGATTGATCAAATTTAATTTGATTCTCGTTAGAACCTCCGCGAGTTGATTGAAAAATCTAATCCAAATTTTAATAGTCCCATTATCATATAGATGGATCACGACACCCTCGATGATCAGGTGAAACTATCGAACGTAATATATTTCCATCGAGTGTGCATCGTTCGTACGGAGAGCGAAGGGGCAATGATTCTCAACTTTCCATTCGAGGCCCAAGGAGCAACGTTATTCCGGTGGAAGTGTTTTGTCGTCGGATTTGCATGACAACGGTCTAAACACCAGACCCATTTCCATACGCGACGACGCGACGCTCCCACCGCTGCTTTCCCTCTCCCCCGCGGCTCTTCTGCGCTGCGGCGTGTAAATACGAAGATCCGGGGAACTCGCGCTGCAGATGTTGAACCGTGGCGAGATTGCGAGGAAACTCGGCACGGACCGAGTTTGGTTGTAGGCGGGAACCGAGCTTCGGGGCGGGGGGAGGGGGGACTCCAATCGGTCTGGCGTCCCACCGGAGTCGACGAGGCATCAGCTGTCGATACAGAATAATCTCGGTTCGCCTCTTCTCCAGTGCAATACGCAACACAGCGGCTCGGAATTTCGGCGTCGGAAGTTCGATGCACGGCGAATCCTCGGAATAACTCTCAGTCGCGGTCGTTCAATTAATTAAGGGGACAGTCTGGTCCATCCCAGGTTTTTTTATGCGTTTTTTTTTTTTTTTTTTTTTTTTTTTTCAAAGATAACATTAATTTTACTAGGCTAATCACACTTTAGTTGGGTTTGAAAAAAAAAAAGTAGTCGAAAAGTTCGCCAAAAATCCTAGTTCCGGCCGCCGTACCGAAAACCGCGGGATTAAAAAAAAATATGTTATCTTTGGACGCGTTTTTTTCAAAGATAACATTTATTTTATCTTTGAAAAAATCTAATTAAAAAATCTAAAATAAGATAAAATTTAATTTATCTTTTAAATGCATTGAAAAAAAAACCGCCGTGCGACCGCGCGACGATGCGCGAATCGGATGTGTAATTCGCGCGAGGGGCGAGGAGGGCGCGACCGATTGTGAGAGCGAGATGCGATGCACCGGCTGAAAACGATGAAACGCGGAACAGGATGTCCCGCGCTGTTCCCGAGAGGCGAGAGCCGTGGCCGTGCGTTTCCGCCTGCGCTCGGTCGAAAAGGGAACCGAGAGCAACACGGTGGCAACACCGCAGGATTCATCCCTTCCCCTGCCTGCGTATAATAGAACGCGAATGAAAAAAAAAAGAAAAAAAAAAACGAACGCGGTCCGTCGAGCCGCAACGAAGCGGAAGCCGCGCGAACTCTTCGGCTATTAACTATTTCGTGTTTCTTTCACCCACATCCGGCAGCTCTCGTGTGGGTGCGGAATGATTCGAGACTGTGGCGGCGGCAACGAGCCGACAGAGTCAGCAGCGCGCACTTCAAACGACCCACGTTCGTTGGCGACAGAATGGAACGAGATCCGAGCGCAATCGACTTTAAGGGGCACCTCGTAGATTTTAATAGACTGCGCGCCATTGTCGCTGACCCGGCGTGAATCATGCGTCTAATTTACGTTCCGAAGGATTTACCCCGATTAAGCTCCACAGTTCACACCGAGTTTGTCTGCATTTTTAACGAGTAATTAAATTCGTATTCAATGTTACGATTAAAGTTACAAGCAAATTATTATTATTATTATTTATTATAAAATCATTCAGATCATTTTAGCCATTTTTTATGACCTTTTTTTATCAGAGATGAGAGTGCAATGAATATTCTCGTCCTTGCGTCTGGGTCTGTGAAATAGAAGAAAGGCATCTCCGTAAATCCGTGGCATCCAGCTCGAAGAATAATCCAAGAAAGGGGTTATGGTTTATGTGTACCGTATGTGCGTCGGAGAAATATGAGAATGCTCGCGCGGTGGCTCAGGGTTCGCCTTTCTTTCCGGCGAGGCGGCGGGAGCAGAAGAAAAAAGACGCGAGAAAGTAAAAAAAAAAACTGTTCCACCCTCGAAAAAATTCCTCCGGGAAGTCCTCGACTGGATGTAAGGAAGCCCCGCGTCCTTACCGAGAAGTGTACGGCCAACCCTTCGACACCAGATATTTTTTTCTCGACTCCACCCCACTAAGGCTTCGCGCGCTCTATGGATTATTCGTTGCTCGTGGACGTTGCACACGCGACTCCCTCGCTGGCGTCTTGAGAAACGAGAGTCGATACGACGGTTTACGAGAAAAGGAAGTCGCATTATTTTCGAGACGCACATCCTTCGAGTGTCCGAGTCGACGACCACGCCGAAAGATCCGTCCGTCTGATGGCTACAATTTTCGATTCCAAGACGAAAGCATCGAGAGCAGTCGAAGATGTATAACATAGCTGGCAATTATTTCTTACGTTCCCCAGTCGTTCGTGTCCGCCCGGTTCGGTGTCAGCGCGAGAGACTGACTCTCGGTGACCCGCGCGTTCGTTCTCAATTCCAAAACTTAACCCTTTCAACGAGGTCCCACCGAGCACCGCGGTACAGTCCAATTGTTTAATTAATTCCGTCCGGCTTGGCATCCGCGTCACTTTCTCCCTGTTAATGCGGCGTTATCGTGACGGCATGATACGTCTCGCAGAATTAAACGCCTAATTGGCACACTCGGAGGCTCGGTACTTCTGCGAGCTACACCTACGCATTTGTATATTAAGCACGCGTACATAACCTCAAAATGTATGGAAAGGGAAAAAAAACTGTCTTTTGGATTTTAAATAATTAAAAACAGCTTTCAAGTACTAAAGCAAAAATTGCAAATTCCTATAAGCTCCGATAAAAATGTTCATCCTATTTCACTCTCGATGATATTTCCCGTTACGTTCAATTTACTTCAATTTCCCCGTCAAATTCGTCGTAACGCCGCGGAGTGAGGTCGTTGCGTACGAATTATCGATGGGGGTTCGAAATTCGATTATCGAGGCTCGAGGCAACGGTCACCGGTGCGACGAAGCAGACGAGACCCGCCGGGCGCGCGCTGTTCACCCTCCGCCCCCGCGCGTTGCACGAGGCGCGTACAGAGAGCCTCCGGGGTGAATACCCGATTGCTATCGTCGTCGCGTTTCACTCTCGTCGTAAACCCCGAAGAATTCCGCTTGAACATTACTCTAGGCACGTTTGGAAACGAGCGCCAAAGCAGAGCGGGTTCGCTGCTGCTGCTGCAGCCAGAAGCAGCCAGAAGTAGCAGCAGCAGCGGCGGCGGCAGTCAGCAGACAAGCCCGAGACTCTCGCCACGAAACGAGCGAGCGTGCGCGACGAATAGACGGGACGAAAATACATCGAGACGATTTCTGTCATGGTCACCGGAGTCACGGCCAGCGGAGATGCGAGATTATTCGCCTCTGCGTGCAATGCCGAGAGCAAACGTGCGGTACGGAAATAATTCCTTGGAAAAAACGAGCGAAACGAGAGAATCGCCAGAACGATAAATATATTTTGAGGTGCGAGCGCGACGTCCGTTTCGTCGTCGAGGAGAAGAAAATTATGAAAAGTTATTTTAGAATTGATTTTTCATGATTTTCGATCGACTCTGACGGGCGACAAATATATTCGCAGGGCGACATTCGTTTCCATTGAATTAACTCCGATATTACAAACTCGCTTGTTGGTACAGTTCACCATTTTTTTTCTGGTCCCCTCGCTCGAGTCGCGTTACGTTCGTACGGAAGGTCGAAGTTTGCGAGCCAATTTCTCGGGGAATTAAGTTTCTACGCGGACGGGGGAAGGAGGGGATGGGTCCCCGACGGAGCAGAAGCGAGGTGGAAAAAAGTTCTGTACCAGCCAATGGGAGGCGAATTAGCATAGAGCTCTCTCGCGAAATAAGACTCGTGTTGACTTTTCACCGCTGCTGCCAAAAGTGCACGGCAAGAAAACGACGAAAACTTGCCGCGCGTGGAGCAAGAAGGAGGGAAAGACTTTTCAATCGTGAAAAGCGACCACGTGCCGTGAATGGCACTGTAATTTGCCAAGTTTTTCAATTCAATTTTTATAATTCAAAAATAAAACACTGCCGGAGTTAAAGGATTTTGCGACGTTTGGAATATTCGCGGCGTTGTGATTAGCCGCACGCACGAGCGATCGTCCAGGTAGAAAGAGGACATCTGACACGAAAAATAAAATTTATATTTTACTAGGCTAATCACACGCGCTGGCGCGCGTGCCCGAGATACTTTTGCGCTGCTGCGTTCTTATAAAGCTTTAAAAGGGTAAATCGCAACTAAAAAACCCTAGTTCAGTTACTTTTGAACAAAAAAAAAAGAAATTTGACGTTTTGCTTGTCAGAAATCCTAGATCTGACCGCCAGGCCGAAAACCGCCCAAATCGGGGTCACGAAATTTACTTTTTCAAAATATCGACTTTTAACCTATACCATTGTTCTCAAGTCGCATATTCTACCCCTGAAAACACTGGTTACAACCCTTTTTTAGTTGATTTTGAAAAAAAAAATTTTTGGCCGAACAGTTTGTCAGAAATCGTAGATCTGGCCGCCGGGCCGAAAACCGCCCAAATCGGGGTCACGAAATTTATTTTTTCAAAATATCGACTTTTAACCTATACCATTGTTCTCAAGTCGCATATTCTACCCCTGAAAACACTGGTTACAACCCTTTTTTAGTTGATTTTGAAAAAAAAATTTTTGGCCGAACAGTTTGTCAGAAATCGTAGATCTGGCCGCCGGGCCGAAAACCGCCCAAATCGGGGTCACGAAATTTACTTTTTCAAAATATCGACTTTTAACCTATACCATTGTTCTCAAGTCGCATATTCTACCCCTGAAAACACTGGTTACAACCCTTTTTTAGTTGATTTTGAAAAAAAAAATTTTTGGCCGACCAGTTTGTCAGAAATCGTAGATCTGGCCGCCGGGCCGAAAACCGCCCAAATCGGGGTCACGAAATTTATTTTTTCAAAATATCGACTTTTAACCTATACCATTGTTCTCTAGTCGCATATTCTACCCCTGAAAACACTGGTTACAACCCTTTTTTAGTTGATTTTGAAAAAAAAATTTTTGGCCGAACAGTTTGTCAGAAATCGTAGATCTGGCCGCCGGGCCGAAAACCGCCCAAATCGGGGTCACGAAATTTATTTTTTCAAAATATCGACTTTTAACCTATACCATTGTTCTCAAGTCGCATATTCTACCCCTGAAAACACTGGTTACAACCCTTTTTTAGTTGATTTTGAAAAAAAAATTTTTGGCCGAACAGTTTGTCAGAAATCGTAGATCTGGCCGCCAGGCCGAAAACCGCCTAAATCGGGGTCACGAAATTTATTTTTTCAAAATATCGACTTTTAACCTATACCATCGTTCTTAAGTCGCATATTCTACCTCTGAAAACACTGGTTACAACCCTTTTTTAGTTGATTTTGAAAAAAAAATTTTTGGCCGAACAGTTTGTCAGAAATCGTAGATCTGGCCGCCAGGCCGAAAACCGCCTAAATCGGGGTCACGAAATTTATTTTTTCAAAATATCGACTTTTAACCTATACCATCGTTCTTAAGTCGCATATTCTACCCCTGAAAACACTGGTTACAACCCTTTTTCAGTTGATTTTGAAAAAAAAAATTTTTGGCCGAACAGTTTGTCAGAAATCGTAGATCTGGCCGCCGGGCCGAAAACCGCCCAAATCGGGGTCACGAAATTTATTTTTTCAAACTATCGACTTTTAACCTATACCATTGTTCTCAAGTCGCATATTCTACCCCTGAAAACACTGGTTACAACCCTTTTTCAGTTGATTTTGAAAAAAAAAATTTTTGGCCGAACAGTTTGTCAGAAATCGTAGATCTGGCCGCCAGGCCGAAAACCGCCTAAATCGGGGTCACCGTAGGTTAAACAGTGCTGCAGCGCTCATTACGACAAACTGTCTAATCTCGCGCTGTTAAACAAAAACTGTCGGTCGTCACGGCCCTCGACCAATCAGAGGCTGAGTTATATCGACAACAATGGTGGCCCA
Source organism: Itoplectis maculator (assembly GCA_964034905.1). Lineage (NCBI taxonomy): Eukaryota > Metazoa > Arthropoda > Insecta > Hymenoptera > Ichneumonidae > Itoplectis > Itoplectis maculator. The sequence continues at coordinate 7,627,643 of OZ035861.1, forward strand.
TGCACTTTTTAATAGAGGATAATCATGCGTCTGATCTGTGCACTGTAATATTATGAATGGTCGATAGAATTGTGCACCGACCTGTAAGTGGGCACAGCCCATTTTCAGTATAAAAAAATAGAAAAATAAAAAAAATAGGTATCGTTAATCCAAAAGTGAATCATGGGACATCTGATAACTTCAATTCATTTTTTACGCCGACATGCAATTCTTATCACTTTGATAACTTCGAACATTGTGCTTCCTGGTCGACTGAACATCGATGGTTCGTTTGCGCAGACTCGACGGTGCGTGAGACGACAGTGACGTCACGGAGTATATCTACGTTGGTGCGCAAGACGACTCAGCCTCGTTCGGTCTGAGGACGTCCAGCCTACCACATCGTCTTTCCAACATCAAGGGATCATTATCGTCTATGAAGATCCACGCAAGTTGAAGACGTTTGTGATCGACCTTGGCTAGCTGATCTGTGGCAAAACCCAATCTGATCGAATTGTGGATCGATCTCTGCGAGCCCCAGAGTTGAAACGAGCCATCGAGGAAGCATTTGCGGCGGAATTAGTTGAGTATGTGAATTGTACCAATCGATTCTCTACACTGTTAAAAATTCGGTGTTAAAAACCACACCAAGACGGTGTCTATATAGGTCCACACCAATCACGATGATAATGAGCGGTGTTAAGGGAGTCTGAAACACCAACTTTCACCTCAAAGGGTCAGAAATGCTGTTTTTCGCGAATTATCAACGGATCGGAGCGAAAATTAAAATACTAGACGCCAGTAATGTGAATCTCGTTAATGAATTAGTCAGAATTTTGATATTCGAAAAAAAAGATACAAATCAATTACCCGGTAGAGTAATCTGTAATAAAAAAATCGATTTTTTTCCTCAAATTTTCGATAAAAACTGAGAAAAGCGACTAATTCATTCACGAGATAATAAAAAATCACACATGATACGTGTATTCATGCCTTTAAAGCGAAAAATGTTACAATGTTTCGTCGGTAACACAGGAAAAATTTAACGAAACGGCTGGTGTTAATTCTACACCGTAGAAAGTGTTACTATTAACACTGTAATAAGTAACACAAGGAAAAAGTCCACACCAGCAGCGTTTGACACCGTAGATTTTTAACAGTGTATGGTCATAATTGCCATGTACAATTGATGAAGTTTGCGTACGTGTTATTATGTTCCAGGTTAGAGACAAGAACGACGTGAGCGATTAGAATGCCGAAACCAAAGGCAGTGACGACAACGACGAGAACGACGATAACAAAGTCTGTGACGCAGAAACCGGCGACAGCGAAGAAAGCTCCGCAGGAAATAAAACAGAGAACGACGGTAACAACGACTGTGACGCAGAGACCGGCGACAGTGAGGCAACCTGCGACCCCGCAGAGAGCTAAAAGCCCGAAGAGGGAGATGAAGTAGAAAAAACCGGTGAGCGCGATAGAAACGGCGACCGCGAGGGCAATGGCGAACGCGAGGGAAGCCACATGAAAAAAAATTAATAGTTGTGATTACCAATCGTTGGTCAGAGCTACCAATATTTTAGTAACTGCAACCAATAATTTGGTATATCGAACCAATGATTGGTAATCACAACTACTAATTTTTCTCAGTGCTTGTCATCCATTTTATTGTGGCTGCAGATATTATATAGATATTAAAATGCACTCTTTACACGTGGCAATGCGATCGAAAGGTAATTTTCAGCAGAGCGAAGTTTCGGTTTCTCGCGGCGGTGTTTGGGTTCGGTGCGTGGACGGCGGCAACGTGCCCTGCCTTACTAATCGATATTTTCGAGGACCGTAAGTGCGACGGCGGCTTAATTTGATTACACACGACGAAGGCCCGGGGGTGAGGGGTGGGGGCGAGCGGCGAGCCCTCAATCGCACAGTTACCTCTCGGTAAACAGAATTATACGAGTTATATATGAATTTTGTGGTCGCCTTCGGCCGCTGTCGCAACTTCCCGAGAAAGTGTACCAATTGTAAAGCATCCCATATAGATACATATATGTATCGGAGTCCACAATCGATGCCGCTGCCACGCTGCACGACAGATTAGATTATCCGGCTTTCCGCGACGCATTATCCGAGATATCGAGGAACACGAGCTAGTTGTACCATTTTTTATTTCGTTATATTTGCTCTTCGGCAACTTATCACCGGTGATTAGTCGGCGACGACGACGAGCAGCGAGTAGCGAACAACCGCGGTTCTTATCATTGACATCTGAATTTCATAAAATACCAAAATTCTACATTCGTATATTTGTATAAAATTGAAAAATTGTTATGCCAATGGCAACGTCTTGTAATTCGACGGAGCGCGTCTGTTTTTCGTCGGAAATTTCGATAAGCGAGGCATTTGTATTTTTATCGGAGGGGTTCTGGTAGTCGGGCGATCGAGTGTATGGAATTTTCACGCGGCGCGAAGAGCATCGCGCGATATGATGAGTATCGCGCGGTGAGATGAGAGTCTGCATTTAGACGGGGCTCGAGCGCGCGCGCATTTTTACGAGGGACAAAGCTCTCGGGACATTTACCAGGAGCTTCCGAGGATACGGTTATCCGGCAGGCGCAAACACAGCCAGACCAGCAGGCAGTGAGCAGGCAGCAAGCAGCAAGCAGCAAGCAATAAGCAGCAAGCGGCAAGCAACGAGCAGCAAGCAACAAACAGCAAGCAACGAGCAGCAAGAAAAGAGCAGCAAGCAGCAAGCATCGAGCCGCAAGCATCGAGCAGCGAGCAGCAAGCAATAAGCACCGGCCATCGAGCAACGAGCAGCAGGCAGCAAGAAGCAAGCGGCAAGCGGCGAGCAGCCGGTGAGCCACTCCCTAAGCGCATTTGGAGTGTTTTCGGTGAGCTCATGTCTCTCGCGCCGACTTGATAAATATAAACCGGCAGCTCGCGCGAACGAGGCGGCGGAGGGTGGCTGTCAGCTCTACGCTGGCTGCGCGTTACGCGCGTGCGGCGAGCACCAACACGGAAATAACGTTACAACTCGTGATGCTCGTGTATCGCCGACCGCATTATACCTCGGCGCTCTCCCGCGCGCGACCGTAATTTTGATCCGGAAAATTGCGGCCTCGACCGTGCGACGGTAATTCAACCCTTCTGGTTATCGCCACCCGGTCGAATCGAATGTCCCGACTGGTTTTGCGAACAGCCGACCGACGCATCTATGATTATTTCATAAATTATCCTTTTCGACGAGTGTAAATAAGACAAAATAAAAAATAAAGTTTGAATTGTATTTCAAGAATTTCTCAGTTCATCGAAAATTATTTTTTACAGGCAAAAAAAAGATATGTATAACCCCAACGTCGGTCTAAAGCCACGAATTATTCCTTAATTAAACGGTTTCATCGTTATCATTATCAAATTATCATTTGAAAAATCTCGGCCGTCGCAATTAGTCGTAATTGGATTCATTAACTCGCGACGGACGGAATAAAAAAAATATATACCAACGCGGATGAGCAACTATGTTCACCTTCTTTCCTCGGAAAATTGCGAGATAAAAACAGAAAAAGATAAAAATCGCGCGTCAACTCGTTGGCGTCGAGAGTCCGCGACGTCCGCGGCGGCAGACGCATCACGGAAGACCGCGCGAATCTCTTTCGGAACTCGCGGCACTACGTGTGTCCCGGGGGGGTGCATTTCTCTCGGTCCCCTGAGAATTTCTTGGCAGCGATAGCTCCCGAAGTGCCGCTACAAATTACGGGGCATAACGGTGCCGCTAATTAAAGAACGAAGAGCGCGGCGAGAGTGCCCGAAGTCGCTGCGCGAGGCGCGGAGCACTGCAACTGCAACTGCGGCTCGCTCGCTGCAGTTGCGTTTTGCCGCTCTTCGCACGGCGCTCGGAGAACGTTCGCCGCGCGCGGCCGACTATAAATCGACTTCCCGCGCTTGCACTCGTCTTCTCGGTGCGGCGGCACAGTCGAGGAGCCGAGTTTCCCCAGCGGACGACACGGGGGTGCCCGGCAATGCGTCTTGTCGTTCCCGGACGTTATATAAATACCGCTGCCTAATCCGAAGAAGCGCGAGCAACGCGGCGAGCAGCTCCCAGCAACCCCGAACGACGCCCTGGGCTGTGTGCATCGTCGCGGCACACACACATACACGCAGATACACTAAGACACAGACATGGACACCTCGGTCCTTGCGGCTCCCGGAGGAGCAATCCGTTTGTGCGAGAGTTACGCCTCTCCCGACTCGTCTGCTGCTGCTGCTGCTGCTGCTCCTATAGGGTAGATGTATCATTAGTGGCCACTGTACCTATTGTGGCAATTTTTGTTATTTTATTCTTCAAATTTTTTGTACAAATTTTTTATTCTCAAAGTCTAAGCGTGATTTTAGTTTTTAAGCTTTGCAATCTTTTACATTCATATTTTATATCATAGTTAAACAAAATTTGTTTTAGTTAAGATACTGCTGCGCTGTACCAACTGCTGAGCTTCTCTCGCGGAACGTTTTCCTCGAATTGCGCGAGCACTCGAGTTTCGTCTACAAAGTAGAAACACTTGTGTGTGGCTTCCGCTTGTGCGGGACTCCGGGCTTTCCGCTTCGTGTGTTAATTTTTCGCCACTGAAGACAGGTTCACATTCGAGAGACTCTGTTTAGCGTCTCTCGCGAGACAGAGGAGACACTTTTCTCTCGGGAACCTGACCTAAATCCAACACTCGAGAGACTGAGTCGGTTTGGTGGACAGGGGAGAAGGGGTGGGGGGAGCCCTTGTGTCTCGACGATCGAGGCACAGTGCCATCTCCGAAACTTTCTCTTTCGTCTTTCTCTCTGTTTCGCTCGGACGTTTGTCCCGCGTCGCTTCGTTGGTGGTCCACGTTGCGTATCGAAGCGCTGCACTCCTGGGGACGCGCCTGGCAGCTCTTTGCCAGAGACAAAGATCGACGAAATAAATACAAGACGCCCCCGGGGTTACGCACGAAGTGACCGAACTTTTCGTCTGCAGTCGGACCCAGTCAAGAAGAAACGACGAGAGGCACTCGGCGACTATCATTCCCACAGGACACAATGGCCAGAGGTCTTTAGAAACAGGCACTATGCCCATTCACACGCGAATTAGCGACGATCCAATCGAATCAGTGTCCCGATTGAGATTTACGACTCGCGAGATTCACGTCTCGAATGACGGGTGACGATACGATTTTTTGTCTTTGGGAATAAAACGGTCTTACCCTCCGCATTGGAATGATCAAAGGTGCAACTGAACCAGTAAATGAACGTTTTTTTGTCATTTCGATACCTTCCGTTATATTCAACGTGAAAGTCACAATAACTTGACAAGTTTAAGATTGAACATAAGATTTAAAAAAAAAAAGCTAAGCAAACACACTCGAAAACTCGAGGTTCTTTCATCACACTAGAAGACACGTAAAATCCTCGTCTCGAGTTTCCAACAAACATAACGGCGCGTCGTGAGGAAATAAATGAAAACCCGCGGGATTCCTCCGTCCCGGTAACTGTTCATTTACTGGTCGGTACCCGCTACACGTGTACGAAGGCATCTAGCATCAGGCAGTTGGGATACGTACCTGAAACAGACAAGAGATAATCGTCAAGCGATTTGCAATCGACAGCAGCAACAACAACGAAAACAACAACAAAAAGGACTAAAGGTAAAACACGAGGCTCATTGGTTCAGTTGATTTTGCAGATTCGGCGGAGCGTTTCGATTGGAGCCGAGTTCGTCGTGTAACCGCCACTTTGCGTGGTCAATAAAAGCCACGTAACCGTCGGTGAGTTAAGCTATTTGGAGTCTCTCCAGTTGGGAAGCCGAACGGAGAGAGGAAAAAGCGCGGCGAGAAGGAGAGAAAGAGAAGGAGACAGAGAGAGAGAGGACAACATGTACCGAACACGCACGGATCGTTACGAGTGTCGAGGGTGCCGCGCCGTGTGCGACCGGCGGAGTCGTCGGGGCGGCGAACGAGGAGACGGGGGAGAGAGAAAGATAGAGAAAGAGGAGAGAGGAGATGGAGGCAGCGCGAACGAAATTTTTATTCCTCTCTCGCGCAGTCGGCCAAGTCGCTTTGGCGGCTGGAATTACGCCAGTTCTACAAGCCCAACGTCACCTTTTTCTCTCTCTCGTTCGTATTTTTCCTCCGCGTTCGTTTTTTCCTTCTCCTCTTCCTCCTCCTCCTCCTCCTCGCCTTCCTCCTTTTTCACCATCCGCTCTCTCTCTCCGTCCGCCGATCTGTCTGGTAAACTGCTCCGAGTCTTGGCCCGCGTTTTGGATAAAGGAAGACGGGGGAGGGGGGGGGGGGGAGATTGAACAAAAATTACTGGACGTCGTCTGGGCGGCTTGGGCTGCTTCTGGTCTGGGAAAGAGATGGTCGAAAAAAAATTATACACGTCTCTCCCGATATTTCAATCTAATAGTCCCGGCGACGAGAGCCAAGTGAAAATCCGTGAACCCCCGAACGTCGGACATTGAGCGAATCTCCGCGCAAAGTTTTTCCGCGGAACTTCCGTTCCGCAGTGTCGTTCGTCACGGCCGCGGCGATATCGGCCGGAACGGCGGAGAGCAAATGAGTAACGAGAGTTGACGTCTCCGAAATTCGGGATTGCATGGTGCAAGCGATATCCACGCACTTTTACGGTTCTTCGAATCGGTCCCCGTTGCCCGTCGCCCCCGAGGTTCCGTTGTCTATCGCCGCGGTTGGAGTTTCGCCAGTTTTACTCGCGAAACTCCAACTTCTCGCGGTCTTTCGATACCGGAAACCACACTGTTGAAAATATTTCGCATGAGCTTCCATTACGAGTAAAGGAAGCATTTTGCAATCACGAGTTTTCGAATAATTTTATGATGATGTAATCGTCGTAAAAATTCATTGTAATTAATAATTAAAAACAATTCATTGTTTTTAATTATTAATTACAATGAATTGAAATTAATTGATGAATTTTAATTATTAATTACAATGAATTTCATTATTTTTTACCCGTCCAGGTGGGCAAAATCCTTGACGTGAAAATGAAAAATAAATATTACAAAAATTACACGTCCCGCAATTTTTTTTTCGCACTCGCAGAATTACGACGACTCTCGACATGCTGCCTGGAATAGAAATTTCTTGACATCCTTCTAGCTCGCAGGTGCGCGCACAAACCGAATGCAGATTGATAAATCCAGACACCGCGCGAGGTAACCGAACAGCGGTTATACTCCGCGTGCATCTCGTGTCACTGGAGAAATGCCAGCAACGTCGGTTCGCATGTTTTTTTTTCTCTCTTTTTGTCTCGACCGGGAACCGCGGCTATTTTTCTCGTCACGCGGCGCGAGAACGACGAGCGCGCAGCGATTTGCATCCCGCGGGGCTCGAGCGGCGAGATTTCGCGACGGGGGACGCCCGTTTCCGGTTCCACAGGGGGAGCGACGTGCACACTTCGTAACACTTGGTCGACTCTACGCCGACGTTGACGACGTGTTAGCATCGAAGGATTCGTCTTCACCGGCTGCGTCCGAAGATGTTCGATCATGCTCGCGCGATCTCGGTATGCGACCGCCGCACGACTTGTGTCGTGCGTGCGCGCGCAGCCTCTAGGCGAGTCATTCACTCGAGACGAGAAGAGACTCGTGAAAGAAAGACTGCTCGGCGTTCCATCCGGAAAACTGGTTCGCCCACCGGCACGATCCTCCCTGGGAGAAAGATAAAGAGAGAGAGAGAGAGAGAGAGAAAGAGAGAGAGAGAGAGTGAGCGAGACCCTCGAAGGGCATCTTGCGCGCACGAGTAACGAGAAACGCGACAACGAGCCACATCCGCGGCCTCGGTGCTCGCCCATCGAGGCAGCGCACACGCTGCGCGCGCAGCGTTTCGTCTCCCGGTCTCTCGTCTCATTCTCCGACGATGTAATTACACGAGAATATTGTCGATCCACCGTCGAGATAGGCGAAACGTTTCCGAGAAAGTCGAACACCAAAAATCGCAAAGTGATCATCGCGGCAAAATCGAACACATAATAAAATAAAAAATAATAATAAATAATGAAATGCATAATAAAAAAATGGCCCCGTAATTTATTATGGAACCGTAATAAATAATAATAAATAACAAATCCTCTTCTTACAAATATTTTATATAGCAACAAAATTCTAAAAAGTTGGTGGCTGTCAGCTATGTTCATGTGAAGTCGTTTTATTCGTGCTATGATTGGTCTGCGGTGTCGTCAGACACACTGATCGTGTATTGTCATTTTGTCGTTTATGTCAAATGTCAAAGTTCACAGAAAGGGACACGGGCGCTTTGGCGCCCGTGCTGCTTAACCCTAATATAGCAAAATTCACTATATTCGCCAATATTATCACATGGATTATCACATGAATTGTTATCAGTGTGTGATAAAGTATTTCCACGTATTGAACCCATAAGCAGGTCGGCGAACGGCGAATTATGATATCTGTAACTATTCTATATAGTAGAATTCATTATATTTGACATTGTTATCACATGGATTTTTATCAGTAAGCGATAAAGTATTTCCACGTGTCGAACCCATAACCAGGTCGGCGAACTCCGCTGCGGTTCATCGGTCAAACCGGAGAGGAACTGCGCGAGACGGTCGCGCACTTGTCCACTCGGCAACTCGCTCGACTTCCTTATTTGGAAGACCGCGGGGACAAACACATCGACGTGTCTCGGACATGTACAAGAGTACACGAGCACATGTTGTATATATATGTACGGACACCCGTGCGGTGGTCCAGTGTCTATAGTAGGTACGTATAACGTCGCGAGGCAGCAAGAAAAGCTGGTCGCGAGTAGCCGCACAAGTCGCAGCTCGGCGGCTCTGCAGCGCAGCTTCGAGCATTCGCTGTACTCGAAGGTAGCCAGAAAGGACGTTCCGCGATGATACTCGAATGGTATGGGAAAGTAAAGACCCGTCGGGGGAATCAGGTACGGAATATACTATCCGCGTAGCCGTAGTTGACCGCGGCAGCTAACCGGCAGCAAAGCGGCTGCTCTGCTGCGGGACGAAGCGCTCCGGCTTCTATAAGTATATGTATATGTATATGTATATGTATACATTATATGTTAAAATGGCAACACACATTTTGTAATAATGTGTCGTACACATTATTTTTTTAATTCACTAAAAATTTCTGATGCGTTTGTAGTTTTAAAAAATCACTATCCTAAGAGTATGAAATGTCTCATCCATTTATTACCGTACGCTGTACAAACGACGTCATATCGTCCGACAGACCGGGTATAAATTCGTCCATGCGGTCCTCTCATCTCGTCTCCGGGGTCCGTGCCGACCGTAAACCCCGGGCGCACATCTGCCATCCGGTTTTTATCATCGTCTAGCTTTTTCAGTTCGATCCCCGCTTCGTCATCGCGCGTCGGATCACGGCAAAGTGGCGGCAGCAGGTCGCGCGCTGCCCGCAAAGGTGGGGTGGAAGGGGCAAAGGGGGTTGAGAAAATGCAGGAGGCGCAACGAACCCCCCGTGGACCCGGACAGTGGAAGAGCGGTCAGCTGCCCCCCCCCCCCCCCCCCCCTCTCCGACAGACGCTCCGGCTTTTGCATCGTCGTCATCGTTCGGCTCTTTGCAAAACCGACCCTCCTCAACCCTTTCGCCCTCCGATCCTGATTATTTCGAAAGCCGCACACACGCCAACCGGGCCAGACGCAGGGACGCGTATCCGATTACAAAATGCGGACAATTAAGTCCTTTCACTGAAATACGCAAGATGTAATATATGTGGTTTGATAATAAATAATAACCAAAGCTTTGATTTTTCATGACCATATTTGTGATCGTAAAAAAAAGCTCAGGGGATATAAAATGATCGCGAACGTGTTTGCAATGCTCCACCCCGGGCTGCTGCTGCGTCGTAGAAGCTCACGCGCGGCAAAATGCGCGGCGACAACGGCACCGGGTACGGAGACTGTACCGAGAATCGCGCACACCCGGGGGATCCATATAAGGCCCGCGGGACTCGCGGTGAAGCGGCTTTTGGTCTCGACGCGCGCAGTCAACCCGGAGGGCTCTCTGTGCGCCGCGCGTATACCTATCACATCGCGCAGTTCACTCGCGACGCACGTAAAACCCGTACAGAGCGCGGGATCTCGTTGCGCAATGTTTTTGCTCCTCGACCGATGAGCGGATTCCGCATGGAGACTGCCGCGTCTCGATGTCGCGGGAATCCGCTGTCCCGATGCGACGAGTACGAGCGACTGCGCGCGTAAAATTTATATGACGTATCATTTTTACGACGCGTCTTTTTTATCCACGTTTAGCTTCGAGCAAACCATGAAATTTCATATCGATCTAAACATCCTGGATCATTTTAGTCAGCGTAAATAAATTTATCCGGCTGTTTTATTACAAATGTATGATTATACATTTTATTACTATTTCTTATTATTATTGATAATTTTATTAATACATTTTATTTCAGTAAATAAATTTATACCGCTGTTTTATTTAAAATGTATGATTACCAATTTTATTATTATTTCTTATTATTATTATTGCACGTCTTTGTGTTCTATATATGTTTAAAAATTGCGTGCGCAGGGCCAATAAGTGAGCGCGGCTATTGACTGTCGTCGCGCTTTCGATCGCGTCGCGCGCTCCGCAACAGCTCTCGACCTCTCCGCGTCCCGGAGGGCACGAGACGGATGAAAAAAAAAAACACACACACACACACACATCCAATCCACTATGCGAAAGACTATCGATTTCCGCTATTGTCTCCAGGAGAAAAAAAAATCCCGTCGAAGAAGAAGAGGAAGAGGAGGAGGAAGAAGAAGAGGCAGAAGAAGAAGAAGAAGAGCAAGTTGAAGGAATGGCGAGGAAAGGAGCAATGCGGCGGATCACAGGTGTCCCATCGCCGTCGGCAACGGTGGCCGCGCGGCAGAGATAACTTATATCTCTTTCTGTATATGCTGTTTGTGTGTGTGTGTGCGCGCTGTTTGCCGGCGCGCGGGTCGTAAAAGACATCCTGTGTCTGGCAGCGCCGCGGCCGCAAAGATCGGTGCGCGGTCGCGACGCTTCTCGCGACGGGCCAACGCATACACAGTCGGTACAACAGTAGTGAGAGCCGCGCGGTGTGGGTTAGAAAATCGCGGTGCGCCGAGCGAAACGCTCTGTAGTTGCGGTTTTGTCGCCGACCGTTCAAACCGAATGCGCGTTGTGTTCGCGCGCAGGGTGTTCACAAGCGCATCGCGCCTGCTGGCGCGGAACTTGACGCGTTGTGTGCCATTGAAAACAAGCCGTACCGACTGCGGCAAAGCTATTTGGGGTGTACACGAATATAATGCATCGAGCGGAAATTTTATTTGCCGCGCCACGGACAAACCCCGATCGTATCGGGGCCCTGGTCGGGCCTGGTCGGGGCCAGGGCTCTGTTCATCCGCGAAGCAACGCTACGAATTTCCACTCCCTACATAAGCTCCGTGGCCGAGGTCTGATTCCGTGCGAAGAGCCTCGGAGCTTCCGCGAACCCTTCGCGCCCTCTCAAAATAAACTCGAGATTAGGCCCTCGGCTCGAGGGTGGCTCGGACGGTTAATTATACTGGCGCCTGCGTCGGGAACCGCGAGCACTATATGACCCTCCCGCTGTGGACCGAGTCTACCGCTCTAACCCACCTCTCGGCTCTGACACTTGACACAATGAACGAGAGAACACGTTTTTATTTTTGTCTTGTGGAACAATAGTACATTACTCCACGAGGGCGAAACATTTTTTTCTAACGAGTGTGAGTTTGCTGCACGAGCCGAAGGCGAGTGCTGCATTCACACGAGTTAGAAAAAGTGTTTCGCACGAGGGATGTACGAAATTTTATATCACAAGGTGCGAAAATGGCGGTTTTACGCCCGCGAAGCGGGCGTAAAAGCAGCCATTTCCGCCCGCAGTGATATAAACAATTTTTATTCCTCGGTGATATAACCAAAAACAAACCAAGTGAAAAATGATAACAGGCAAATGTCAACATTTGTTTATTCGTAAAATCAACGAAAGCTTTTTGTGGCCTTTCGCGACCAATTAACGTGTGTAAACTCAGCTGTGATGATAGATCCCTGCCGCAAATACGACGATCTGATCGCAACGCACTAGCGATCCGATAATTCAATCGTTTCGCGTCGATAGCAACGATTTTAGGGGAATAATAATAAGTGAAAAGTGCAGTTTAACGCCAACCCGGGGGTGGCGACGCTCTCATCCGCACTTTTATCGTCGATTTGTTCTGTCACTCGGGGCGGTCGACGAGGGTGGCAAATATGCGCGCGCGCGCGCAGAGCGCAGGGGGACCGAGAGATAAACGCTAAGCGGATCCTGTTCGTAAAATATCGTTTTACGGTATTTAAACGGAGACGCACCCCCGGCACACGCGAGTACAGCAGGCCGGGCCCAACCCGGGACGCCCCTGTCACCGGGAAAACAAGATTCGGCGATGCTCTTCGAAAATTCACGAGCGCGAGCACCTCGCGCCAAGTCCGCGTTAGGGCGAGGCAGCCGCGTCTGCGCCGGACTGGAAATTCGGACGCGGCGCAGAAAGTCTAAGCGGATTAAAAATTAAGGGAGCCCCGTCTGGCGCGGGCGGCCAGGGTGAGATTATGGCCGGGTGTCCGGTTTGCTTATCCTATCGTCCTGCTGCTCCTGCTGCTGCTGCTCTTCCTGCTGCTGGTGGTGGTGGTGCCGCTGCTGCTGCTGCTACCAATATCGCTATTAATAATATACTGCCCAACTTTAGAATGGGATCTTATATTTAGTCAAAGTTTTTCCCCGACTTTCATCACTGATTTTTCCGGAAAGATGAAAGAATCATTCCGGCTGAGGAAAGATTACACTCAACGGTTTTTTTCCGTCATTTATACAAGTCGAGTAAATTGGTTAACCAGTATGGAACTTGACGTGCACGAGTGCGGCGATGAACGTGACGTCCTCGAGATTCCGAGTTTTCTCGTCTCCATCCGTGGTCGTCGAGAAGAGAGTGACCGTGCATCACGTCGTCTCCGAGCATCAGAGCATCAGACCTCTGAGCGAGCTCTCCGAGCGCCTCCAGACTTCCACGGTTTTTTTCAGCCCCTCTCGTCGCGGACACGATAGGATCGACACTGCGTTCACGGTTTTGTCGCGCGGTCTCGACCTCGCTCGCTCGTTGCGCGCCGTGCAACCTCGGGCAACCGGGGCGAGTGGATCGGTACACTGAGAAAAATCCATGGGATAACAATGCCGGGCATAGTGAGTTCTACTATATAAAATAGTCACAGGGATCATCATTTTCTGTCGGTTACATCTTTCAAATTAACTAAAAATTATAAATTCATTTTTTATAATTTAATATGATATGAATTAATTTATGTAATTAATTGTATCTAATATTTTTATTTAATATAAATTCTAATATAACAATTTTCTCGCGACGAGAACCAGAAAAACATTGTTTTATGTCCCATATCTCGTCCTATATCTCTGGCTCTTCGCCTGCACCGAGATCTACCGGCATCCTCGCCGCGCGAACGACGAGCTCGCCGCTGGGGTCGCGAGACTCGCGCGCTTCTGCGACGATCTCGCAGTGCAGCGTCCGCGTCGGATGTATATGGTCCCTCGGCGTGTCCGGTGGGACCAGTTCCCGAGAAACGTCGTCGTCGTCGTCGTCGTTGTCGCCCTGTCGCTTCTCGTGTACATCACCAGCGGGGAGAACGATGAGAAAAACGAAAATTGCGCGCGCATCCATTGCCGCAGCCGGAGCCGTGTCGCAAGACCGGTCACCCTCGCCGCGTCTCAACGTTCGATTCAATTAAAATCGATTTCTCGTTCTCGGGACCCGTCCGTCTTTCGCGTGTCTCATTCCCCATGTAGGTTCTGCCGATAAAGCTGAAACGACCAATACTCGGGCCAATGTTGGGGTGACGATTATCGACTTTGCAACATTGGGCCAATGCTCGGCCAAGTATTGACCCGCCAATTGTTGGCTTGCCGATATTAGGCCAATGCTTGGCCAAGTATTGACTCGCCAATTGTTGGCTTGTCGATATTAGGCCAATGCTCGGCCAAGTATGGATTCGCCAATTGTTGGCTTGTCGATATTAAGCCAATGCTAGGCCAAGTATTGACTCGCCAATTGTTGGCTTGCCGATATTAGGCCAATGCTCGGCCAAGTATTGACTCGCCAATTGTTGGCTTGCCGATATTAGGCCAATGCTCGGCCAAGTATTGACTCGCTAATTGTTGGCTTGCCGATATTAGGCCAATGCTCGGCCTTGCATTGACTCACTAATTGTTGATTTCCGTGAAAGATTATTGAATGTGATTTATTTATACCGCATCAGACGCAGTCATATAATTCTGTAAGTGCTGTACATAGTACATCAAATTGATACTTTACATTAGTCGATCAAATAGACAAAAAGAAATGTATAATGACATGATCGCAATGGCCGAGTGAGCTAAGGCGCAGCGCAACAACCCAAAGGTCCCAGGTTCGATTCCTGACAATGTAAAAAAAATTAAACATTTTTCAGCGATTAAAATGCATCAGAGACGGAATATGTAATTAAAAGTGCAGGATAACTTGATTAAATAAGTACAATTAATTATTTTTTGATAAAATTCATACGGCCGATAATGTCGGCCGACAAAAAGACCGATACTCGGCCGATACTCGGCCGATCCTCGGCCGATCCTCGGCCGATCCTCGTACGCGATACTCGGACAACTATTGTTGCCAATATCGAGCCGGACTTATCATCCGAGACTCGGGCCGATGATCGGGCCAATATCATATGCCAATGTTGGCAATCTCGGCACCGAGATTGGGCCGATCATCGGCCAAGTCCGATCACCCTTCATGGGTCGATCCCCTGGCCGCGACGATTGTCTCACGGGGGTCGACGACCCTCGACACTTAATCCTCCAACCGATTTCGCAGACGATCGGTCCGTCGTACTCTAAATCGCATTTGCATTTCGGTCTTGCTGTATTCGAATTTATATTATTTAAAAGCAGCTTCGCGAAGGCGAAGAAAAAATCGACAAATATTTCTGACCGCTGCATTCTCGATTTATATATAGAACTCACGAAAATTACGGTTCGGGTTGCCAATCGAATAAAAATAAATAAATAAATGCAAATATTTTTAAGCTCTTTTACTGAATTGCAGAGCGGGTACCTCGAGTTATCGCATGAGCACCAGAAACAGCGCAGCGCCGAGACTGTCGGTGGCCTCGCGGACTACGATATGCGGGACAGCGTCAGCATTGGTGGACCGTACGCAGCGAAACCGCAGCAGCAGCAGCAGCAGCGAGAGAAGCGACGGAGTGCGATGGGAGCCGGTGCGGTCGTACGTGCCTTGTAATCGAGAGACCGTGCGCGCCGGTCGTCGCTGAGCAGTTGAGCACATACGATGAGGAGTTCACTCGCTCTCTCCTCGTCTCGTCGTTCACTCGCTCCCTCCTCGTCTCATCGTTCGCTCTCTCCTCTCATTCTCTCTTTCTCCATCGTCGCGTCGTTCAGTCGCTCCCTCTCTCTTTCTCCTTCGTCTCATCGTACATTTGCTCATCTCTTCGTCTCGTCGTACACTCGCTCATCTCTCTCCTCGTCTCGTTGTCTCGATCGCCCAAAGGCGACCGTTTTGCGCGACGAGCGGCAGATATAAATGCAGCCCGATCGATCGTCGTCGCTGTCTCCTCGACCGCGAGCGCGCAGGCGGCGTGGCGACTCGAAGAAGCAGCTCGCGCGCCGTGCGTGCTGTGTATCTTCTGCAAACGACGAACGAGCGAGAGATCGATGGACCGATCGATCGTAATTCGTGTACAAGCTCTGAACGCGAGCTGCGAGCGCGTCGGAACGACGAGTTTAGCGACGACTGATCGTTTGCGTAATTTGTGACTCTTGAGAATATGCGCGGCGATATATATCCGAGCGAAGAGCTGCGACGACGATGCGTGTTTACTGATCGCGATTTTGCTCGGCGAACCGAACTAACTTTGCGGATCTGTATTCATTTTTATTTTTTTCCTTGTACCGAGTCTCAATTTATTTTATTTTTTATTTTACTTACAACGAAATCCTCTCACGAGGAAGCGTGAGACGAACTCACGCGCGCGGAGCCGGAAGCAGTCGAGGAGCTTCCCGCCGAGCCGAGCCGAGAGATCCCGAGAGCCAACGGACCGACGCGACACGCGACACCACGGCCATCCGGCTGTCCGGCGTTCGGATCGGCGCGACGTTCGATCCACCTGCGCATTGACCACACAGAACCGCGGAAATATTTGTTTTATTTTTTGTAGCGCGTCTGCTAAATAAATAAATAAATATCTGCAATAAAATTAATCTGCAAATCATTTTTTGTTAAATCCAATCAACCTGACGATGCACTGAAGTGATCCTAAATAAGACGAAAAGACCTTGGAAGGACACTGAAATATTTTAAAGGGTTCGTTCGTCGAATGAGGAATAACCGCAAACTTATCTTTTCCATCGTTTCGGCGGGGGCCAACCGTCCACCTGCGAGGGACACTATGTCCCCCGTGTGACAATCATCGACGGTTCTTATCTCGATCTCCGTAATTATCTGGCATTATATAATACGTATGGATTTTGAGAATGACCGGGTGGCACCTTCGTTGTCATGACGCAGGCTTTTCGTGGGTATGTTTTTACGTAATTGTCCGCGTGACCCAAGTCGGTTCGTCCGCGGCGACTCGACTGTTACAATTTTTTTCGCCTGACCCACAAATTGCAGCTGATGAACTCTGATCACCGCCCTTTGTTTGACGCGTGTTGTTCCTTGATTACCGCGGCACTGATGTTGCGGTACCACACTCAACATTTTCTCAGAAATTTTCGACAGCCTTTCACGCGGCTAACGCAGTGTTTTCCTCGCGTGTCGCACATTGCGCATGTGCGTGACTCCGGTCGTTATCGGTCACGCACTCGCGCGTTGACGTTCGTTCGGATACGAATAAACTCACGATGGGGGAATAGAAAGCGAAAATAAGAATTTAATGGATCGACGTCGATCGCGGCTTCCACGGTTTATGTCGCCTTCGGAAGAGCCCGGGGAGACCGCGAACGACCCGGCAGACCCCGAAGCCCATTTCCTATTTTCCTATTCATAGTACCGACCGCCTTTATATTTAGCTGAGCGTCGTGCGCGAATGTAAACAGTGTCTCTTCGGCCGAGATCTGTCGGGAAACATCGCAGACGCGGACGAGAGCATTTTTTTTCTTGAGTTGTCGATTGTCTATACAAATTTGTTGAAACGATTAATCCACTTGTTTGATTAATCAACTTGTCAATTTTATAAGAAAATATATTATTAAGATAAACTTTTTTAATTTGTTTTATCAGAGCAGAAAAATGATTACAGAATATGTTATGCAAAAAAAAAAAAGAAAAAAAAACAAACCAAAGGGTGGGAATAGGATAAACTGACACGGACATGTGTTGCACCTGCATAACCGAGTCACGTGGAAAATTTAATTTCGTGGCTCGCATCGAGGGCATCTGTGGCAGCCGTCGGGTTTTTTTTTCGGAAGGCGTGCACCCGTAAGAATGAGGAATTCGCGCGCCCGCGTAAATTGCCTCGAACAGGATCGCGTTCCGCGTGTCGTTCCTCGGTAATTCGATAGATTCCAGCGTTTCGGCGTAATTAAAAAAAGTTGAGGTGCAGTTTTCGAGTCAATTGGCTTTCGGTATCGGACGATCGAATTACCGGTATAATTTTTTTTTTTTGCAGTGTCAAAGATACTTTGTTCCTGGATGCATCCAGGCTCGAAGCAAAACGTGTTACGTACTACATTTTTACGTTGTTGCCCAAGAAAAGTCGTAACCCGACTACAATGTGAAAAATTACGTTCCACACGCGTTGCAGTCGTTTGCAGCTCTCTCTCTCTCTCTTTCTCGAGTGCTCTTGCGACGGACGTGGCGAAGTCGATCCATAATTTTTCCGTTCATTCATCGGCAATTTGGGTCCATTCACTCGAGGGGGTCGGGAGTTCCCGGGGCAGCATCGGCCCAAGAGCGGCGGCGACCACAATAGGACCGCGCGCGCCGGCCGCGTCGAGGGGGAAAACCGGGCGCCGGCTCTCGGGCCAATCCGACATCTGCCCGAGTTTCGATTCTACCTGGGCGGCCGCGCGTTCGACGCTCTCTCGTGTGTTTTGCGCGTGCGTGAGACGCACATGCTCGAAAACATGTTTTCTTTTTTTTCGCGTACGCGCCCCGCGCGAGTCTTCCCTCCCCCCTGCCCCTCGCACTTATTGTGCTCCCTACGTGTACGAATAACAGAATAGAAATAACAGCAGCTCGGGCGCCGTATGTGCGATGCTCTCGTCGCGTGTTTCGCTCTCGACATGATGCTCGATCCACATGATGCTTCCTCTCCTTCTGCTTCTTCTCTCTATTTGTTTTCGGTTTCACTCGCGGCGGATGTTGGACGCGTTTCGCGGATTCGGGATCGCACATAACGCTCGATTTTCTTTTTTCATTTTTTGTGAAAAAGAATTTTCAGGCTACAAATTGAGCCTCGAAAAAATACTTTGACTTTGATTCATATTACTATTATTTTTTTATTAATAAGTAAAACATTCTGATAAAAAAATGGTAGATTTTATTTTTAATTTAAGGACTACTTTCAGGTCAGTTCGACTTGGCGTGAAATGCGTTCTATACTCGAAACTCGGATCGCGTTCGGGATCGAACATAATGCTCATAATGCGACATGATGCACATGATGCTTCTCTTTTTTTCCGCTCCGCTCGCGGCGGATGCACGACAAGCGCATCGGGATCGAACGGTGAACTTCCGTCCCGTTTCTTTGTGCTGTCATTGGGAAAGAATATCATCGAGACACGGCTGACAGGACGTCGACCCTTGACACGTCACTTCCAGCCGTTGCAAGTATTCCAGGATTCTGGGACGTAAGTCACTTTCCCAACCTGGACAAATCGTTGTGAAAATGTAGAACTGGCAGATGTCAGCTTTCCGGAAACCGATGGATTGCCTTGAACATCAGTTTTCGTATTTATCGAAGTTCAGTTTCATCGAGACATTATCAAACCCTCGAAGAAATCCGAAATTCCAGCGGTAACTATGAAGCAATTACAAATCGTTTAGTCCTGCCGTCGTGGAAAGTATGAAAAGTCGTCGTGCGGGCTAAACATCGCCACGACAATTTCCCAACGATCGTACCCGCATCCCATCGGGTTTAACGCGATAATTAATTGCGTCTGTGACGCTCGGCCGTATGTTGTCGTCAACATACGGCCAGCCGATTCACTATCCACTCGACGCGCGAAGTGTACTCAATATTTTTCAGTACATTTGACCCACATTCATCGCCACCCCAGCCGCACGCGCGTTCTATATAGTCTTTTGCAATAAAGGCAAGGTTGCATCCCGCTCGTTTTGTCTCCGCGACGCCGGGTGCGAGTGAATAAGAGAAAGGGAAAAAGAGTTGTTTATTTCGTACGCCGGGGCGAAGCCCCAGAGAGAGAGAAAATTGGAGTCCCCTCGGCTGCTCGAAGGCAAAGTGCACGGCACGTATGGTCGAATTGTGCGTTACAAGTACACGGTACACACACTCGTTACGCACTTGGCGCTGTATATACACGATACACGAGCTCTCTGCCAGCGATCCGCTGCGGTCTGTGATAATATTAATGTCGTCGGAGGGTTGTAACCCTTCGCTCGGGGATGGGCTACATTGAATTGCACTTTGCACCGCGCACGCTTCGAGCGTGGCTCTCGAAATCCATCCAACGACCGTTTGCCCGGTCGAAGTGCAAAATGATCAACCTGATTTAACGATGGGACTCGATACAGCCCCGCGCGCGACGTGGACGAGCCTTTTGATATCGAGGACCAATCTCGTTGCAAATTAATAAACCTCGTGGGAAAAAATCCTTGACCCACGACTATGTATAATATTAATTTTCCGGCATGAGACGCATATTTCAAGACGATTATAATGATGATTCGACGCTTCGCCACGATTCCCGCTACTGTTAATATAGAATAATCGACAGTTAAATTACGGATTGGCAGGACAATTGAAAACTGCACGTCAGACACTGACACCGTTGTAGTTAATGATGCTAGACCGAGGTCGAAATCTATTCAGCTCAAATAACTGCATCAAGCAACCCCAGGATTTCAGTTCAACACTATATGAACCTGACCAACTTACGATTAAGCTTACCAAAGTACTTTTAAACGATTTGATAACCCGAAAATGCAAATCCCCCGTGGGACGTGAACACGTGTCCTGATCACGATCGAGAGAGAAAGAGAGAACAAGATCTCGCTGCGCGAACAATCGATTTGGCACGCGATTGTGATCGCAGCAAAATCGAGGCAGTCGAGTGTGTCGCGACATGTGCGACAAATATAATACACTGCCCGGGACGACGAGACGCAGCGGCGGAATAGCGGAACGGTAAAGAGTTACGGTTCGCCGACTTTCCCTCTCGAGGTAGCAGGGGGGAGCCCATCCCCCTCCCTACCCCCTCCCCCCGCACCACCCAACTTGAAAGCATCCCGCTTGGAGTTCCGTAACGCCCTGTCCCCCCCCTTCCCCTCTCTAACCGGAAGAGAAGCAGGGGAAGAGGTGAGCTGGGGTGGAGGGGGGAGGGTGAAGGGGAAGAGATGGGGGGCAAGGGGAGCGGAGCGTTCTTGAAGTGAGGGCAATTGGGCGCGAGCGCCGGCTGCGCGAGATTTCGGTCACGTAGAACGGCGGGAAACCCTTCGCAGTCGATGTCCCTGCGTATTTTATACATATATGTATATATTGTATATAAGAGTCAGCTCGCGGCGGGGCGCTCAGCCCGACCGCGCGTGCGAAGCTCGCACTGTGAATATGAGATATCTCGGGTGTACTCGAGAATTTATCGCTCGCCCGTTGCAGTCTCGCCGGGCGAAAATCGTCTTTCGGGCCGCTAAGCGAAGCCGCCAGGCTCATCCTCCGAACGCGAATTTCGCACTCGCGTTGTCGCGACTCCGGGACGCGGGCACACACGAATTTTTAGGGTTGCTTCGTATCGATAATCGGTAGACAAAGCGAAGAAAAAAAAATGTCGACTTCGCAAACTTTAACAGCCCTGTCCGATGGTAAATTTCCCGTTGATTCCAAAAGTGATGGGTGTTTGCCCGAAAAGTCGAAAATTCGAGGAAAAATGCCAAGAACGTTTTTCTTTTTCTGACAAACTGACAAATTACGCGAAACACTCGTCGGACGTCGCAGGAATGTGCGGAATAATTTTTCGCTTCTGCCGCTCTGCATTTGCATCGCAATTCCGCAACAAGTTTCTGTAATTGGCTGCAATTTTGCGCAAATGGCCGATCACGCGTCCCTTCGAATAAATAAGTGCGCGGCGTTCGTGTTTTTTTTTTGCAGCAGCAGCGAAGGGGGGTGAATATAATTTCGTGGTCGACGCTGCGACATCGCTGCGGAGTTACACGTGTTTTTCCCTCACAGGCGGAGAAGCGAGACGCGTGCGCGCGAAGAAGCGAGAGTGGTTCGCGGGATGTCAATAACCTTGGCCGTCGGTCGCGTGATCGAGTGTCCTGGGTCTCCCTTTTTCCCTCTTTCCCTCTCCCTCTTCTCTCTATCTCTCTTCACGGCGTCGACCCTATGGCGCATCGCCCAACGACCTCGTGGCGCTCGCAACCCGCCCGCTTGACCATTTTTCGTTTGAACATTGTCTGCCGTATAACGCGGTGGCGAAAAAAATTCGAAAGCCACCGTGTGCGAAACAGACGAGGAGGAATGGTGCAAAAAAACGAAGAAGAGGAGAGAGAAGAAGCGAGGATGCAAAAGGCGAATGAGCGGAGCTGGGAAAGGGGAGAGAAAACAACAACACGAAACGACAGTGGCGAGTGGCTCGCTCAGTGCCCCCTCCCCTCTCCCCCTACACCCCCGCCAAACTCACGAGCTCACAACCCTTTTACCTCCCTGGCTACGTCGCTATACCGTCGCTCGGGCACTTCAGTCCCCTCGTACCTATCAGGCATTTTAGGCCAAGTCGACCCACAACCAGGCACCTGGTAATTTTTGTATTATCTGCGAAACAGAATTCAGACTACAAAGCCTTGTAGAAATACTTTGAATTTGATTTATATTACAATTATTTTTTTTTATTAATAACTCAAATATTCTCTTAAAAAAATGTTGAATTTTATTGTTAAGGACCACCTTCAGGTCAGGTCGACTTGGCGTGGAATGTGTCTATACACGTGACGAGCCGAGGGGGTTAGTGGCGGGCTTAAACAAAATTTCCGGGCCTCGGTCTGGGAACGAGCCGCCCGTGAAACGAATTTCCGATAGCCTCACCGCGCGTCGCGCGAGAGCCGCTATAAAGACTCGCGTGCACCTCCACCCCGACGACCCTTTCGACAGTCGTTTACTTCATTAGCGTAGCGCCAGTTGCGTACACACGCCGCGGCGATATATCTATGTGTACACCGGGACGATCGAGCGGAATTGGCGGGGGTCGCGCGCGCGAATCCGGCGGGGAAAAAAAAACAAATCAGATTAGAAGAATGAAAAGCCAACGAGGAAACGACGAGCGCCGTTCGCCCGTGTTTGCTCCGCGGAGCGCGGGAAACTAAAAAATTGGCGAACTGTGGTCACTTTTTTTCCAAATACTTTTTGATTACGCAAAAATAAATTCGCTGTAAAAAAATACAACGTTATGTTATTTAATTGCATTCTACTCCTGATGGAATACAATTATTTCCACGGGTCTTTTTTTTTATGTTTCCACGTTTTACATCAGTAATTATTCCAAGTAACCAAGTTATGTCCTGACACTCGACATACGAAAAGTTTGTAATCAAATGTTCGTGGTAACAGCGAAGCGGAGACATTTTCAAGTGTTCTTTTTACCTGCGAAGGTGGTCCGAAGACTCACTTTGTAGCTTCGTGTGTTCGCTCTGCGCCTGCGGCTTATCTACCATTGCCAAGGGTGCTAATGTCGAATAGATAAGAGTGACAATGAGCGACACAGACGGGAAAGGCTATCGCGCTTCGTTTCTTGGGTGGGAATGTCCACAGTACTTTCTTGACTCGTGCAAAAGTCATTGTATATATCTATATACATTTATACACAATATATATGTATACACATGTATATGTATCTGTATCTATATCTACGTGGACGTTATGCACGCCCGTATGCACGTCCGTTGATACGCTGAGTCTCCGGGCGAGCTGCTCGGCTCGCAACTAACTCGCCGACCCACCGGGCAGGTGTTGTTATCGCTCTCGCTCTCGCTCAACGCTCGCCAGCGGGCCAACAACACCTGATTACCATTCCACGGGCGCGCACGCGTTTAAGGGCGTTTTCGTCGATCACCTGCGCCGCGTTTTCGCTCGAAGTCCGCGAGTGAACTCACATGTCGGATACCCAGCGATGTGTCCGATGGAATTCGTCTCGCTCGAACGCGGAAGTGTCGATGAAACAAGGTAACAAGGGTCCGTGTAAACATTGCGCAGCCGACGCACCCAATAAGAGTGAAATCTCGAAAAGTCGCAAATAAGCTGAGAAATTTTGTTGAAGAGCCTCAACCAGATGTCGTGACAACTGCAAAATTGTATACTTACATCTGTTTGGATTTACTTGCTGTGCATCTCCCTTGGATTGTCGAACTCGAGAATTTTATGGATTTGAAAAGTTACAAAGAGATTTGATTGAATAGCGTCAACCAGATGTGAGCCACAGTTGCAGAATTTTAAGTATCCTTTATTTTCACATTTGCTTGGGATTTACTTGCTACACGTCTGCCTTGGATCATCATTGAACTTAGGATTTTTATGGATGGCTTTTATGGGTCGACCCTTCGTACCTGGAGTCCTCGAATTTGGGATAAGTTTGCTCGAAAAAACAGATTCGGTTAACCGAGAGTCGAGAGATTTTCCAAGGAGACTCCAGACACTGACTAACATTTTTCGGAAAGCCTTGGAAAGGCTAAAGTGCTGGCGCTATGTTGAACGCTAAAAACTTCACGTGGGTCCGCGGCTGTTTGGGGCGCAAATTGACCCGGTCGCAGGCGTTGCCGACGAACCCGTCGCACTTCGCAGGAACTTTTACGACTCTCCGCTGGTGCGGCGCCTGTCGACTTGTCCCTTCGCGGGCGGGCAACGTTGAAACGAGCGTTGACCCGCTTGGAAAGTCCTCGTCGCATCCATTTCTCCGGGAGCGTAGTCATTATTTTTCTTGCGGGACTCTTCCGTCGCGCTGGGAACGGCTCCGCGAGTAATTGGACAGCTTGATTAACCACCGGCAACGCCGTGGACCGCAGTGTCAAAGGCTCCGGGAATTGAGACGACATTCCGACTGCTCTCCAAAAAACGTCCTCGAATTTGAGATTCGTTTAGTCGAAAACCGTCATAAAATTGCCTAAACTAGTTACAGTTTCGCCAAACGACTTCATTCTTTCGACGATTCCGTAGCTTCGTGCAACAAGCGCAACTCCCATTCTAAATTCTCATCTGGCCTGCGTTACCCCCGACATTCCCTCTGCGTCTCATTTTCCAGAGTGTCTTTTCCAGAAAACGCGCAGGATGCAAAAAAAAAAGACTCTCAGGTCTCGCTGCGCCCGTCACTTTTTTTTTTTCGTCTCAAGTTTTTTTTTCTCAAGGCGGCGCCTTTTTAAAACACACAAGCTCAGAGCCACGGAACGAAAACATAACGAGTGCTGCAACGATATTCGAATTGCAGTTGCGCGTCGAGAAAAGAAATTCTCGTCACGATCGCAATAAACGGGGAACACAACGACAACGGCGAAATTGGGCCACGCGGGGCAGGATTGTCAGCCCGCTGGTTGTAGGGTGCAACGGTTTTTGCATTTTCCGCAGTGGAGGGGCTCTCGTGGTGGTGGTGTTCAAAACACGTATACAGCAATGGATATATGAAACACGTAGACAGCAATGGATATATAAAACACGTACACAACGGGCTGAAGACAAACGTGTAAAAAATACATATACAGCAATGGACATATAAAACGCGTTCACCCCTCGTGCTCGCGTATAACGCACTCACTCTGCAGCCCTCTTTATTTTCTCACTCGCCGCGGCTTCTTTCGCCCACTTCCGTTTGCCAGCTGGTGTACGCGCGATGTACGCGTCGAGGGCCCCCCCCCCCCCCCCCCCCCGTTCTTACCCTCCGTAACTCGCACAGACACAAACACGTGCGTTTGTGTCTATGCGTTTTCCAGCCGTCGGCGTGAGCGAGAGACGACGAAGGAAGACGGAAGGTGGAAAGTGCAGGACGCAGGACGCGCGAACGACGTGCGGAAAGACGGAAGACGGAGCAGCAGCAGCGAGGGTGGTGGAACGCGCCGAGGAGACCGTGAGGGTCGCCCGACTGTCTTCCGTTTAATTTTAGCCGGGCAGACCGTACGGCAGCGGCTCGGGGAGACTGGCGCGCGCGGCACGTGCTAGGGAAACGCGTGCTCCTCCTCCCTTGCGACGGTAATGCAGCTTGCGCGACGCCGAGAACCCGTGGAGAGTGAGAGAGACAGTGGGAGAGGGGAAAGAGCGTGAGGCAAACCCGAGGAATAAATAAATAAAATTTCTTGAGGGTCTATATACCTCGCCTTGCATCGTCGAGTACCGTCAGAGCAGCGATGAGAGTCATAAACGCGCGGGACTTGAGGCGCCCGATCCGAAACGGAGTCGTCCGAATCCGAAGCATATTTTGTATTTATCATTTGCGAAAGATGATATTAATAGTTTATATCGTGTGAATTGTTGTGCAAAATGTTATTATGAAATATAAGACATTATTAGTTTTGTAATAACAAATGTCGACAAATAATAATTAATTAATGCATGACTGAAAATATAGTAAATTATTAATAATGCATGTCGTGGCCCAGGACACTACTTACTTATCGCCAAAGCGGAATAAGCAACCTTCTCCAAGGCGACTGTGCAAACTTGGCTGCAGTTGTGCACACCGAGGGGCTGCAGCCGAGGACACACTGCGCATAATCGCAGGGGGTTCCTGAATACACGTTTTCACCTGGAGCAGCGGGGAGATCGGCGAGATCCAGTGTCAAGATTTCCGGTTTTAATAATGCATCGTAGAATGTGTATCGATCCCATCGTTTCTGCACGTCGAGTACGGCGATATAGCGAAGGGAGGAGGGTTTGAAGAATACTCGACGTGATCGTGGAGGATTCTTCACCGCGCTGCCAATCGATGTCTCATCCTCGAAAAGCCGCTGCAGATGTCGTCAGATCTTTACGATGCAAGAAAATATTTTTGGCTGCTCGATTTAGCTACATCGATTTGTCCATCCTTCGTTTCGTTCGTGACGAACTATAATTATGAAAGAGTGCAACCGGCAGCCTGAAAAGAGCGACCAGTCACGAATAGGAATCAACGGTGAGAGGATATCGGAAATAGTTTTGTAAATTCCAGTCGAACGCCTACGACTAATCGTCGGTTTATTTTTGGTGCATCGTCTGGTATGCTATATACACACCCCAGACGAAGGGAAACGTAATTATTTCCAGGGGAGCAATAAAATTGCCTTGAAACACCGGGTATAGCCGAGGACGCTGCTTTCCAAGTGCGTTCCAAATGCCAAAGGCGCGATGAGCGAGGGTTGCTGGCTCGAGGCTGGCCCGGCCACCCATGCCCATGGTGTTCGGCATATGTCTCGTTGTTGCGGTTGCAGTACTCGGCGTACGACAGGAGGCGGTTCGCCTGAGTGCGAGCCGAGCGGCGCGTTCCAGCAGTAATTCTCGACACAGGGAATCCTCGACCCCGAAGTTCAACCTGGCAGCTTCGGCTCGTTCGTGTTCAACTGGAGGATTTGCAGAATGTAATATCGCGGCGTGTAACGCGCGCGCCACCTCCGACGTCTGGGCGCTATGAGTAATCGCTTCTGTCGCGTCTATCGCTTTTATCGGAAAGCTGCGAGTTACGCGATTCAAAACGGGATCGGGAACGGAGATGAAATGATAAAGTAAAATGAGAGATACGAAAATGAGATGAAATGGGAAATAATAAGAGAAGAGAAGAAGGAAATTGGGGAGCAGAAAATAGATGAACCCGTAAAATGAAACACCAAACGATCGTGAAATTATGAAAATGACATTTGCTTAGAATGTGCCACGGTTAAAAAAAAAATTGTGACGTTTACTCAAAATGTGCCACGTTAAAAAACTAATCTGACGTTTACTTAAAATATCCCACGTTTAAAAAAAAATGGTGACGTTTACTTAAAATGTGCCACGCTAAAAAAAAATGTGACGTTTAGTTAAAATGTGACACGTTAAAAAAAAATGTGACGTTTACTTAAAATGTGTCCGCATTGTCCTTTCGTCCTTCGCATGGTTTGCACCTTTCGCCGAGTCTTTCTCTTTCCTCGCTTTTTTTTTAAGCCAAGTGCGCGCCTATCGCGCGTGTCGAAGGTCACGACGAGGTCATTGGCAGCCCCTGGTGCGGAGAGTCGTCGGGCGCACAGACGGTTCAATGGTTCTTCATTACGGGCCCCGCGATGTAACGCGCTCTGGCAGGTGCTGCGCCGGCTCGCTCGTCGTGATTAATTAACCAATGATAGGCTTTCTTACTCTGGACGTGCATCGCGCGACTCGTCTTCTTCCTTTGTGCCCTCTCAACATTCTTGGTCTTCTTGTTGTTCCTCTTTTTCCTTTTCCACCGCTTCTCTCGGTTCCTCCATTTCCATCTCCACTTCCATTAGCTCCTTCATCGTACTATTCTATTTTCCCATCTCGACCCGTCGTCATCGTCGTCGTTTTTCCTCCCCTTATCCCTCGCATCGCGTAATGCACGTATCCATCGCCAAGCTCTCGAATAAAAGCGATAGATTACGCGGCAAATGCACCGCAGACGCGTGCGTCGATCGCGAAACTGTGCAGCAGTAGTCGTGTAACAGACCAGCATTACCCGGGCTGACCTGGGTTGTGCCCCTGCACTGCGAAACATTTCATTACAGCTGTTAATTTTTCCCAAAGTATTTATATAATTTTTTTATTTGTTTATTTTATTATTGTCATTTAATTTATTTAATTTTTATCGCTGCCAGGCTCTAGAATAAAAGCGATAGTCGGTAACGAAGCTATGCAGCAGTAGTCGTTACATACACAGCATTACCCCTGTTTTCGCCGCATACCCGCGAAAATAGAAAGCAAAAGAAAGGCCGAGAAGAGGCGCGAAGAATTCTGACTCGTTCTCTGCTCGTTTTTTTTTCGCCGTCTCGCTTCGACGGATGCGTCGCCGCGAAGCTATTTGTTCCAAAGTGCCGAAGCGCGGAGTCCTCGAAGCGCATTGCGATCCCTCGTTGGAATCCGTCCAAGTTTTCGCGACCCGGGCTGACGCAGATTTGTGTCTTCCACGCCGACGTATCATCGAGCCCTTGAGTCATATTTATAGCGATAATGGCTCAAGGGCTTCGTGATACTTCAGGGTGAAATCCGCGAATCAGCTTCAGCGCGGCATAATACAAATTATTTATTATTACTATTTATTATTATTGTGACAGATATAAGAACCTCACTCGACCTTTCACGCGTTTTCTTTGCGATGCTCGGGGACAGATAGCGGCTATTCAGCTGAATTTATTTACTCCTGATGCGATTGCGGTGAAATTGGATATTCGTCCTCGCGCGTGTGGGACGACAGCGAGCGAGAAGCTCAGCTTCCAGTTGACCCCGAAACACTGCACGTCGACGCTCCAGGGTTTGCTAATAATCCTTGGGCTCGACGCGTAAGAATTATAATGTATCTATTTATTTATTTATTTATTTTCCATCGAAAACTGTACATCAAATAAAAAAAAAACTTACAATACATTCGAGTGTCTCTTATCATTGAAGTACGGGAAATTATAGATAAAATCCAAGAGCGTCGAGGGGTTCGAAAACATTTAAAAAAATGTCACGTAATATTCTCGATCCACATACGGCCAACAAAAAAATATTCGCCATCAAACACAACTCAAGCCCTGGACCAATTTTCCACGGAAGGCTCAACATAAAAACATATTATGGTATTTTTTTTTCATGGACCAGCGTGCAATTTCAGATTGCCAATCACTGTGAACCACCAAACGACCAACGTGCGTCATGTTGGCCCGGGACAAGCGGAAGAAAATTTCGCGACTCTCTCTCTCTCTCTCTCTCTCTCTCTCCCTCGCCGATCCCTTCCTACGCGCGTGCGCGGGTGAAGATCTCGCGTGTCCTCCGCCTCGTCGCTGCTGCTCATTTCGCAAATTGCCAATTACGCGAGGGAGACGCCGCGAGCGAGTTCGAGACCCGGCAGCCGAGTGAGAGGAGGACGCGCCGGTCGAGGCGGATAGAGGAATAGAGATTTTATCCGCGAGGAGGAGGAGGAAACTCCATGGGATTATG
Source organism: Itoplectis maculator (assembly GCA_964034905.1). Classification (NCBI taxonomy): domain Eukaryota; kingdom Metazoa; phylum Arthropoda; class Insecta; order Hymenoptera; family Ichneumonidae; genus Itoplectis; species Itoplectis maculator. Next base: position 7,657,014 of record OZ035861.1, read on the forward strand.
TTTGCTCGGCTGGTTGCGCGGCACCGAAACGAGCGAACCCCCCGCCGAGCCTTCGCGATCCTTCGCGAGTCGCTCCTCCGCTTGTAGCACGTTACCCACCGACCACGTGTGTGTTTGTGTACGTGGCTCGCGAACGCGAAGCAATTCAGGATTTACGAGATCCTCTTTCGCCGTCGCCGCTGCTGCTGGATCGACGCGGCCTTATCGCGATTCCTCCTCCGCCTTCTCCCGGTTAGTTAACGGGGCGCCCCCCCCCCCCTCACCGGCCCCCTCCTTTCGCGCGCCAGGTCCGCGTCGCTGCGCGAGATGTTTACGCCCGACACGTTGATAAATTGGCCGATATCGCGCGCAAATATCTTCGAGGCAGCGCCGTGACCGACTGACGAATGACAGTCCCTGTTCTCCGATGGAAGTGTATTTTATTCCCCCGGGAAGTTCGAGCTCGAACTTGATCTTAATTCGACCTCGGCGTTTTGACCCGAAAAATTACGTAAAAACGTTTTTTTTTTAAAATGAAATATGCCGAGGAAGGGGAGGTACTAAGAAATGATTTATTTATTCGTGATTACACGTCGGGAAATTTGACAAAAAATACGGGTGCCTGTATCTAATGCCGCGAGTAATCTACTTTTAATGCTAACCCACTGCGGTGCGTTTCCGAGGCCGAGATTAAAGGGCAAGACGACCGGCGTCGTTGGTTCACCCGGCGCGATCTCTCTCTCTCTCGCTGTTTTACCGACTGATGGTATAATGTCCGTAATTCGAGGAATTTGGAAAAATGCGAAAATGTGCGGTGAGTAGCCGCGGTGAGTTCGTCGCTTAACGCGGTCGATACAAAGTACCGAACGTAAAAAAAAAAAAAGGCTCAGCCTCGGTGTAGTAAAACTTTTTGCGCCGTGAGGGACGCCGAAGGCTGCAGGAATGCGCGGTTCTTGTTAAAGTCGCCGCGACTGTACTCGCGACCTGCGCAGGCGCACGATTAACGATCGTCATTATACCGATCGGGCGCGCAGAGGATTCAGCCGAGCGTCAGCCGACGGCGGTGAATCCTGCGGGAAGAAGAAAACGAGTGCGTCCTCGAGGAAGGAGAGAGCGAGAGGCGACGATCGCGTTCGCCGATCGTGCAGCAGGCTGCGCGTGGGAAATCCAACGCCGATCGGGCGAGACTTTGTTCGACGAACGAACAGTCGAGTTCGCTTTCGTCCTGTTTGCCAGACACGGAGATTTTCTTCTTGAGATTTTTCTGCTCCTCGATCCTCCGATCTCTTCATTCGCCGAGGTTCGTTCGGTGCCGATTAACCTTCAGATGTCTTGAACTCAAATCGTTTGAGGAATTTTTTATTGTTTCTTTTTTTTTGGGACACGAATTTGAGCTCAAATTGACTTGCGCATGAAATAAAATATAATTATGTTGACGCTTGGACTCGAATCGTTTGAGGCTTTTTTTTAACTTTTTTGGGACACGAATTTGAGTTCAAGTTGACACATGAGATGAAATATAATTACGTCGATGCTGCGACTCGAGTTCCAGATTGAACTTAGCAGTATATGAACATTAAAATCCAGAGCGTCTGTCAAGTTCTATTGCAGTGTCTTAATTAACAGAACTCGGGAATGTGAATGGATTTTTATGGGGCCCGCACGTTACGAAGCGTTATTTTTTTCCTCAGAAAGGGTTCGAACGGCAAACGGCGCAGCGGTAGGAGAATCGAGAACTGGAGTCTCGATGCGCGTATAACGAACACAACAAGGGAATACGTGACGTAGGACGTAAGGGAACGTATGTCCCTCACGTCCTGTGTCCCTAACAAGATTATATTGTTCTCTCGGCGCCCGCATTGTTTCCATTGTTCGTTAACTAAGGTCTAACTCCGTTGTCGTCGTCGTCGTCGTCGCCGTTGTTGTCGTGGGTTCAGTTCCTTTGAACTGATGACTTTTAAGAATCAAATTGGAGGAGCGAGCAGTGACGCGTGTGTCCGGTTGTGCTCCGATTGGGTTGCTCATTCGTCTACGAATTCGTTGTTCATTCACAAATTCCAAATCTCGTCTCGCTCTTGTCTGTCTCGAAACCGTTGACAAAATCCTGACAACGACATGACTGAAAATTCGTTGAAAGTCGCCAGTCTCGGAAATGTTGACAAACACACCCAGGCACTTCATCAATTCTCGTCGCGTGCAGAGACCGCATTTCACGTGTCAAACACGATTCATTATCGTCGTATTCCATCACGGGGGGGTCGTTTCTCGTCGCAAAACCCACCGCAGCCTGCGGATTCAGTGCAAACCTGCGTCGAGAAGCAAATCGCAAAAACGAGTTCCGGGGAAAAATAGTAACAGCCCACGGGTTGTATCCATCGTCCGGCGTCACGGTCGTGGGCCGTCCCGCCCATGTCGTAATTACTGTTTACCGGACAGAGCGAGAAGGAGAAGGAGCGATCAAAGGAACGTAGCGCTGCGCGGACCGCGAGACGAGCGACGTGCAACGCGCCGCGCAGCGCAGCACCCGACGGGGCGTGATCGGGTCGACGGGATCGACTTTGCGGGTCGAAACGACGCTTGTCCCTCTCTCTCTCTCTTTCTCACTCTCACTCCGCAGTCTTGTTGCTCGCGTCGTAACGCGCGAGAAAGAGAGAGACTGACGGACTGTGGAATCGGCCAGCGCAGAGGCACCGAGCAACCTTTTCACGCCGCGCCACTTTCCTCTTCGTGGTCTATCTCAGCCGTATACCTGAACCTCGCTCCTTGAGCTCCGCTCCCGCATCTTTGGTTTGCTAGAAACGCGACGGCGACTGACTGCGCCGACTGCGCGAGATTGCGCTCTAATGATCGCGCGCGCCCTCCGCACGGTGGCGCACCGAGAGAATCCGAGAGGCGGGAGAGAGAGAGAGGTGCGAGAATCGATCGTACCTCCTGGATCGTCTTCCAGCGGGCGCTAAGCGACTAATTGACGAGTCCGTGCGAACCGTAGTTACATCGACGTTGAGCGATGGAAAGAGTTCCAGTCCTTCAAGTAAAATAAATCAAAGTGGTAAAATCCAGTCAAATTAAATAAAATAAAATAAATCAAATGTTTCCGTGACTAGAATATTTTCTGACGTTAAGCCAATCACCGCAAATTTTATTTCCTCAATTTCCTTTTACAAAAAAACAAGTTTGCAGATTTTACAACATTTTTTCGTGCGCTTGTGACGTGTATAAAAAATCTGAAAAAAAATGTTGTACACTGACAGCATATTGATCGACGCGCCAAAAGCGGATGATTCATCCGATCGTTCTTGGAAGGAGCCGTCGGCGAGTGAAAGAGATTAGACGCGAGTTTACGGCCAGTTCGAGCGCGAGCGCGAGTGACTATTACGTAAATGAAAACTGCGCGTTGATATACGCGCAGCCGACCGCTGGCGGCGCTTTTTCTTTATACGAGTTTTGCCTATGTGGAAACCGATTCGGAACTCGCCGAGCCAAACATAACGGACGTAGGTAATTGCGGAGTATCCTGCGTATGTGTATATACGCACATATAGGTGCACTCTCGCGCTTTCCGCGTGCCGCCAGGTAACCACCTTGCTCGTTTCTCACACAGACGCCGCGCTGTGTACTTTGCGTATTAACGATTTTTTTTTTTTTTCGTTTCCTTCCTTTTCGTTGTTCTTATGACTCATAAGATACTCGTTTGGATCGCGTACGTCTGCGGATTCGTCAGGTTGATGGGTCGTACATCACGGGACGTCTTATGTTTTCTCACAGTTTCTCGGTGAATCCTCACACAACTCTGGCAAAACTATTGATAGACACTTGAAGTCCGCAAAGTCCACAAATATATAACATATCTTATTTTTCATATGCAGAAAAAAAAATGTTGTACAATGTCATTCATTCCTCAGCATTTCCCCAGCATTTTTATTGACATTTTTGTGAAGAAATATGTAAAATAACAAAAATTCCTGGAATCGCGGAATGTTTCAACGCAAGCACATAAAATTGCTGTCCGTGACAGTGAGCCAAGGACGGTAATTTATTCGCGAACGTGAAGCAGACCAACAACTCGGCACGCGCCGACTCGACATCATTGTATTTACGCCGGTATAATTTTTCGCCAGTCGGATGGATAAATTACTGTGTACACCGATAAAAATGATCACGGCGATGAGAGCCAAATTACTGTTTGCAGAAATATATCGTCAACGCTCTTCTTGACGTAATACGAAAATAAAAAAAGACAATAATTTTTCTAGTCCAAATTTATTTGTATTCTTTAAATCTGGTTCCTCGATGGACCTTGACGACACTTGCGGTAAATAAAAATAAAAATAAATCCAAGCCAGTTTACATTATTCCAAGAGGCAAAACATTGCGCGTTTCTTTTTATAGTTCCTGTTGGCGGGGACCTTGGCGAAACTTGTGACGGACTCGATGTCGAGAAAGACCTCCAGCGAGAGGAAGAATGGGGCACAGGGTCCCTCGGTATACCTGCTCGGTACCTCAGAGCCTACCTGGAGACTAATGCCCCTCCGGAGTCCTGCCTCAAGTCTCGCAGAGCCAGCAGCCCCGCAGCTTATCATCTAACGGGAGAGCGAGAGCGCTCAGTGTGCTCTCCGGTCTTTTAAGGGCCGAGTGCACTTTCGTCCTCGGCACCCCCGGCGCTCCCTTTCATCGTCACGAAATGAAGCAGTCTACGGCCTCGGCCCATGGGAACGTGAAACGCCCTATCAGTCGCGGCGTGGAAAACATCGCGACGTTTTATCTGCATCGGCGATGCCGTCGCTTCATCTTCGATACTATCGCTTAAGACCAACTCCAGTTCGTTCTACTTGCTCCATTCTTTTCGCCGCTCTCAGTCGCCATTGACGACTTTGTCCTTGAACTTAATTTTTTTTTTTTCGGCCGCGATAACCTCCGCAGTCAGTCGCTCTTATTGCTGGAGTTTTTGCACACGGTGCAAAAAGATCTGTCAAACGCACGAAGATAATTACAGAATGTTTCATTGTGACATGCTGCGTGATTTTTGATTATGGGAGGATGAATGAAAAAATTGGCCCGAAGTGTGAAAAACCGGAAAATAATTACCGAACGTTACTGATATTATTTTTACACACGAGAACGAATGAAACAGTTTAACATTGAGTTACGAGTGGACACAAAGTCGCAAACTTCGCAACCAGCCCAAAAGCGTAGACAGCGAAAACAGTCGACCCGACGCGTCTCCATCTCGCTTCTTCCTTACCCTTCGGAGCTCTCGCTCTCGGTCTCCGAGCGCGTAGAGCACCCCTCGGGGCTAGAATTCCTGCGAGGCGGCGAGGGAAGCCGCTCAGCTGTTTGCCGATGGAAGCCGTACAGGATAGTTTTACACACTGGCGCTCGGCGCGTACGGTAATAGAGGAGGCGAGCGAGCGAGACGGAGATACCGAGAGGAATTGTGTGTAGGGTACACACAATTCTGCCCTACGTCCCCGCTCTACGAGGAATTCATCGCCAACTGGGCCACTTTTTTCGGGGGACCTCTTGAATTTTTTTTTTCATCTGTCAGTTTATGGTTCTATACCATAAAGAAGCTTTCCTCAATTTATTTTTTTATTTTTTTTATCCGGCAAGCAGAGGCATTTAAAAAATATTAAATGATTAATTTTTGCAAAAATAAGAAATACAATTTATAAAATACTTATCGTATTTTTTGTTGACAGTTTCAGACAGTTAGATTGTGTACCGAAAATACCTTGACATTCGTGTTGTGAAACAGACTCGACTTTACCGGAAAAACGGGAGAAATTTCAAACGTTCATACAAAAAAAACCTAAGTTTGTCGAAAAAAGTGGCTTGGTTGATAAAGAATGGCTCATATGGTCATAGATATCATCCGCGAATGTGTGCAACGGATCCGCCCTGGACAAGCAGCACCAGCAGCCGCAGCAGCAGCAGCAGCAGCAGCAGCAGCAGCAGCAGCAGCAGCAGCAGCAGCAGCAGCAGCAGCAGCAGCAGCAGCAGCAGCAGCAGCAGCAGCAGCAGCAGCAGCGGTCCGTTTGTCGTGAGGCCCTCTTGCTGGACAATGCGCCGGGGCAGCGCCGTATGGTAATGCACTTTGATATGCTCCGACGGCCGTGAGGTAATATGGTAATGCGGCAAGACGGACAGGCCCTCGGCTGAACAGCATTCATGCACGCCACCACGGATACAACGATGCGAAGGATGAGCTGCTGCTGTTGCTGCTGCCAACGCTGCTGCTGCTGCTGCTGCTGCTGCTGGTTGCTTCAGGGGTAACAAGAGTACGCGCCCTGTCAGCCGGCGGTGCAACGAAAAATAAAAAGAAATCGTACGTAGCGAAAGAGTTGTGAAGGGTCGGGAGGATAGAGTGTGTGTATCGCGTTTCGCGCGGCTAGGACGAGTTCCCAATGACGCTGGAGATGTGCTTACAGTCCGCGATGCGAGGGAAACCCGGCGGAACGGACTCGGGCACGTGCTCAGGCACTACGCTTCGCCTCCTCGCCTATTAGTATCAAGAGTTCAGCTCCTACAAGCCGAGCTTATGTATCCTCGGCGTTCATTACCGACACGCGATAGAAGAATACATCAGGCCATTGTATTTCTTCCGCCGTTATTAATCTCATTATTCACCCAAATTGATCTTCATATTTCTTCCTAATGATTTTATCATCAGTTGCGAAGGGATCAGAGAACTGGCCAGCAGGCAGAGGCTGTTGAGCACAAGCCGGATGGTCGGGTACAGGTGCCTTTGAGGTTTCAAGGTGAGAGATTCAGAAGAAATGGTTGAGGAAAAAAGAAACGCAATGTCTGGACGAGAATGCGAGATTAAAGACGTCCCTTGTTTTCCTCGATAATATCCGACAAAGTTGAAGAAGGAAGTCTTTATCATGACGCCTAAACCCTACTCCAACCAATTAGCGTCAACAATTTATTTATGACTTCGTGTGGCATTTTTAATTACACCATAGAAGAGATATATGTCACATTATGTCACTGTAATCGTCGATCCTTATCAGTCACTGAAATAGATCTTCAGAGGACTTGGAATTTATTGATTGCAATTCTTGCGCAAAGAAAGAAGAAAAGGGTTGCGTTTGCCTTGGAATCTTGATTGAAGGCTCGGTCGTGGCTGCGACGGTCAAGTGTTGAGTGCGGGACCGATAGATACAGGATGGACGACCGGGTACAGGTGCCGCTTGGGAGTGGGAGAATAAGAAGAACTGGCCGAAGAAGAAAGAAACGCTGGTCTTCGAGAATGGAAGAGCAGAGAGATCCCTTGTTTCCCTCGGTGCCGTCCGACAAGGTCGAACAAGGGAATCTTTGTTACGCCGAGGCCGCGGCACGGGGTGAGGCTAATCCTACGCTCCATCGCTCTTTCCTTCTCTCTCGCTCACTCCGGAGAATCAACCGAGAGACTCCCTTTCGTCTGGGTTACTGCTGCTGGCTGCTGCTGCTGCTGCTGCTGGCTGCTGCTGCTGCTGCTGCTGCTGCTTGCCGCCGCCGTAGCAGCCCAGATCCCTCTCAGCGTTTCCCACGGTGGCTCGGCCTTGCAGGTAACGCCGAGAGAGGAGCTCTTTTCACCTCTCCTGTTGCTTCTGGCCACAGGAGTCGGTGCGAGCTGTGCAACCTTTGCGCTCCCTCAGTCATTGACACGTTGAGGAAAGTTTTTCAGGATCGTAAACGAGACAGCTGAGACTTCGCTCTGCGTCGGCCCTTGACAATAATTCTACACACGATTCGACTCTCGACGCATAATGCACCAACGTCCTCTTAACCGAAAAACGCGATTTAAAAAAAAGAGGCGTTACTTACGAACTGGTATTTTCTTGGGGTCAACGGTGGCGAGTCTTTCCTCGAGCTTATCGAGACGTCGACGAAGGAGACCACTTCTGTCGGCCACGGAGGTGAGTTCCGCCGTGAGATCGGCGAATATATCCTCGGCGGCGGATAGAAGCGACGCGAGCTGCTTGAGCGAAGCCGTTAACGCGCCGTTCGCCACCGCCTCCATTTCGGCCCCGATCGGCCAGCAATCCGCCGCATTTCCACCTTGCGGCACGTGTCCGCGGCACACGTAACGCGGCTCCACCTTGCGAATGACGAACGGCATTATTTCCGTTTTTAATCGCACCACCGAAGCACATAACACTGAAATTTATTTTTGTTTAATAATATTAATTATTATTATCGTCGACGTTCTTGCAAATTTCCCGCGCAAGAACCACGACGCAAGATCCCGGTTTCGTAAGTGTCTCCTGATCCTTCGTACCCGCGCGTCGAACTCACCGCCACCAGTTCCACCCTGGATCTACCTCGTCGCCGACCGCCCGGCTCTATCGTCACTTTTCATCCCGACTATGTTGCCGAATCACGCTCGACGACGAGGAGATCGAGATCGATGATCGATACCGCGTCACCATGAACCAACATCCTCGGTTATTCGTCGTTCCTAGATCCGGTAATCCTTTAATACTGAATGTCACTCCACTGTATCTATCTGCTTAACTTTTTTATAATTGTATTTTTCTAACCGCAACAAATTCCTTGGATGTTTGTACGGCGAAAATTCGACACGTGTTCACTGAATTATGACGGTTACCGTGTATCGCGATCCTGGAAAATTTGTGTGGACGAAGTCACTTTGTTAATTCTTTGCCTTTCTTGGTTCAATTAAATTATTGTGTTTATTAATTTTTGTCCCGCGATACTTTAGAGTGGTTCAATCCTCTCACGACTTCAGGACGCGCCATCGTCGCGAAAGTGTTTTCGTTGTTGTTTCTTTCGTTATCCCTATCGTTTCCTACCGACGAACAAAAACTTGCACTACGCGTGCTCGTAGCGAGCGACTCGACGGCCGTACGCGGAGTGCCGGCCGGTGGTGAAACCGGCCGGCCAACCGCTCTCCCATTCAATTCGAGGAAGCCAATCCCGCCCGACGACGTCACTGGTCTAAAGCACCAGCGACATCTGGACAGAAGCTTCGCAGGGTGAAAAGAGATCCCGTCTTATCGATTCTCGTTGAGTTATCGACTGTCGGTAATTTACTGGCGGATTCATGTTGACTATCTATACGGTTGGTAACTGTAGGAAGCGATGTTGCCGAGCTCTATTTTATCGAAAGAAACATCTATTTTACCGAATGGCAAGCAGACAGAATTGTCTGATCGTCGGTAAAACTACCAAGCGCCGCTACAGTGATTTATTTTGAAGTATTTTGCAATAAGAAAAAATGTATGTCACCGTCCAAATTTATGTCCAAAGGTTGAGAAATAATTCGAAACATATAGATTTTCGTATTATTTTTATTAACAAAGCGTAACAGTCAATAAACGAGCGATGCCTCTTTCATAGTAACAAATACACGGTTGAAATAAATTGATACGGTACATTCAATTGTTATTGCAGCATACACTTTGTTTCCGTCAAAATTATTTGACTAACGGGCTAACGATATAATTTTCTTGTTATTCCTTCTAACTATAGTAGTCTAACACACGTTGCTATTACGCTAAAGGACTAAGCTTTGAACGCTCATTGCACGACCCGTAAGTGGTGGCGGTGTAAATGCTAAATACGGCACTATGAGCACGCGATCCATTGAATTTTACGACACGCTTCAGACTTTCCAGCTTTCAGCTGACGGGATTTCTTGCGGTATCGTCAGGCTTATTCTCATGTGATCTACGACAGTGAGAAATTAATTAGCCTTTTTTGTCTGTCACCAAAAAGTTTCCACCAGAATGACACTGATAGTTTGGTGAAGGTAATTTATTTGGTAATGAGAACAGAATGGTAATTTCTTTTATTTTTACGGAAATAAACATGTCATAACGCTGCTTGGGTTAAGTCGTTCGAGTTATAGTCGGCAAAAGAACAAATTAATATGTTAATGTAAGGTCACGATGCTGTTTATATCCAACACCCTCTCCTTCATTTCCATAACAGTGGCGGACCTGGTGATAACCGATGCAAACTGACTGGACGAAAAGGGCTAATAGTGCTATAGTGCTAGAGTCGTTAAAGCTGCGTACGAAATATTCCTCGAAATTTCCTCTCGAGTCAATGAATTACACACGACTATAATTGTACTAACGAATAACAATTATGTTTATCTAGTGGGCTCGCGTGAATAAACAATTTATAGCGAACCACCGCGCGATGTGGACTCGCTGGTATAAGGCCAGAACGTTCAGAATTTAGTTAAAACGCGAGCGAAAAAAAAAAACAAAGAATTTGAAAAATCCAACGCTTCATCAGAGGACTTGCACATTACGCGGCAATCGTTTTTATGAAATTAGAAAATATGTCACGTACACTTTGCATCCCTTTGACTTTTTCATTTTAACACACCTTTGGTAAACAGCTCCGTTCGGTATAATGCGTCTTTTAAGCTCACACAAAGCGTTAATGTTACAGTATTTCGTTACGTTACATTATGATCACGACGACAGAGTATTAAAGTTGTGATGGTAACGTCATAACGTTGTATCGAAGAGGTTGTATTGACTAAAAGACAGCATATTCGTAACAGTAGATGTAGTTGTAGTAATAGCAATAGTAGAAGTAGTAATAGAATATAGTACTTAGCAACGATTATAGACAAATAGATTGGTCGAATTTTCATTCACGGTATTTAGAAGTTAACACGCACACACACACAATTATGCACATTACAATTTACGCACGCATTGCAGCTGTAACATAACCGGTAATTTATGGCTATCTGGAAGCTGCTCACTCGTGAGTAAAGCTTTCAAGTCACTCGGACTTTCATTAATAAAAAATGTCATATGCCTATCCTCGCGGCATGGATAATTAGAAATGACTGCCCGTCTGCCTTTTTCTTTGTCTCATTTGTCAATTATTCGGTCGTAATAACAATATATCGAGACCGCGGTAAGCCCGTAAAATTCTCTGCAAACACATTAAGGTAGATCTCTCGGACATTGATATAGATGATATACGCATACACGAATTAATATTCACGATAAATAATCGCAACGTCGCAATGACACGCACGTCTCAAATATAATATTTATTTATATATGTATATTCCGGCAGGCCACACACACGTATAAACTTCCCAAAAATTCTATTTGGCACTCTCCTAGTTTCTTGAAAAAGGCGAGCGCACTGGCTACGTTATTCAATTCAAAGTCATTGCATCGATTATAGATTGATTCTCTCGCCTAACGCTTCGTAATCGCGCTATCTTTATATAATCTTATATAATTTATTTTAAAGGGTCAATGTCTTTGTAATTGGTCTATAATAATTTTTAAGGTTTCACTTTTGCCTCTCGTTATTTCTTTTTTCCGTTAATTGCACAAAAATATTTCGATCTGACGCACAGACATCGAAATCGTGAAAAGATTAGGGATCATTTATCGTCGTCATGAAAAGAGTTAAATTGCATTTTGATATGAATCATTTGATCATCAGGAAATATCCACTGTTTGATAAGTTATCGTTTTGAGACTATGACAAACGAGTAAAACTATCGCTACGAGGAATATAATTTGCATCATCGATGCACTGCAGACGAGCGTCTATTATATTACCTTTAGATTAAACAACAAACACCGAGAAGAGATTGTTAAAGTGAGTGTGATATGTTGCTATCTGCGAGATACGAATTGGAATGTCGTTTGATTGGCTATTTGATCGCGGTGTGTGATTCTCGTTTTGATTACACAAACAGTCAATTAGAAAGTATGGAGGAGGTTAATGTGCGACCGTCTGGCTAACGGCCAGACGGGCTCATTTTTATATTTGTATTTTGATTTCGGGCTGTCAGCCATTTAAATATATTTTGCTTTACATATTAATGTAATTACGCTATTTTTTATCTTTAATCATATATAATATTGTTATCCATACAGATACAAATTATCTATCGTACAGTAGCCTCGTGTTGCCAAAGTTTCCATCGAATAATTTTACATTTAATGTCGATTGGTCGTTGATTACGGACTTCTAACGACTCTCACAATGATATGAATTAAAACAATTGCGTTTGTTTTTTTTCGCACGATAGTCAGATTTAACATTCACTTCTGTTGCACCGCTTAATCTGTAGTTGCACACACGTAAAATTGTATAATATTTTAGACTTTGATCTGCGAATCTAATTTATTTTTCATCCGACCCGGGGTTACATTACAATACGACTGGTATCGAACAGCACATTATACATATGTCTATTCGTCACGATATGTCAATTATTGAAAATCATATCCGTTTTCGTAAGTTAATCTAAATTATTCGTATCAATGATATTTTAGCGCACGTTCAGAGCGATCTAAATGCCGAGATAATTCGGCATCTATTATCGCTATTATCGTTTTAGTAATGTAACACCAACCCTAGATCTACGTTCGCTCGCGAAGTGTCGACAAAAATCGTTAGTCGCTACTACCTTTAGCTTTCTTTTATGCCCTCTGCACTATCGGCCTCGAAAACGTCAAGTAGGGCCGTTCAACTTCTTAACTAATTACCGCGTACTTTTCGCTAAAAGTTGCGCGCGCACGCCATCTATCGGCTACGAAGTACTAATTCCTCGTTAAGTTTTGTGTCTCGACGTGAAAGCGGCTATTCCGATCGAAATCAGGAATTCAATAAAATTGCGAAAATTAATCGACTAAGCATCTCTCGATATTCACTAATCCGAGAACTGATGAACAATGATAATTATCATTGATAAACAAATCTCTGATGAACCCTTCGGCAAACGCTTTTTTTCACAACCACCGCAATTATACACAGATTATACAATGTTTAAAATATTAAATTTGAATTTTACATTTCACTTGCATATTAAACTTAATATACAAGTTTTTGTAAAATTGCTTTTGTTTCTTGTAATGCAAGTACATACGAAATATTTTAACAATGTAATTAAACGCTAAGAAAAATCTTTGCGATTGCTAAACCTTTACCGTAGCACCAATTACCCAGCAATCCATTGGAAAAAATATACAAACGAAAATTTAATTAAATTAATTGGAATTTACAGACATCCGCGTATCATCATAGAAAAAGCGTAAACTTTACTTCCAAACACACCCCCTTCATCGACGTTGCCGTAAAGACCCCCCACTTAGAGAGTCATACGCGGCGAGCGATGGAGGGGGTCCGGCCGCTATGATTGGTCCACCTCGTGGCAGACTTCCATGTAATCCGGGTTGTGCATAATGTCCTTGATCATGTCCTTCAGGATCGTGTAACGGGGGAACAACGGGTACACCTTCGAGCTGTTATATTCCACCTTAAAAAAAAAAGTACGAACTAGGGTTACACGAAGTAGTACATATACAAACGTATGTTCGGAGTTTGTGGAAAGGCGGACGCGAGCGTGTTATGGGCGTTCTGGCCTCGGGCATCGTCTGTGATGCTTTTTCAAGCTTTCTTCGTAATGCACTGTACTTCGCACTCGTTGTAAGACGCTGGACAAAAGCGTCGTGCGTCTATACCTATAACTTTCTCTTGACCCCCTAGCGATCCCTTTTCACGTAAGTATTTCAACATTTTCCTCATGGTCAATAAGACTATAGAGGTATGTAAGCACTTGGCGATGGATAACGAAGCGTATCGCGGCCGTTATACGACGCCGTCGCGGGACATGGAGCAGCAGCCCGAACGTGTAATTCATTTGAAGGTCTAACGGAGCGTGAGGAGCGTAATAACCACAAGGGTGAAATAGTTGAGCACCACGCGGGTTCAGACGCGCCTTACGATAACGTTCGGTTATTAGAACGTGAAGAAGTAGCCAAGACGTCTTCTCGCAGACCGTTATTAAAAATGAAAAAATGTATCACAAGAAGCTCTGCTACGAGTACAGTATAAGTTTACCTTTAGATCTTTTATGAGATTTCTGAGCCCGGTATACTTCTTGAGGAGCCTGTATAGGTCATTGGTCATCTGGGTATTCTCCGCCTCGATTTGCGCCGTAGTCATGTCTGAAAAACAAGAGAACATAATAAAAGCGTGTATACGCTTTGGAATATTTATATTTACTAATCACACGCGCTGACGCGCGTGCCCGAGATATCTTTGCGCTGCTGCGCTCTTATAAAGCTTTAAAAGGGTAAATCGCAACTAAAAATCCCTTGTTTAGTTGATGTAAACAAAAAAAAGAAATTTGTCGTTTTGCTTGTCAGAAATCGTAGATCTGACCACCGGGCCGAAAACCGCCCAAATCGGGGTCACGAAATTTATTTTTTCAAAATATCGACTTCTAACCTATACCATCGTTCTCAAGTCGCATATTCTACCCCTGAAAACACTGGTTACAACCCTTTTTTAATTGATTTTGAAAAAAAAAAATTTGGTTGAACAGTTTGTCAGAAATCGTAGATCTGGCCACCGGGCCGAAAACCGCCCAAATCGGGGTCACGAAATTTATTTTTTCAAAATATTGACTTCCAACCTATACCATCGTTCTCAAGTCGCATATTCTACCCCTGAAAACACTGGTTACAACCCTTTTTTAATTGATTTTGAAAAAAAAAAAATTTTGGTCGAACAGTTTGTCAGAAATCGTAGATCTGGCCACCGGGCCGAAAACCGCCCAAATCGGGGTCACGAAATTTATTTTTTCAAAATATCGACTTCTAACCTATACCATCGTTCTCAAGTCGCATATTCTACCCCTGAAAACATTGGTTACAACCCTTTTTTAGTTGATTTTGAAAAAAAAAATTTTGGTCGAACAGTTTGTCAGAAATCGTAGATCTGGCCACCGGGCCGAAAACCGCCCAAATCGGGGTCACGAAATTTATTTTTTCGAAATATCGACTTCCAACCTATACCATCGTTCTCAAGTCGCATATTCTACCCCTGAAAACACTGGTTACAACCCTTTTTTAGTTGATTTTGAAAGAAAAAAATTTTGGTCGAACAGTTTGTCAGAAATCGTAGATCTAGCCACCGGGCCGAAAACCGCCCAAATCGGGGTCACGAAATTTATTTTTTCAAAATATCGACTTCTAACCTATACCATCGTTCTCAAGTCGCATATTCTACCCCTGAAAACACTGGTTACAACCCTTTTTTAATTGATTTTGAAAAAAAAAAAATTTTGGCCGAACAGTTTGTCAGAAATCGTAGATCTGGCCACCGGGCCGAAAACCGCCCAAATCGGGGTCACGAAATTTATTTTTTCAAAATATCGACTTCTAACCTATACCATCGTTCTCAAGTCGCATATTCTACCCCTGAAAACACTGGTTACAACCCTTTTTTAGTTGATTTTGAAAAAAAAAATTTTGGTCGAACAGTTTGTTAGAAATCGTAGATCTGGACACCGGGCCGAAAACTGCCCAAATCGGGGTCACGAAATTTATTTTTTCAAAATATCGACTTCTAACCTATACCATCGTTCTCAAGTCGCATATTCTACCCCTGAAAACACTGGTTACAACCCTTTTTTAGTTGATTTTGAAAAAAAAAATTTTGGTCGAACAGTTTGTTAGAAATCGTAGATCTGGACACCGGGCCGAAAACTGCCCAAATCGGGATCACAGTAGGTTAAACAGTGCTGCAGCGCTCATTACGACAAACTGTCAAATCTCGCGCTGTTAAACAAAAACTTTTGGTCGTCACGGCCCTCGACCAATCAGAGGCCGAGTTATACCGACAACAATGATCACGTTGGCGCGAATTACGCACTTTTTAGTAGTAGACAAGTCCTCGTAATAGAAAATGTACAATTATAAATTGTCGTTGTGTGCTTACCGAACTTGGAATGCGGTATTAATATAAATGCAGAGAAAGCCTATCGGTTGAACTAAATACGTCTCGCGCTCATAATAACTGTGGTACCAATGAATGAAATTGGTCAATGGATCAACATTTCGAATATCGAGGCCAAGACCTCTGTATTGAATAGCCGATTTATTGAATCTACAATGTCCCGCGATTTCCATACATAATTTGTAAAGCTCAAATATAGTTCTGTTGTTATGAATAAACGGATATAGGTCTGGCGAACAACGAAAGCTTGTAAGAGATTGCGTTGTTAACGAGAAACTCAACGGAGGGCGATATATGGCAGAGTAAAAACGATAACGCACTGATGGAAGTATGGAACGGGGGAGAGGCAGATAAAGACCCTTAGTGTCTCTCGGTTTTGCCGGGAACAGGAGAAAGGAGATTCAGCGCGTGATTGCTCGGGTCCATCGTGCCCAGGAGAGAGTACGAGATTATCGTTCGTCGACCTGGAGGAGCTCTGGCATCAGCGGGAGTAGTTGAAGAGGAAGTCGATAAGAACGTGTACCAACCCTCGCAGGGATAAAGCAGATTTCATCTAGAGAAAACCCGGGGAGACTCACCAGAATGATTAAGCCTTTGTAGATCGAGCTCATCACACTTCTCGCAAAACTTATCAACCCATTGTTGTTGACCCCTGTGCCATGTTGTCATTTTCTAAAGTAATCCAAGGTTCTCTTCGGCACCTTCGAGTTTCCGTTGCAGATATCGAATATTTATTTTTAGAATACCTCATGGGTCTTTGTTCGTACAATAATAGTTCATACAATAATGCATTTCACGAGATGTGGATTTAATTCGGGGACTCAGGTCACGGTCAAATGCCCAGGTCTGTCAGACGATAGATATAATTGGATCCAACGGGGCTGTTACAAGGGATTGTTCCAAGGCTTGACTCGAGTTCAGAGCCACTGAAATGGGATTCTCCTAATGATCAGTGTCTCCTCCCGGTCACCCTTATAACGACATGCGACTTCTGCAGAATCGCACATAGGTCGATTCTCGAAATTTGACGTCGGGGAATCCTTAGTGATGGCTTAGTCAATTAAACCTTTTCACTGCGATATATGTTCCATAAGAGCTTGGGAAATATGCATATCGACGATTTTCGTCGGTCGCACATTTTAGCAAAAATTTTCTACCATAACGGCTTCAAGAATTATGATTCTTTTCATATAATTTTCAATGGTGCACTCTTGCTCTTATTCGTGCTCTTATTCGACGCCGTTCAATGCTGAACGACTTCGATCAATCGCCATCGACGGGACGGGACAGTGCACTTCCCCTAATGGCACACTTCGCATAATAGCCTCACCCAATTCTTTTCAACGAGGACCTCCTAAACTTGTCGCACTTTGACGACGAAAAAAAAGGCAAAAAATTATTTTCTCAGAGAAAGAAGTGTTAGCGAGCGAAAAGGCGAAGAAAGCAACTTTAAATCGAGTCTATCGATCTTCCTTCAAGTTCTGATCGAAGAGAGACGAGAACACAAATTGGCCGGAAAGAGGGGATGGGTTGAACCAGGGACTTGCATCGGCGCTTGGCACGGGTGGTACTCTTGGACGGGTTCCAAACATAGCACGGATCATATATCATTTTCTGTCTCTCAGGCAGCCGCCTCGTGCGCGTGGAATAACAAACAGGCAGTGTATATCGATGTAAATGCTAACAATGGAAAGTAAAGAATCAATGACTAGCGTGTTTATTGACCCGCGCCGGGGTAAACGGGTCGATTTATATGACATTATTCGTTATTTGTATTTACTCTGTCACAGAAATGTTATAAAGTTTAACGTTGTAATGAGAGTTACCAATGTAACTTTAAAAGCAGCAAATTTTATGGCACAGTTGCGGCAATTGGACAGTTGGTACGTACCTTCGAGGCGTTCAATGCGCTCCCTCTTGTTTTCCGCTTCCTCTGCGAGTCTCGCCGACGTTTTGACGCCCTCACCGCTCTTGTGTGTCTTCTCCATGATCGCGCAGGCACGGAGCACGAACGCCGGTACAGTTTCCTGCTTCTCCTGTCGCGGTATGTCAACCAGTGTCCAATATTGAGTCTCCAATTTGATCACGTCCTGCGGAAAATTGAAATTCGATATCGACGGTCAGTCAGAATCAATTCGATTGTCGTACGCTGCGCGCACGGAAACACGAATTATTTCAACACCAGAATCAGCAACAGCTTGAGAGGTGACAGAAAGAGAGCGGGAATGGGAGAGAGCGAGATGAGGGACATCGAACAAGGGAGAGAGGCACGGTGCCGTCTGGGTAACAAGTGGTCGAATCTCTTGCCCGTGCCAACATTGTTCGCGACCACGAGAGTTTACCAAATTGTTTCAAAACTTTTTATTCCTTCCACCCACCTACCTACCAACCCAGTGCACCTGCTCCAATTTATATTCACGTTGGTGCAACTGCGCGAGCCGTCGTCAGGAATTAATTGAATCCTCAATTAATTCGACGTTCAATTCAACAATGTTTCAATCCAATTTCACCATTTCTGCCTCATTAAGCGTCCCTGTCTGCCTCTCTCGTTAAGGAAATAGATTGATTTTTTAAAATATTGTTTCTAAATGCCATTTCTCCCATGCACTGGGGGATTGCGTTGTTAACATTTCGGTGTGTTAAATGCGATTGGTTGAGACTTTTAAACCGGGCGACCGGGAATTACGAGATGAAACTAACTATTGAACGAAATCAACAAAATACGACCCGTATAATCCAAACAGGAACCCACCCAATTATACATCGTTGGAATTGCTGAGTTTTAGTGACGGCTTGTATGATAGGACATTACTATGGGTCGTTACCTTGATCATAACTTTCAGCAGGTTGTAACGCTGAAAAACGTTTCGCACTTGTTTGCTGTCCGTGTATTTGCACATCAGCTCGACGAGAGCCCGTTTAGCGGTGTCATAACTTCCATCGAGCCGTATCCTGACAGCTCTCAGTCTCTCGTTCGTTTCTATCACTTCTTCCTTCGTCTGACCACCTACGACCGTGCGTAATTCGAGCAATTTGTGAGATACATGGTACACAAGAGTTCAGCTCTTACACTGACTTTTTCCATATTTTTTTACGACGAAAACGTATTATCGTAAAACGTCGTCTAGGGAATAAACGTAAACCACTATCATCCCGCATAACCCGATGTATACTGCATCGACGTACGCGCGTGATTCGCTTTTGCCCCCTTAATACCATAATGCGTCCTTCGGTAATTTCGTAATGCTGCCCGGACCGGAGCGTGCACGGAATAATTTAATTTTCCGCGAGCACGAGACCCCGGCAGCTCGATAGCTCGGCGACTAGAACCTTCCTTTATCCCGTCGGATATTCGTTACATTATCTATTCGTTACGACGAGCAGAATAAGCCCCTTGGGAAGATATTCCATGGGCAGTTTTTTCAAAATAAAAAAAGAAAGACTTCTTCCAGCCAGAGCAAAAATAATTAAAAAATGTATTGCAATAAACAATGCTTGACAATTTAATATTTCCTATTCTCAGTCGGACCAGTGACGAACAGAGGTCTTGATAACAAAATCCCATTGTAAAGTCAAATCCAATTAATCTTCAATCGACTGGGCAGCCGAAAGTCAAAGGCGGGACGCGGAGCGAGCAATGTAATAACGAGATTCTAGCTTCGTTGCTGCAAATAAATCGAGCGATCCGCGCTGAAGAGATAAGCGTCCGCGAAAGCCATGCGCACGAACAGAGAACGAGGTGTACCGGACTCATATTCTATATGGATTTTGCTCGTTGGCTCGGCTTGCCGTCCGGATGGGCATTGAATCGAAAGAGAAATTTAATACTCGCTCGCTGGCCCGACCGATCATCAATTGCCAATGGCTTTCATTCACGCGGAAAACGCGATTTCCCGGATTCGGTAATCTATTCAATTATATTTATATTTTTTTTTTATTTTTCACGCGTCCCTCGTTTGTAACAATCGTATTTGGCGGATGGCGTTGTAGATTCGGCAAGAAATAAATCGCGAGTTAAATCGACAGGTTAAATCGTCTGGTCTGGTGCAAAACGATAACTCGACCATTTCACAGCCACGCGGGTGTCTTCTTGTCTTGTTTTATGTGAAACACGTTCGAACGACTCGACCAAACGATTATCCGGCTCCGGTTTACGCGATCCCACTGTAATGCCTTTTAACCGCGCGAAAGCTAACAGTACCGCGTATCCTGGCCCGTTGCCAGCGACTTATTTCTATCCCTGCAGCGATGTTCTTCGAGATTCAACGACTTTATATATGTACTCACTCGATGTTCCCTCGTCCTTGACGTCCTGGACGATTCTTCTCACGCTCTGAGTAAACTTTCCCACTAGGTTTGTGCTTGCTGAAACAAAGCAATCGAGAAATTCATCAATGTTATTGCGAATCGAATTAACGTTATGCGATTAGATTATTTATTTTAGGCATCTGGATTGCTTATATGAGGCATCATATATAGAATGAATAACACAGGGGACCCTAACATTTTTGTCGGGAGTTTCCTCCAGTCGCCTGACCTGTTCGGAGCGTACCTACTTGCGAGTAGTGCAAACACTACTCGAGTCAGACTCACTGCTGAGGCTAAAGCGCCACACGGGTTTCCCTTTGAACTTCGTAATTCAGCGGTTCTTTTTACAGTATTCGTATATACCCGAGTTTTGTTACTGATGCAGACGAAACAGCGTGTATCCCGCAAGCCTCTACCCCAGCAAAGAAACGATTTCAGCCAAAGGATTCCAAGAGTGCTTACGCGCTTTGCTCCATCTCCGAGTACTTCGCTGTATCTGCAATGTTTTTTTTTCTTCTCTTTTTCCTTTTTTTTTAATGCCTCCCTCTCTATCTGTACATTCAGGAGTGCACTTGTCCTGCTCGCAAAGTAGAAGAGCAAAGGGCAAGAGCTGCCTTTGACTCATTCGCGGATTTATCGGGAAGGATGAAATCCGGAAGTTACTGGACCCTCTTAGTTGTTGGTGTCAGTGTGAAAGAGAAAAAAAAGAACATCCCGTCGACGGCTGTTTTCAGGTACGTTCGATCAGCATATAAAGTATAGCACAGTGGTGTAATTTATCGCAAGTAAATAAACTGTGTTCGTACACAGTATATCTTTTTTCCACCGTAGCGATAAACTACATTTACCGGCGTCAACTCTATCTGCTTAAATTTAACTCTTCCGTCAACGACTGCTTGCGCGTACACGTTCGATTAGCATAGACAGCAGTGGATTCACAGACCGCGAAAGTGCATCGCCCTGTCTACATCCCTCAGCGAGCAAAAGACCTTATAACGCAGACGCGCGCGTTTACGCCGAGGAAATAGTGTTTCGTTCGAGTTGTCGTCTCTCGCGGACGCCAGGAGGGTTCCTGCTACTCCGCCAGGAACCGCTCTCCTGACAATAAGTGTCTATGCGCCGTACTGCATACAATCCATATGCCGCCGAGTTGTATGTATTGCACGCTCTCTCTATGTACAGTCTCCAGTCTCACTGATGCATCAGCCAGTGGAACTTGCACTTAGACCACGCGGGAGAATAGTACACTTTAACTTTCGCAGCCCCGCAAACGTTGTGGACTCTGCCACTACGTCTGTATGCCGTGCTGCTGAAGTTTTGACGATAACACATCAGACCATAGTATTTTGTCGTGTGTGCGACCTACATCTAAAGGAACGCGAGGCGACGCGACTCACACATACGACGCAGGTACCACGTGCGCGTCAAGCTCGCCGTCGAATTGAACATTTCGGAGGGCAAGAGAATGCGCGATGTCTATCCCTGCTTCGAGCAAGAATGCAATCTTGTGCAACGGCGCGTTTCGCGCTTTAGCCGTCACACGTTCGGTTTTAAATTCATGCCTCAGGAACCCTTTTTCATGTATCACGAAGACCGTCGATGCTGCACACATTTTTCGAGCTTTGAAACAAAATGTTTAGAGATGTTTTTTTTTTTAACGGAATAAATTCAATTTTATATTTCCGCGTTCACAAGTTATTTTTTGGCACGAGTCTATATTTTTTCCCAGGATGATATTTACATATGAATTTTAAGATAGCTGTTCACACAAAAAATGCTATAAAGTTCTTTGTCAAAGACCTGTGTTAAGTTCCAGCCTCCGTCCAAAAAAGTTACCCTTGCGTCTCCGTGTATATATAGACCATACACGATAGTTTATTGAAACGAGATCGCGAAAGCTAGCGCATCATAAAATACGCCTGTTCCTTGTACTTATTTTATGTATTTGTGAGGAAGCGTTGGAGCTTCTGACGCTTTACCCATCTATTTACGTGCATGACGTATACAGGGTGATTCAGAATGTTTTCTCCACCCATTAGTATTTGGTAGATAATCGTCTCCTGAGCAAAGTTACTTAGGCGTTTTTCGAAATTCGCAATATTTATTTATAAACAAGCATCAACGAGTTTGAATAACTGGACCAATCGGAGCAGTAGAATTTGGCGCGCTCGAGTGTTTGGTATCAATTGATATTGTTTTACGGAGATTCGGCAACTTCAGTCGATACCGAACATTCGTGCGCGCCAAATTCTGCTGCTCCGATTGGTCCAGTTATTCAAACTTGTTAATGCTTGTTTATAAATAAATATTGCGAATTTCGAAAAACGCCTAAGTAACTTTGCTCAGGAGACGATTATCTACCAAATACTAATGGGTGGAGAAAACATTCTGAATCACCCTGTATACGAGTCTCATGGAAGCCGCGATGGGGTGAGAAAAGAGCGGGGCATAGGGTTGAAGTATGTTATTCCGGAGTTATCCAGCAGGTAGTTGAGCCGGCGCGGCACTCTCGCGGCACCCTCCGTTACTCCAGGCACATCTCTCGTCGCTTCGTCTCGTTCGTTGGCCTCGTGCCAGTCCGCGGAAGCTCGTTCGCAAATGCAACACGCTGGATGATCCAGGCTCTGTTCCCGGATTAAGTCACCTTGAGTGGCCAGTTTGGAGGCATTCGCAAAAAGCACGCGACCCTTGCTCGTTCTCTCTGCCTCTTTGTCCTTGCTCTCCGCACTCTCCGCACTTGTTCAGCAGCCCTGTGTTCTCTTCTCGTCGCGCTCCAACAACAACTGCCGGGCAAAGTCATTGAGATTCAGTGCGACCTTCCTCGGGCTATTCCGGATTGCACGCCAGTCTACTTCTACTTCTGGCATCCCGTTTATTCCCCGGGACTTTGAGACGCGGAAGCCGCGAAAAGCCTCTGGGGTTCTCCGGGTTCGCCGACGGACTCCGCTTGAACTTTACCTCCGTTTTCTTTGCACCAAAACGAATCTACAAAAAGAACATAGCTCCCACTGCGCGGAACGAAGAGAACCAGCTCCTCTTCAGCCCAAGCAGCCCCTATGGGACCCGATGCTGGATTTCTGCTTCATGAACAACCGGAAATGGGCAAAGGTCAGATACTCTGATTTTTATCCGAGGCACAGGCGTCTTGTGCTAACTTTTGGCCCAGACATTGCCTCACTGCCTGGTTAATAAATATATTAACCAGAATCAGGGTCTTGTTTGACGGTTCAAACGAAGTGACAGTTCAGTACAGTAGTAGTCAACGGACCAATGCAAACTTATTTGTATGCAGATAAAGGCGCCATCTGCGGCAAAAGCCACCTGCTTTGTGTAAATTGCGGAAGGTCGCTCGGCGAAAATGTGGAGAACAGAGCAATCCCACGGTCCATTGTCGGGTCCAGACTACTTTCCAGTTTCACGGTTAGCGCCAGAAGCGACGGAAAAAGCAACAATTGTTGTGTAGCCTCTGGGGAATGGCGAAACTTTATTCCCGCAGGACACAGGCAGTTGGACCTGGAAGAAACGTGCGATCCACGACGAAAGCTGCCATTACAATTCACCCTTGTCCTTTCTGCGCGTTACGGAATCCTCAGTCCACCACATCGTTCTTCCATTTTACGTTCGCCATGAAACATCCACCTTCCTTAAGCGAATCGATATTATCGTCACGCTTTTCGCCGAGGGTCGAGCGGTCGTGTGCATCGGTGGCGAAAATTTTTCGTTTACCCATAGTGGTTGGGAGAAAACGATTGTGGGTTTTTCAGTATTCTCTCTTTGTCCGAAATTCCAGGAAATATGTATTAAAAATCCATAAGATTGATTCGTATATAACTCAATTTGCTTAAGGGCGTCGACAAAGATATCAAGAGAAATAAGAGTAATGTAATTACTAATCAAGCACAAATTTGTTTAATAGTCCTAACTTTTTGTTAAGTTCTGTGGGTCATACTTACTGTTCTAAAGTTTTACCGACTGATATTGAAAGTTCAAACTTCCCCCGGCGGGAAAAATAATTGAGAGGTAGACGCGGATGCCCGCAGGGGGGGGGCTTAACAACCGTGGAACAATTTCTCTTTCATTGCTCGCAGTTTCGTCTCTCAAGAATCTTGGTTCTGATATATCTGTAATATACCGTAAAGTTGCGGCAGCAGACACATAGGTTTCAAAGGCGTTTCGACTGGCGATAGACGCGACGCCCTCGTGTGGCTATCAGCGAGAAACCAGCCAGAAGTGCGGTGCAACGGGGAATAAGGAGTTGTCCAAGTTGAGATTGCGTTAGGGAGCGTAGAGCTCAAAAGCGAGGTTCGAACTTGGCGATGTCGAACATCCTGCGAAATCGACACTCACACCACGAAGCGCGGTGCGGGGGTGGTCGGTGGTGCTGGCGTATCGCGCACGGAATCGAAATGAGATTCTCAGGGTTGATCAGTAACGCGTCGGTGCTCCTTCTCACGCTACTTACTCTTGTAAGAAAAACTAATTTTCCTGTTATCACATCTAAGATCAATGGATTTGTTCGTTCGATGGATTTACAATATACAGGTTGAATGATCCATTTCGGTGACAAAAGTTTCCTGGTTTTACATGTTTAAAAACAATGCAACAACAAGAATAAAATTACAAAATGTCGTAAATTCAATAGGAAGCAAGTAATGCCATGACTCTGCGTGTTTTTTGTCCCACGACCGTAAAAATAAACGCTGAAGAAACATTCGTAGCGAGCATCGGTCAAGTACACTAGGGACTCATCGCAGATTCGCTGGCGAGCCGGCATTCACCATGCTTACGTGTACACTCACACGAACGCGTAACCTCCCTCGTAAAACGTGGCGCAGTAAAAGACAAAGAGGAATAAAAAAAACGTCGGCTTTACGGCGCGGTGTACATCGAGATTCATAATCAGAACATTTCTTTGCACTATACCGGACTCATAAAGAAGAATACTTTGAACTGCACGGGCGTTACTATTGCGCTATACGTTTTAATATCCATGACAGAAGCTATGAAAGAACGGAAGTGCCGTAACGATTCTTCAGTTTCGAGCCGTAATTACGTTACTTTTAATGGCCTATTCAAACCAAAACAAGACATAGACCGTATAAAAAGTGATATACAACATTTTGTACAAAAATTCGTCAAGGTCATCGGATTGTGAAACCAGTATTACACTCAGTATTTATGGAAAAAATATCATTGGGGGTATCCAATCTTACGCCTCTAATGTTATTTCAGCTGTATTTTGAAATCAGTTTGACGAGAAAACTTTCAAGATTGTGGATCGCTCTGTACGTCCTGGTGGTGAGATATCCTCCGGGAGGGACGAGAGATCCTTGGGGATCATAGCAGGAAGCATTTGTACGGTATGTTTCTTGTTTGGGGAGGAGGCGCCGGTGAGGACCATCGTCAGCGAGAGAGACGACTGTATAGTCACTGTGTAGGTGAGGTCCACCTCGACGGAAGGCGCAGTGAGAAAGACAGAGACTGAGTCGAGTCTTGTCGAGGAGGAAGAGAGCGACCGGAACGAGAAAGAGAGGAGCGAAGAGAGAGAGAGAGTCCGAAGGAGCAAAAAGAGAATAAGGCATCGGAGTGGCAACTTGGCCAAGTAGGAAAGAGGGGAAAAACGAGGAAAAGGGAGATGGATCCTGAAGTACCGCGTAAAAGGCAGAGGGACGTGAATCCAACCGGGGGGAGGGGCGAGGGATGGAAGCAGAGGGAAAACGAAACGTGACAGCAGTTTCTTCTTCGTCTGTCTTCATCCCGAACCTCCTTATTCTCTCCCGACTCAACTTCCGCGCTCCGCGAGCAATGAGCCCTCCCTTTGCGGAAAAGATTTTCACAAAGCAGCGAGAGGATCTTGCCTTCAAATTGAAAGGCCACACTGCGTCTAGGGTTCGCTCCTGCCGAGTCTTCTCTCAATTTGCCAGCATCACTCGTCGCTGAATGTCTGATCTGTTCCAAGCTTCTGGCATTGAAACCGTGTTAGGCCGGCTGGTCAATGGGCATTGGAATCTGTTCCTTTGTTTTTTTTTGTCGGTTGGGTTCTTTCTCGCCGCAACAACAGCAAAGTGTTGAAGTGAATAACATTTTCTTTAAAACAACGACATTCAGACTACACTGTTCAAAATATTTCGCATAAGCTTCCATTACCGGTAAAGAAAACCTGTTTACATAAACTGGTATATTCGATTTGCCATACAAGTGAAATGTACAGTTACAGTATTTTCTACTCAATTCTATACAAATTAGCGAATTTAATATAAAGGTTCAGAAATTCAGTACAAAATTTTTGAAATTTACTACACAAGTGTATTAAATAAAAAATGTCAGTTAACGAATAAAATCTCCGGCAATGCAAATTCGCAAATATTCTCAACAGTGTAGGCTCTCTGAACTAGGCGACAACTCATAAATTTAGGCTTTTGATTGAGCCCTGTCTAAGCCTAGACTAGGCCTTCATAGGGTCCTGACGGTTTCCGGATTCGCGTGTGACATAATGTATCAAAGCTCCGGCTCAGGGAACTCTCGACTGCTCTTCCACGGTTCTCCCGACTCATACAGCGTCGCCCCCGCCGACATGGATGTTCGTGATCTATTCCTAGCCTGTCGCGTATTGACACCGCTAGACTGGCTAGTCAATGAGCTCGGGAATCCGTTTCTTTGCCCCGCTGTTGTTTTTTTTCCGACGTTTTGTCTCTCCGCCACCATCCGGGTTTCTCTCCATCCCCTCGCTTCGCGCGAGCTTTGTTTCGCTGCCCCCTGTGAGAGACGATAGGAAAGCGCGGCGAGTGACTGTGCCGATCGTGCCTGTGGCGCGCAGCAGCAGCTAGCAGCACGGCTGGACGCTTTACAAGCGGAACCTCACGCTGTCCCACGGATCAAACGTATCGACTATGGCTTTGCGGCTTTGAAACGCGGCTCCCGTGTTAGCTCTCTCCCGCCGATGCCGCTAGCTGCTGCTGCTGCTTCTCCGGTCTCTTGCCCGCGATACGCGCGTAGGTATGTGCGAGATGTGCGCCACGCCCCGGGCCTTGCGGTGAACCCCTCGAGCTCGAACAACACCCGACAACCTCGCTTCCTCGTCACCCTCTGTCTCTCTTCCTCTCCCACTGTCTCTATGTATATAATATATATATATATATATATGTATGTATCGAATCACGACTCTCTGTCGACCTGCGACACAGGCCTAGATTATTTTGCGGTTGGCACTCCATACACGCAGCTTGTACACCGCATGCACTGGCAGTCACTGGACACCCGGACGATTTAGAAATAAACTGCCTGGCCGTGACCCCGGATTTTTGTCTTTCCAATTGCCGTGTTAACAAAATAATTCGATTTTGTTTGGTGAGAAATGTTTGATTAGAGATTCGAATGGCCACAAATCTTTTCGCGGATATCGTACCTATTTATCGCATTGACTTCAGGCCACCTGACGTCACTAGCAGAGCCAGCTGCAGGTTGGACCTATTTCCAGGTACTAATCGGACGAGGCCGCTGGGTTTGATCGGATTTGAACCTGGATTTGAATCGGGCCTGATGTGGAATTGATGGAGTTCGTCTGATCCGGCTCGACGCAGCTTTGAGGTCGAAGCTGTAGGCTGGATCGGACATTATCACATTCTGACCGAGCGGCCTCGGTAGATTCAAGACGGGCTCGGAGCGGATCCAGCATTGTCGCGTTTGGCCTGATCTGCTTAGCCACGTTTGGAAAAATTATTCATCTTCTTCCGAATTGGTCCCGGTTTCGAGACCTGCCGCATCGCAGACTAATTAAAAAAAAAAGGTTTCGAGGTCAATTCGGAACGCCCCGTAATTTGACGAGCTTATAAATTCTCCTCACGAATATTGTATAGCACCAGTATCGCACCGGTCACGAACGCACCTGGTGCGGTCGCGGCGGCAAATATTTCAAACGCGTCGCTGGCGACAAAAAGATATCCGCAGCGCGTTCGATACACGCCTCGATGCAAAACGGTCGCCTGTACAATGAAAAAAAAAACTCTCAGCACAAAACGATAAAAAATAATGCACGAAACGACGAGTCCTGAAAGCCTCGAGGCTAAATAAAAACGAGACAAAGCTGGAAGGTATGGAAAAACCGTAAAGCTGGAGAGGCAGAGGCAAAATGAGATTTCGCGCCGGTGCGGTCACCGCGAGGATGGCGAACGTGCGCGACCGCAGGCGCCGTACTCATAAAGCGACGTACGAAATTGTAATGAATTCATGTAAACTGCTTTTCCGTAACATTAAACTTCAGTGCCGGACCGCCGCACGGCGAGGTCCCACGGGGCACGCGCGACGCACATGCGGGTTTCCTGTGCGCCGAGGCTATTTTACACTCGGCGCTGAGACGCCGCGACCCGTTCGCTTGATAACGCGCGTGCGCCATGTTGAAATATATGGCGGAAAGTTTCGCGGACACGAGGAATTTAGTGCCTCTAATTTACTGGGCTCGTGAGCTTTGCCCCCCCCCCCCCAGTGACGCACGGAGGTCGCGCCTCCTGGCTCGTGAGCTCCGAAAGTGGAAAATACTTGCTCGGCTGATGCTGCTGTACAGCGCAGCCCCCGAGACCTGATGCACGTTGGCGATGCGTCTAAATTCCCCGGAGACTCGCCCTTCGTCTTCGCGAACGATCCGCCACTGCCAAGGCCAACCCCGCGCGTCCTCGTAACTCTACGAACGCTCCCGCGTCTGACGAAGTTATTTTTCTTACGGTTTTCACACGTCTCGTTGGAACCCATAACTTCACCGCCAGAGTGAATGAATTTTATTTATTATTATTTATGAAAGTGTGCATAATAAAAGTGAAAAGTCAGTGAATGAATTTTATTTATTACTAGGCTAATCACACGCGCTGGCGCGCGTGCCCGAGATACTTTTGCGCTGCTGCGCTCTTATAAAACTATGAAAGGGTACATCGCAACTAAAAAAACCTTTTTCAGTTACTGTTGAAAAAAAAAAAAATGGTCGAACAGTTTGTCAGAAATCGTAGATCTGGCCGCCGGGCCGAAAACCGCTTAAAACGGGGTCACGACATTTGTTTTTTTCGAAATATCGACTTTTTAAATATACCATCGTTCTCAAATCGCATATTCTACCTCTGAAGACAATGGTCACGACCCTTTTTTAGTGATTTTGAAAAAAAAAAAAAAAATTTGGTCGAAGAGTTCGTCAGAAATCGTAGATCTGGCCGCCGGGCCGTAAACCGCCTAAATGGGGGTCACGAAATTAATTTTTTTATTACCTATACCATCGTTCTCAAATCGCTTATTCTACCCCTGCAAGCACTGCTATCAACCTTTTTTTTTAGTGGATTAAAAAAATTCGATATTTGACAGAAAAGTTATCAAGGACAAATGAACTTGGACTCGATCTGAGAGATCACAGCTCGAATAGTTTGCTAACAATGCTTTCCGTTACTCATGAACTTTTTAGAAAAGGGATTAGTATTTCTTATTATTTGTAAAAGTGTGTATTGTGGAAGTGAGATTTCAGTGAATGAATTTTATTTGATATTATTTATTTATTTTAGCAATATCAATATTTGATGGCTAAACGGAAAAATTTGTCAATTTACCCGAAACAAAAAACGCCTTCACTATCTTTATTTTTAGCGCGAAAATTCTATTCCCAAACTGATTTATACAGGGTTTCATTAATTCCGTTTTCATCCGGCAAAGAGGCGAAACGCGTCGCAAAGTTTCGCAATTTCAGTTCGACACCCGTAACATTTCGGTTCGTCGTTTTCCCTGCGTTCATCGAGACAGGCGTGAGTAGGCCGAGCGGCGGCCTCGAACGGGACGCAACGGGAAGATGAAAAGCCGAACGGGCGGATAGGCGCGGAGAATGGGTGGAGAACGCGCGTCGCAACTTTCTCGCTCAGTGTAAATATGAGAGTCGAGTTAAGGAGCCCATCGGGAACCGTAGCGATCGGGCGTCGACGAGGTAGAACTCGGGTGGCTTCGGTTTCGATTAGAATTAGTCGAGGCAAATGGACGAGAGAGCGTGTCGAGTGTGGGAGAGACGAGGAGAAGAACGGGGGTGTCTAAGATTAAATTGAAAGCTTCGAAGGCTATTGGTTCTCTCGGCGCGACGTCGGGATCGTTTACGGCGCGAGACGCGGGCCGAAAGCCCCGCGCGAGCTCGCGTTAATTAACTTAGAGCTTCCGCGTGGAAGCGCGGCCCTCTTGCCCTAACTTTTGCCACTATATACCTAACCCTCCCGTCGTCAATATGCCGGTTGCGATCGATTTGAGAAAGAAAGAGGAGAGAAAAACGTCACAAAGAAAAATCCCGAGCGTATCCCAGGCAAAAATGGCGACATTTTTCTCTGGACACGCGCATGCGCGAAGGTCAACCGAGCGTTATCATAAAAGTGATATCACGGTGACGACGGTCAGCGGCCCGTGTCTCAAATGCATCGAGCGAAAAAGGCCGAGCGATGAATTTGAAGAAGGGAAGGATTGCGACCTTTGAGAGCCGAAGGATACGGAAACGGACGAGCAAAAGCGCGAGACTCGCGGAGAACGCGATGTGGTAGTTTCGTTGAAAAGATTCGCTGATGCAAAGCGGCCGCGGCGCCCCTTAAACACTAAGAGGACGCGAGACAGCGGAAGCGGCAGCGAGAAAGCCGAAGCGAACCCGAAGCCGTCGTATAACGCGCCGTGGAGGTCGTTAAAACTTTTGCGAAATAAATGACGATGTCACAGGATTTATCGGTTGAATTTGAAAGCTTCCGCGCGGCCGCGTCGCGCTGCTATTCTGCGCCGCTGCCTGGGATCGAGAAAAGAAGGTGCGCGCGATACACGAGGAGGAAAGGGTAGCTGGTAGAAGTGACGATAAACCGTGTAGCTCGGTGTTGGTGATGCTGCACTGCTGCTGATGCTTCTGCTGCTGCTGCTGCCAGACTTGTATATAGGATGTGTTGTAGACTTGTACATAGGACCACGCGATACAAGGCAGCCATACTTTACGTTAAAAAACGTCGAAGATAAGAAAGGGGCCTGAGTCTCTCACGATAAACGCCTCGTGCCCCGTTTCCTCTCCTCTCGCTTTCCAGGCCTGATGTTCGTTTTTTTTGTGCACGTCACACGTTCTCCCGTCCGGCCAAGGGAAATGCGATAAGAGAGCCCGAGGGATTTAACGAGAAAACAGGAGTTTTCTCGGGAGGCGCGCGCGACATGTGAATCGCGTCCGACCACCGCGTACTGCTACTACTGTTGGCGACATACCTGTCTGATCGGTCGCGGAGCTTACTACTGACATCGAGTAGTAGTGGCACGGAAGCACACAGACCCTCGCGGAATTTCGTAGATACTGCGAAAGACACTTTCACAGTCGCTCTTACGGACACTACTACAAACACTCTTGCAGCACTGTCACAGAGACTCATCTACGCTCACAGACACTCACCGACAGTCAGGAACTCTCATGATAAACACTCGTAGACACGCAATTACCCCAAATATAACTCAGCTTCAAGTGTCTGAGTACCAATTCGAGCTAGCAATAAATTCCTCAGTCGATCATGAATGTTCCGTCAAGCAGGCGAAACACACCCTGTTGTTATATCGAACATTCCAACTTAGTGATACTGTTCAAACGCAGTATCACCGTGCACCGCGACCTCGTACCGTTTATTAATTAACCGGCGCAAGCGAAAGCTAAAGCGATTGCCGAACGTGCACAGTCGAGGCGCGCTTCAATTCGCGTCTGTTAATTTCAGTCAGCGATCTCCCTTGGCTCTCTGACGCGCGGCGAATGTACCAATTTAATCAGTCGGAGAGCGCGAGCAATGGGCGAGGAGCGTATATACGGAGCTTCCGTGTTTCGTCTCCGCGGCGTCGCGACAGAAGCAACGTGTGTTCTCCGTGCTGTGTATCAACATTTCAGCTCCGTACAAACAACCGGCCAAACCATATATACCCAGGACCATTTTACTCGGATAGATGAACGTTGCTCGTTTAATTATTCCCTTATGCCCGCGCGCGAAAAGGGAGGGATTACGGGACGACTGCCGTGTGTGCGTTGGGTTTATATCTGTATATACATAGCAGCATTAAATTTTCTCCCGTTCCACTCGGAGAAAATCCTCCGGAAGATTTAAGTGCGCTCCATACCTCTTGGCCTCTCGTTTATCGCCAGCCATCTGCAATTATAATTAATACTTCGTTGTTCTTTGATAAACCGCTTTTTCCCTGCCTTCAGGAGGATCGAGTCGTATAACCCTGAGCCCTTGGGATTTATGGACTTTTGCAAAAATGTCCCTAGCTTCAGCAACTTTGCCGTCGTCATTTTCACGCTCCGGGTTCACTGCAAAATCATTATTTTTGCTGTAATTATTCAGGCATTTCTTATATTTATGGATAAGAATATCCTTTCTTAAGAACGGGTTCTTGTACTGTCAATTAAACGTTGTGTAGTAATTTAAAAAAAACTGCGGGATATGAAATAAAAAT
Organism: Itoplectis maculator; assembly: GCA_964034905.1. Lineage (NCBI taxonomy): Eukaryota > Metazoa > Arthropoda > Insecta > Hymenoptera > Ichneumonidae > Itoplectis > Itoplectis maculator. The sequence continues at coordinate 7,689,510 of OZ035861.1, forward strand.
CGGTATGTCAATAACGAGGATGGCCAGTTTTGAGAACCACGATTCGACAAAATTGTTTTTACGGCGCCGAACAGTGACTCTGGATGTGGGAGAATAATGTACTCCGAGTATCTCGGGGCTACGATTAAACGGAGTGATACACTCGGTGTGGAACGAGGTTGAATTGGCGCGACGGTGAATTAAGCTCTCGACTTGCGAATTATACTTCCCGAACGACTTGTGTGTACTACCGGCGGTGTAGTAAAAGGTACTCGTTGCGGCGCCGTTCACCGGCTACGATATTCACCGCGATGGTCTGGTCTAACTCTGCCTCTCTCTCCTTCCTCGCGCTGTCGACTCGCCACTCGGCGTTACGTTGTATTTAATGCCCCTAAACTTTCCCGTTCGCGGCTTCAAACAAAACGGCCGAACGTAAACCATAGGTACCGCACGGTACCAGATGCAGACCCGCTCGAAGTGGCGTGTGGTCAAGCTCTCGAGAATTTCCTCGCCGCTCAACATTTATGTATTTATCAACTGCTATAGCTCGCATTCCATTTATACCGGTTTACCGGATTCGCCTTCTCGATTTGCTCCAGCAGGAATCTAATTTATCGACACAGCCAAGTTTGTTCCAGAGCAAATGTACCGTGATGCACGAACATTTCCGGTGCATCCACAGATTCCAAGCGTTCATTAGTCGGCGAAAGACGTGTTATTAAAATCAATTGCGATAAATTTACATTTTGCAGCCGAGTGAATTCTTCCGTGGACCGTTACAGATTATTATGGTAACTGTAAAATGTAGGATGAGATTACTTTGCCATCGCGATAACCATAAAAATACAAGACCACACGACAAAATTTAATAATCCGAATATATTGGGACGCATTCAGGCATCGGTGCCATGAGCGTATTTTTGGATCAGCGTTTCTTCTATATGTTTTTTTCGTCTTTCTTGTTTTTTTTTTTTTGTTTTTTTTTCCGCGTACTGTAATTTACCTAAATTCGTGTAATTAAACGAAATGCATGTATTCCACCGTTAACCGAGTCATCCGTAAAATTGAATATCGACAAACGCGCGGCGGTGTAACGAAACTCCGATGCGGCTCGAGCGCTTGGCGCGCGTCGCACTTTTCCTCTATCGATTATGGGGAAAACGCGGTGATTCTCGCACGGACGAGCGGCGGGTTAATGGTCAAGTTCCGGCGCTGATGTGTCCCGCATACTCGCGGCGCGCTCGACCAGCCAGACAGCCAGCAGCGCACACCGTCGTTTTCGTTGTCCCAGGGCTTCGCGTCTGCAAATAGGTTCATTTCGGTAATAGGATTTTGGCCGAGCGCCAGCGAGCGAGGACATGAATGATACAGAGAATGGGCCGGATTACTTCTACGGGCGTTACGATTGCACCGGTTGCTCGTCCGGCACGCACACACGACGTTCGCGTCCTTCGCTGAGTCGCCGGATAAAACTGTTTGCATCCACTGTTTCTCGCACCGTTAGCGGTAAATGTTGCTATTGCTTATCATTAGCAAATGTTTCTATTATTATCCTCTATTCAAAAGTTCGTTAGCAACCATTGTTGGTTGCTCCAAGGCAGCCAATATCCAGCTCTCCGTGTTCAGGTCGGTCTCTCCATCAATTATCGTTATACAGGCCAATCAACCCCACATTCTAACGCGTAGAGATTATCTTTTTTATCCAGCTGGCGTTCACCTCATTTCCATCAGATCGACAGATCCGACAGATCGACATCAAGCTCGCACTTTATGCGGATAGAACATCTTGGAACCAAGCCACGTGGTTCCACATGGTTTTCGATGAGCCGGTGGTTGAGCGTTGTTCAGCTTCAGAATTTGCATTCAATTCCGGTTCGTTCCGCGCGGCTTTCGAAACTTTCTCTTCTGTACAACCGGATGAACGGTATCTCAGTGACTGTATATCCGTATTTCAAAGTGTCTTCGAGTTGCCGGGGGAGACTTCGCGAAGAGTTGCCCTCTATTCGTCTTCTTTGACGCGTTCGGGCGACACCAGGAGTCTAGCGTCGCGGCTGCTGCACTGCCGTCTCTGCGTAATTCTGTACTTTCCGAGATATTAGACCGGGGCGATATGCATATACGCAAATGAATATTCATGGTCGTCGAGTGGTGCCCGCGGCGACTGGGGAGGAGCCCAGACGAAATTACCGAACGGCGAGCGTCAACCGGTGCGTCGGCTCCCGCTGTGAAATCACTCTTTAATCCCGGCGTCGTAATTACGCGCCGCGTCCTTTGGCTTCTTACTTCCGCTCCTCATCCTTCTCGCTCTTTCCGCCTTCGAGATCCTCTCGCGTAGTCGTCTCTTGCCTTCAGTAGCGCCCGATGACTCTTTAATCGAATTAGCGCTCGGTAAAAGCGGGGGGCGTTGCGTTTCCGATCTCGCTCTGTAATTGGTTGGGAGGGCGCCACGAGTCGCAGCGCAGTTCTCTCGTTATTGGAGAAAATACGTTACTATTATCGTGCAAGTTCGAGGCGAGTAAATATGGAAGACGCGAGGGAGATAAAAGTTTGCAAATTCGAACGAAAGGGCTCTAAAGTCGAAGATGTATTGAAAATAGAAACTTTCACTCCGACAAATTCGTGGACGTACCGACGAAAGGGCTAGAAAGTGAAGAACGCGACACGAACCGGTCTGACCTCTCATGAACCAGTTCTACTGAAGAGAAAGTTGTTAACCTTTGAGTATCCTGCGTGTCTATTTGCGTTTAATACCAGCTTCTGTGTCTGGTGTGCGGTGTGACGTCACACATACTTATTTATTATATTAGCAATAGGAACGTTCAAATTCGTAGACCAATGAAGGGCTCTAAAGTGAAACCGTGACACGAACCGGTCTGACTTCTCAAGGACCCGTTCTACTCGCGAGAATGTGCTCTGCGTCTGGCTCACTATGTACCAACTGACTTGGACATCAGAAACGTTGAAAACTGTCCACCTGCTGACCTGGACATCAGGGAACCGTGTACCGGCCGACCTGGATATTGAAAACTGGGTAGTGGCTGATCTGGACATCAGGGAACCGTGCCACCGGCTAACCAGGATGTTGATAACTGTGTAGTGGCTGATCTGGACATCAGAGACATCGTGTACCGGCTGACCAGGATGTTGAAAACTGTGTAGTGGCTGATGTGGACATCAGAGACACCGTGTATCGGCTGACCAGGACATATCAGGCTGACTTGGACATCGGAAACTGCGTACCAACCTGGCCCCCGGACATTCGACGATAAACCGCAGCCAAACTGCATCCTCATTTGTCGAGAACACGACGATTCCGTTTAGCAAACTAATATAACGCGGCAGAATGAGCAATGTTGATCCACAGAGCGGCAACGAAAAGATGTCGACCGGTTTCCCACTGGTCTCGACTTCATTTCAGTTTCGCTCGTTGCGCAGGCCTCCCGTGGAGGTTTAATTATGTCATAGGCCCGTGGGGGGATTGCTCTTCAACAGCGGCGCGCAGCTCGCGCTCGTTCGAAATACGTAGAAACGGTAAACGAAGTCTCGACTGCGGCGGCTCGTTAGTTTGTTACCAAACTGTCTTATGAATCCTTTATGAAGTACCGAGCTCGAGAACACCGGGCCTCTTCGGTTGGTGCGCTCTCGTCACACTTCTGCCTCCTGCTCGTCCGGAGGAGCAAACACATTCTGCAATTAAAAAAATGTGTAACAGTTTCTGGACCGTCGGAAAATTCATCCTTTCTAAATTGAGTTGGGTATTCTTTCGACAATGTTTAATTCCAAGTGTCAATCTTGAATCACAAGTGCCAATCTTTAATTCCAAGTGTCAATCTTTAATTCCAAGTGCCAATCTTTAATTCCAAGTGTCAATCTTTAATTCCAAGTGCCAATCTCAAATCTTAAAGCTCCAAGTGTCAATCGTAAATCGTAAAGCCTCGTTTACACGTGCCGAACGTTTTCTTCGACGACATATGATAACGAATAACGACGCAAATGAGACGATCCGAGGCCACTCTTTTGTCGCAACTGTCGCAACCTTCCGCCGTTCGAGCTCCAGGAGCCGCGAATGACGGACTTGCTTTCGCGTGTTCGCAATAACGAGGCGGAACGTCGTTGCGAACGTGTGACGAGCGCGACGGCAACGCTGAAAGGCAAATGTTCGCGACGAGTTGCGAACTATTCGAGCGACCAATCCAGCAGGCTCGTCATGTGTTTGTGTGTTAATAAGACACGTCTGTAGTACACGGTACATGCAAACGAGATATTGTATGCGCATTCGGGGTCGTAACAAGCGCATTGTGCGAGAGCGACCGTTCGGGCATCCTGATTGATCGATTAATTCGTCATCAACCCGCGTGTTTCCGATCCAGCGACAGCGGAATTATTTTCGCGACTGAATATATCAATCCCCGACGATGCCAGGAACCTCAACAATGGTACATGGACATGTTACAATTAGGAACATCGTCCATTGCGCGGATCCCATTGGCCGTACTGGCCGAACATGATGAAACGGTTGATTTATCCTGATAATTATAACCTTCATTGGCACGTTTTTCGTTGCATCAACCAAATGAGCGTGATTCATCGATCACATGATTCAACCAAACGGGACAATCGTCCACGCGTGCCAAATCGTCAGTCGCGCCGCGCATTCTCGCAGTCGAACGTAGCTGGAAAACTATGAGGAAGTATCGTCTCGGATACGTGGCCGAAGTTTGTGATTAATAGCCGCGTTATCGGGAATTCCACTCGGTGGTCGTGAATCTCTGGCTAAACGAGTGACACAGACGCGCCCAGGAAGTGCATCGTAAAATTCGAGACGGAGACGAGTGCTCGTAAAAATCTTCTCGAGTACTTCAAGATCGAGCGGGGCAGATGCGAAGTGATAACATTTGGGAAGCGTGAGAAGTCTCCGCGTCTTCGCGAATAATTTGTAGATTTTAGGCACCAAACAGAGTTTGAATAAATATAACTTGAAATTGCAATTCGCGCCCTCGAAGAAAAAATTAACGTACATTTTGGTTGTCAAATGATCGTCCATTTCAGGCGGCCGACATTATTGCTAAATCAAAGCAATAAAAAAAAATTGAAAATAAAAATAAAAATACAAATACACAATTGAGACACGCGTTCCGATGCCAAACAGAGTCGTCATTCCTCCGGCGGTCACCGCGAGTCGCTCGGTTAGCTTCTGGCAAACCGTTGATCCCAATTAAAGCTGGATTTATCGTAATTGAAATCGAAGTGGGCTTCGCGCGCGAACGGCATCGCCGGGGAAGGCCCATGCAACGCGCGGCGGGGTTTATCTCGATCCTGGAGCGGAGCGAGAGCGACGGGCCTCTCGTCCTCGTCGCCAGGCACTGCGATTTCCGAGAAATTAATATCGAGAGCGAAGCTCTGCTGGGTGTACGGGTTGAATCCGCGGTTTCGTCTCTCTCGGCGAGAAGAGGCGAGCGAGATGGAGGCTTTTGATCGTTTAATTATTATCGCTGGATCTCTCGCTCGTGTGGGAACTCTGGAAGGCTGCTTCCTATTAACCAGAAGCACCCGCGCGCGCGCGTCACTGGTGCACACGGCGACTTGGCTGCTGACTCGCGCTGACGAACCGAAGTCAATAAACAAATCGAACGATCTCTCGAATGATAACACGGAGACTGGATAATTCCGAGGATAAGACGTCACGGGGATCGCGTTGGACTGCGCAGTGAACGAAGTTTCTTGGGGAAGTTTGATGAATCGATTGCTCACAAATAGTACGGAGTTTGTGAGTCGGATTTTTATTTATTTATTTTTATACAATTTTTTTTCAGTCCAGCGTTACTGGTGGTAAAAACCCGCTGCACGATTTTTCGTGGGATCTCCCGTCGCGTGGGAGAGACCAGGGATCTCTTCGGCAAAGCGTCGAGAGTCAACTCCGCCCAGGCGAATCAGTGAAGTCCGCCGTCGGAGGCGGAAAAGCCTCCTCCTCCGGTGTTATTAATAAATGACGCGTTTATCAAGTTGCGGCGAGTGAGAAAGTTGAGGGGAGAGAAAAGCGCAACCGGCGCATCAGGATCTCTTAATCAGTCGCAACTTTTCTAGTTACTCGCCGACGCGAGATGACGATGCGGCTTCGAAGTTGGTCTCGCGACGGCGCTGAAATTGCGCGAGACCTTATTAAAATCTTAGCGAAAAGCGACGCGATTCCGTCGCCTCGTTGACATCCTGTTTTCATCCTGCGAGAAAACCAACAAATTTGAAATAAGATACAACTTCCGGAAAAAAAAATTAGAGATGGGCTCCTGATATCAATTTCAACGACATTGTCGGTGGATATATATTCAAGTACTTTAATATCAATGACGAAGTTTTAATTATTCTGATTTGCGCAATTGAGATCATTTATCAACTGAAAACTTCATGAACCTCGCAGAGTTGGTACTTCAATCATAATTATTTTTGCATTCACTCCGAGGCTTCGGGCATCCGAATTATAGGGCGGCATATACCTCGTGGTACGTTCTGAAAAAAATATGCAAACTTTACACTACTGGAAAGGCGATAAAATCCGCTGTATATTCAACGGGCAAACTTTTCCATTTTCCTCCCCCCCTCCATCCCAAATATGTTTCGTACCGTGCGATGCACTTTAGTGCACTTGGTCGGAAATCGCTTGACTCGAATTGGGTATATACACACGAGTACATACATGCAAGGACATATATGTACTTGTGTGTATGTATATGTGTACGTAACCGGCTCGTTGAACCGTAGCCCAGGCCGCGGCTGGCGGGGTCGAGCGAGTGAGCACGCGGTTGACCTCGGTACCATTTGCCTGGCGCCCAACTTCGCGCGCGCGCGCGTCCCGAAATGCAAATGGGATTACCCTCGCGTCGCTCGCGCAAATAATCTCCGCCGAGTGTTTCGCTCTTACGCGCGGGAGTCGCGACGAGCCCAGAGATACATGCGTGTGCATATATAAAATACAAAGACCCGCGTTGTTTCGCAACTCTGCCTCGCACCGTCGTAAGAGGTGTCGGTCAATGAAAGCTCCGTTTCGTAAAAATATATGCGAACATCTTCACACGTTTTTTTTTGCCTGCACCTGTGTTCTAAAGTTTTTAGAAAAAGAAGACACATCGCTGCCCTCATCGCGACCACAACTTCAGAGTATTTATTTCGAATTGTTGTTTTCTTCGCTATGTCTGAAAAGATTGCCAGCGGCCACTGCCGCAGGTTGCCTTCGATTTTTATTCATCAGCGCGGCGAGGCGTAAATGACGCGCGAATAAAAACACTCGTTGTCATAAATAAGCGGTCGGTTATGTTGCGCCGAAAAGCCGGGGCTGACGGAATAATAAAAATAAAAAAAGCAAGAGGGTCGCGTGTGCAGCGCTGGCGCGCGTTGAAAGCCGGACGAAACGTCGGGTGCGCTCGCTGGAGAGCTTTAATTAAATTCCATGGATCACTTTCGGTTTACGAGAGAAAGAGACGGAGAGAGAGCTTCATCCTTCTCGGCGCAGGCCGACTGCAGCGCCGCGCGAGAAGGATGAAGCTTTCGGGTCGATGGGTCACAATCCAAACACGCGCGCGCGCTTTTCCCGCGCGTGGAGAACGCCACCCGTGGTCCAAATGTTGAAAAAGATTATTTTTCCGCAGCTTGCTGCGGTTGTACGTTACCAGTGCATGGCTAAAATCACGTTATGAGGGGCGAGAGGGGGAGGGGGGAGGGAGAGTCGGACTCGAAACCAATGCTGTGACATTTGACTGTATTACCGAAAAATATCACTCGCTCGCCAGGCCAGAAACGACCAATGAGAAAGGCGAAGGACACAGGGAATCAGGGGTTCAAGGTCAATTGTGACAGTGACGAAAAACATCGCAACGAACGGATTCGCGGAAGAGCTCATTCGCTCGGACATATTTCCTTGATCATCGTTGGTTCGCGAATAGCAATATCGCTCGTTCTTCCGTCACTTCGAGGAATCATAATCGCGTTCTCAATCTCGACCCCGTCGTGTCGCTTTGCGCAGGAACGAATCTCTGTGATTCGTTCCCGCTGAGTGCGACTGCGAACGACGACATAGACGCAACGCGAATGGTGCACACGGACATAGACGTAACTCGAGCGATCTTCGCGGTGGTCAAAGGCCGCGCGATTCTCACACGAGGCTGCAGCTGTCTCGACTCGTTCCGCGCGGTGTCAATCGCGATCGCGGTCTCTCGGCGGGAAAGTCGCGCACGAGCGACCCGTTCGACCTTGGCCAACGACGATACGATATCTCGACGACGATCGGTTTCTTCGCGAATTCCGCGAGACTATTCGGACGCTAAGTCTCGGATCGGTTACTCACGGGGACCGTTATCCTCTTCATCCTCCTCCTCATCCTTCCCCTCCTTCTCCTCCTCCTCCCCCTCCCCCACGTCCTTCACTAACTCCCTCTCCCCTTCTTCCCCCTCCTCCTCTTCAAGTGCTCTCTATTCTCAGCCGTCGCCTCCCTTCTCTTCAGCCGAAGCGTACGAAAAAAATGTCTGTTCGCCGCCGTAGCGGAAAGTACGACTATATATGCGACTACACGGACTATGCGAAGCGGAAAGATAAATCTCCGCTCGTAGACTCGGCTGGAACAACATACTCGAGATCTCGCGGATATTTCCTTCGATCCTTGAGCTGAATCGCCTCGCGCTCGTGCCGCGTAATAGAGAAAACAGCGCCGCTGACTTGCGGCGGCGGTCCGGAATGCCATGTGGAACGCACAATGCGCCGCGGTATGTGCGCGCCTCGAGAGTAGTGATGCCGTTCGAGACGAGAAATTCTCGGCGAGACGAGACGAGAACGAGAAATTTCTCGTCTCGACAAAAAAAATGTCTCGTCTCGAAAAGTCGAGACAAGACGAGAAATATTACTCGTTCTTCGAGAACGCGACGAGACTCTCGGCGAGAATCTCGGCGAGACTTCCGGTGATACTAGTCGAAATCAATCAGTACAATGTCAAAGGTTATTTCTTTTTATGTCCGAACACATTTATGCATTTTTTAAGGGTAATATATAAAAAAAAGTCTCGTAGAATGATGTTTTATTTATTTCAATAGTTTAACAATAATTTCATCGTTGCGTGGGAAACTGATAACAATTAATTTTTAGATACTCAGAAGATACTCAGTGACTGAAAAGGTAAAATTTAAAGTTCAGCGAAGAAATAAACTCCCTTGAAGCATCTCTTCAGTCGCGAAGAAACTCTGTGACTAGTCAAATAAAATTGCTTTGACGAAGATAGTTTGGAATGGAATTATTGGAAATGTACTTGTCAAACATAGCTAACTCTCAGTTCTGACGAAGAAAAGTAAAATTTTCTGGAATTACTCACTTCGAGATTGGGAAAATATTTCTTCACAATAGTAGACGTGGACACTTCAATGGTAAAATGTCGGAATCTGAATATCCGATGGAATTAGAAAAATTCCGAATTTTGTTGTCCGATTGGTCCTCAGCCAAAGTATCAGTGACGTAGTGCGAGAATGGGCCCGGGGTCTCGTCGGCCACAACCATTATTTTTCCATTAAATTTTGGTAGTTCTGCCAACCCAACTCACTTTACAGCGTAAAAATTACTCGTCTCATTTAAGGGGGGGGGGGGGGGGGGGGGGTAGGGTATTTTCAGCGAAAAAAAGGCATAAATTTGAGAATTTTTTGTGGCGATATAAATAGTGATAATCAATTAAATCTTTTTCCACATAATAGTGGCACATTTCAAGAATATTCTGTAAAATTTTTATGGGAAAAAAAAAAAATAATCAAGTGATTGGCAGAGAATCTCCGGAGGCGTCTCGAAAAAAAGTTGATTTGCGGTGCACACGATTTCTCGAAGTAGGATTGCCCGAATCCAAAAATTCAAACGGCATTCATTAGAGGAGATGTTTCTCGAGGTAACGCCGAAGAGTTTTTTTTTACCATTTTTGAATTTTTGGCATCACTTTGAAGTCAAAAACGCGATTTTTGCTGGAAAAATCAGCCTATTTATTATTGTAAAATTGATAATTTTATTAAAAATCGAAAAACGCCCTCGGCGTTACCTGACGAATTATATGGAGAAGCTCTGTGCCAAATTTCAGAACGATCGGCCAATTAGTTTTTGAGTAATCGTGTGCACCGACTTTCAAAATGATGATTTTCAGGAGAACGCTTTAAAGTCGCGCTCGGCCCGGGCGGTACAGCAATCCGCGGGTATAAAAATATTAATAACGTCGTCAATTTTGCTCCGATCGACATGAAAATTTGACACAATATTCTTGAGGTATAATGCATTCAGTAAAAAATATAAAATAAAAATGCCAAGAAAAAATTTTAATACCCTACCCCCCCCCTAAAGAATTGTTCGAGATTACCTAGAATTGTTTTGTGATTTTCGAAAATTATTCGAAATTCTCGAGATTCTCGAGAATCAGAATTTTTTTGAGATTCTCGGAAATTTTTTGAGATTCTCGGAAATTTTTTGAGATTCTCGGACATTTTTTGAGATTCTCGGACATTTTTTGAGATTCTCGGACATTTTTTGAGATTCTCGGAAATTTTTCGAGATTCTCGGAAATGTGCCGAGATTCTCGGAAATGTGCCGAGATTCTCGGATTTTTCGAGATTCTCGAATTTTTCGAGACTCTCGGATTTCTCGAGATTCTCGACAATTTTTCGAGACTCTCGGATTTCTCGAGATTCTCGACAATTTTTCGAGACTTTTCTCGAGGTTCTCGAGAATGTTTCGAGACTGTCGAGAAACGAGACGAGAAATATGTCTCGTCATTGTCTTCGAGACGAGACGAGAACTTGAACTTGTCGAGACGAGACGAGACGAGAATTTGCTATTTCTCGTCTCGTCTCGTCTCGACGGCATCACTACTCGAGAGGAGTTCTCAAGAATCATCGTGCGTGCGTACGTCGCGTCGATAAATATTTTTTGAAATGCGGGCGGTCGTGTTTTATCGGGAATGTATCAACGGTGGCTGCGCAGTTTCCGTCCGCTTTGGATTATTTATTTATTTATTTATTTATGACGCGGTTTCGTGGCAATTCGGTGGCAATTTTCTACGCGTTGTTTTTTTTTAAAGAATATACAAAACAGTTACAGGTTTCGTAATTTATTGACGGTTGCATTAATTATCGTCACGAGAACCATATAAAAGCCTCTCTCTGCGGCCTCTCTTTTGTTGTCCTCTCAGGCAAATATGTCGTATACATTACTGTCGACCACAGATTTTTCTGAGTGCGGCGGTATCGAGTCTCTGCCATTCGCATATTACAACATAGAGCAAAGACCTTCGGGCATTAGGAGAATCTTGTGCCGCGCGTTCGCGTTCCTCGTTCGGTCCGAGACGCGACTATGTGGGTCGACCTCGAGTATAGAGCGAAGGAGAGCCTGAAAATAGAGAGAATCATTGTTCTCGTATTCGCGGATACACATCGAATCGTCCAGTTGCTTTCAATCACCGCATTCTGAATAGAAGATCCATCCAGCCGAATTTATATCGATCCGCGATAACAGGACAACGACGATAGTAACGGTACGAAGCGTACGAATGTATTTTCGTCGCTATTGTGATGTCGGGTTGCGTAATCCGGTTTACGTTACCGTCGGACTCGGGTAGAGAAACCACGACACGTCTGGCGCGACCGGCCGACCCATCGTACACCGCGAGAGAAAGTTTCATTGATTCGATGAAAGTTCTTTCCAATTCCAAGCTGTGAACGATGTTGAAGTTTGCATCGTTGGAATGTAATGAAAGTAAAAAAAATTGTTATAATGTACCAAAAAAATTGTACGGGGTATACAAATTTATCATAAAAATTAATCGTTGTCGTAACTTTTTACAATCGTCAGAATAATTTTTTTTTCCTTGTCGTTGCATTCCAACGAAGCGAACTTCAACATCTACCTGTGAAACATTTCTTTGAAATGAATGAGAAAGTGCGCTGGTTTCTTTCCGTATGCACGACGAGAAACGACGGAGCCATAAGTATCTATTACTGGAAACCGGGTCCATCCGAAGGAGGAGATTGTGAGCTGACCACAACACTCCCTCCCCCCCCCCCCCCCCCCCCCCCCTAGATGTTCAATAATTTTTATTTTCATTTAAAAAATGTTATTGAAAAAATGGCACTTGGCGAAAGCATAAAGCCAGGAGGATAGAGAAGATAGCGATATTATTTAAAAAAAAAATTTACGGCAATGCTCCTAATTAAAACGTGCCACTAATATGAGCCCTGCGCCTCGGATAAGAGCCACGGATAGGATAGGAGTGTTACCTTACTAGCGCCGCGTCCGGCAAGCAGTCGCGCGGCTTCATCCGCCGCACAGACGCAGCGACTCGGCGGTGTCGTCGCAAAGCCGCGAGCCGCGAGCTCAGCGAGACTGCCGACCGCCGAATCATCACATTCCCACCCACGAGCCCGGTCTCGCGTTGCGGCGGCGGCGGCGGCTGCACACGTTCGCGTTACACAGTGCGACGCGAAGGGGGAGTAGGAGCGGAACGGGGGGGAGAGGAGAGGGCGAAGTAGCCGCGATTGACAGCCGTGGAAGCCAAGAGATGGGGAGGGGGAGAGAAGAGAAAGGGAGGGAGGGGCGCGAAGTAACAGCGATTGACACGGGGAAGCCGAAGCAGCGAGGGAGGGGGGGGGACAAGAAACCGTCGACGCGACAGCCGCGCCGCGGCCGGAGTGTTAATACGAGACGGACGCACGCTCGACCGGCGAGTTTATAAGTCGCGAGGATGCTCGCCGGCGACGAACCAGTGACGCCCGTTGTTTTCTCCCGCCGCGAACGTGCGACACTATCCGCGAAACCTGCGCGCCGCGTGTTTTTTCGCGCGGATCTATCGAGCGATCGACAAAATCGTCGCGAACGAGCGACGCAGGGGAATCGTCGCCAACGGCCCCGCCGGCGGTAGCCGGTTGGATCTGACTTTATTTTTATTTTTTTTTTTTTCGTCGAGGATAAAAGTCTCGGGGAAGAAAAGTAACGAAGGGCGAAGCGAGAGTTTCATCGCAGCTCTCTCGATTCATTAAACTCCGCTGAAGGGAGAGATAAAAAAAAAGACAACGAACTTGAGTGCGCGTTTTCCGTCGCTGCGTTGGAAAAGCCCGGCTGATAAGAGATCGCGAGAATCTGGTGAACACGCGAAGCGCGAGTTGAAGCAGCCGAGCGAAAGTGTGCGCGGGAGTCGTCAGCGCATCGTCAGCGCCGCGAACGCGGAAAAGTGCGAGAAACTTTCGCCGGGCCCTTTCGTCGTTGTGAAAAGGATCTCGGAGGGACGACGACGATTGGCGCGAAAAGTTCGCTCGTTTGACGCTCGAAACGTTTTTTCGAGCCTTCGACCGAGGCACTTTTTAGCAGAGATAAAAAAGTAAAAAAAAAAAATATTTACGGAGCACATCGACGTCGGCTACTCGGTTGGTGCGTCTCGCGTCTTCGCGCTGCTGAGGCTGCAGTCGCCTTGTGCGCGCGATACACGCGCATCCGCAGGTTCACGACGACGACGACGACGAGTTACGCGCGAGACTCGGCGAAGCGCGGGAGACACCGGTGCGAGGCGGCGGCAGCGAAGGTGGTGTTTCCATCGATCGTCGCAAATTGGATTCCGGCCTCGCAAGCGGCAGCCGACGGCGACGACGCTGCTTTACCCCTCGGATAACGTCGAAATTCGAAACGCGGCGAACGACCGAACGGGAGACTACGAGCCGGACGTGTTTTTTTTTTGGTTCTTGGTAAGAGTGAATACCTATAATTTGTTCAATTGTAAAAATGTCGGGGAGACAATTTCTTTTTTTACTATCAATAACGCGCGCAATTTCACTTTTATTTATGCGATGCAAATTGGTGAAATGCAAATGCAGATCGATGAGGTAATAAAAATTCCAGTTCAAAAGTATTAAAAAAAAAAGAAAAAGTCGAGTTCATATTTTTTTTACAAAAAATGCCGTGCGAAATTTAATTTTCATTTATAAAATGCAAAACAGATGATCGGTGCTGTTATAAAAATTCCACAGCTAATTTGACGTATCACTTAATCAATTATTTTTTAACTGACGTCGCTAAATGATATTTGTAATAGTAGAGCAAATGCCTAATGAAGCGCGTTACGGAAAAAGCCTGGAAGAAATCCCCGATGGTGCGATGTAACGTTTAATTAACGACGCGATTAACGATCCGCGCTGCCGAGAGCGCGAATATATATAGAGAGCATATATGTGTGTCGATGCGCGAAGTAAAACGCGAGGAGACACGCGACCACGCGAACTGCATGAATGACTGCTTTTGTGATTGTCGAAAAAAAAAAAAAAATCACACTCGCTGGTCCCTCGTGCGTTACGAGTCACGTGCTGCGATTTACAAACGTTAAGTAAAATCCACGCGAGGCTCGAACAGGTGTCGCGCGGTTTCGTAATCGTCTCGCGTGCTGACAAACTGAGCCGAGCGAGTGTCAGCCTTGAGATCCTCACTGTTTCATGTTCAACGGCTTTTGAATTCCCAGCAGACAGGCTGCTCTTCGCGCTTCGATTATTTTCCTTCCCATCTGGGTGCGAGAGAAACAATAGCGAAATAATGCGGAAGGCGAGAGGAACGACTTCTCGATGACTGAACGAACATGCGATGAAGTCATGTTTTTTTTGCTGTTATTATTATTGTTATTTTTCCTTCGAATGGAATCACGTTACCGTGACGGAGGATTTCGTTGATCTCAGTCAAAGCCGGACGTGACTTTCTCACGGAAGACACGTGGAGTTTGACACGCAAATCGCCAGTCGACGTAGAAATTGCCAACTCGCTCAGTGATTCCCACGACTGCTGCTGAGTCGACGCCAAAAGTCTACACATGTGCTGTCAAACTATCGCGCAGGACCTCAAATTCACGAACCTGACCTCGGTGTTTTCGTCTCCGAATATCCGTGCGGCAAGAGCCGCTTGCAAAAAAGATGCTACAACCGGATTTCGTTGATGTACATCGTGATTAATGACCCTCTAGATAGCTAAGTGAATTCTGTCGTATCAATAAGTAAAAAAAAAATACTCAGACTTGGGTCCTGACTCCGTCCAACTTGACAAAAACTGCGGACCCCTTCAGGACTTTTTTTATCAAAACAATATTTTAGAATGACTGAACGACAAGCAACCATTTAATGTACTACATTGACTCTCTCTCTGTCTTTCTCCAAGTGACGTCGTCGACTCGCTCTGGTTACCGACTAAGCTAAACATAATAATAAGTCATGCGCGTCGTACTCGCTTCGTGCAGAAGGCCGTACACGCCCGGAGCAAGTACTCGTCGTTGGTTCATGAAATAATTACGCTCCACGGCGTGAGAGGTCTGCGGCGCACTGTGCAAGAGGGGGGCGAAGCTGCTGCTGTTTCGCCTGGTTTCTCTCGGTGCACATTCTCTCGGTTGCGATTCTCGCAAAGTTCGAGGTTCGCTCTCTCTCCGCGTCGCTCTTGTTGCATTCTTGTCGAGCACCGCGACGCAAACATCCACGGGACGAGGATAACACCGCGGCTCGTGACATAATTTTATTTAATTTCGCGAAAATTATTTCATCGCTCCCGACTCGACTCCGCGCGGATAATTATAAAGACCAAGTCATTCCGGTTACAAACGAGCGTTTCGCATGTTGACGTATCATCATATGGAAACAAATCATTCGGGTCACGTGCATTTTTTTCGCGAAAACTATTCTCACATTTTTTGCAATGGACGAGTGCGAGAAATTAAAAAATAAATCCAAAAATATTGAACCAGCGCGACGCGTATTTTTCGTCGTTTTTATTCATCCAAATGGAAATGTGTTACTTAAGTTTTTTTCTCAGCGTTTTATATTCTTTTCTGGGTTCGCTGAGCGTGAAAGTATTCACAAAAATATTGAGTCTCGAAAATCATGTTTTCTCGGTGAAGAAGTGAAACGATAGAAACGGATTCGTAAATTCATCTCCCGCGCTTTCACGATGTGGAATTTAATTCTTACGAGAATGATTATTTTTTTATTTACACTCGGCGCACGAATATCTCCCGTCCCTCGCGTCGTTTTTTCCCCCGTTCGCCTCTCGCGTCCGTGAATATACGAAGCCGAGAGCATAATAAGCAGGGTCACCGGCACGCCTGACATTCGCACGATCGCGCCTGGCGTATCGTAAATCGTGTAATTATAGACTCTACTCATTGCCGCGGGCGCGACGCGCGCCGGCGTCGTAGCGCCGCGGTTCAACGGCGAGAAATCGCGATAGTACACGCGCTCCTCGGGTTCCCCGACTCATCACAACACGAGATAGCGGCGGCGCTGTGCATTCAATAAACAAGAAGCGGTTTTTTTTCCTAGTCGCGCCGCTACGCCGAGCATAAAATGTCGCGACGATGCGCGTTGCACGTAACTTGCTCAGCGCGCACCATTCATAAGAGGCGCAAGTCTGTCTCTCTCACTTTTAACCTCAACATTTTTTGTTATTCGATTCTCCCGAACCAACGGCTGCGGGTATCAAGAAACCAGAACCTTAGCCCAATTCTGCTGTCGGTCCGCACATTCTTTCAAAATTAGAGCTCAATATGTCGAGTAGTTTAGGAGAAAACAGCTTTTTAAAATTCGAAGTGGGGCAGGAGGAGTGTGACAAAAATGCGAGACCGTAGATAGTATCCTAGTCTTATCGTGGACTCGGCAGGATTGCCGTCGCCACCTGTTCGCCGTCCCGCACCAGGCTAACCGAGACGATGATGCCATATTCTTAATCAGGTCTGTAGATTCGAGAAACGGAATGCAGTGTGGCCTCCAAACCTGTTTATCAATACACAGTTATATTTCATCGTTTGGCGTGGTAACTCGTATGAGAAATCAAGTTACAATGTTTTCAAATGTGTCAGACGGAACCGGAACATGTAAGGATGTGTCAAATCGTGTTAGAAAAAAACTGTTAAACTGTATGTTGAAAAACAGCTTGAGACCATCGCGAAAATGAAGCGTAGCCTGGAATAGCAGCTTACGCATTCGACACGAGGTGACCAATCAACAGTCGTAAATTTAACGATCTGCATCTTGAACCTCGTCGCAATGACAGTGCGTCATTGTTGAAATTGTGTCATCGGCATTGGGTCCAGTTAAGTGCGAGCTGACCTAATGGCCGCTCGATCGTCCAGTCTCAAGATCAAGCTCGATCGGCACTTCGAGGGAGGCCTGAGTGCCGCACTGTTCGTTCAATGTTATTGACGACGCGATGACACAAGAGCATGTTACGCGAGAAACGCTTTGGGTCTACGTTGGATGCATGTGCAGTTGAGATGCCGTAATGATGCTGTCATTGTGCGGTTATATTGGCTATGAGGAAACATCTGATGCCGCGCTATCACGACGCTACAACGACGCTACAAAAGGCGCGCGAGGACGTAAAAAGGTCCATTGATTCGACGGACAAACATTCGCAGCCCGAAATTTGTATACAATGGAGGTCACGATCATTCACTCGGCTTGCCGGATCACTGCAATTCGCAGTACTCTAGCTTGCACGATATGAAGTCTGAAAAAGAGACATTTCACCTGACCGAGATGGATTAAACGACAACACCGGAGGAAAAATGGCTTTTGTACCGAGGAGCGACAGAAAAGTGATAATATTCAAATGGAAGTTGTAAAACCAGCGAGACGCCTATATATCCATATGCACATGTGTATGTCTATACGTACGCCCTGCTTTTTCCGGAGCTCGTTCCACCGGTCAAAGGTAATGACCAGCGAGTGCATCGGTGTTGGTACGCCAACGAGAAACATGTAAAAAGCCCTCGGCTAAATGACAGAGCACGTAGTACCATCAGTCCCGGTGGCTCGATCGCGCGCTCGCGGCAGGTTGCATCTCCGTAAACTCGCGTTTCTGCATCGCTGTTATATACAGTTCATCCAGTGTATAAAGGGTGTCAGGGAGATTTGCCGGGAAAAATGCTATCGGCGAGAGTATTGGGGTCTCTGGACTACGGGCAGAGAGAGAGATGGAGGATGAAAAAAACGCGAAAAAAACAAGAGAGAGAGAGAGGAGGAGAAAGGAAGAGGGAGGAAGAGAGAGAGGAAAAGAAGTGGTCGCAAAGCGAAGCGAGAGAATATCTCGGGATCGGCTTTCCGGACTGCGGATTAATGTTTAGCGAGCGGCTTATCGACGACCCCTCTTTCGTCCGGCCGAATAAATGTCCGAATTTTCACGGGGCGCAGCCGCACGGTTAACTGTCCCGTAAAATCGGCGATAAATTTTCAGGTGAAACCTCGGAGCCGCGTCTCTCGACAGGTGCACCCCGGAAGTACGCACAGTGCGATGCTCCATGGCTACTGTTATCATCCTACAGCCGAGTACGTTCAACGCTGGGGTTGGTAGAAAGCTTCATGCTTTTTTTCGTTATTTAGACTGGTTTCTCGACCAGGGGTGAGAACCCCTGCGATACGACAGTGTTGGTTGGTTTGCGAACATCCAATGCTTGTGCTATGCACTCGCAGTATTTTATTGGTTTCTCGGTCCGCTGGTCCTCGGGGTCACGACTTTCGCGACATTTCGTGATGGCTTCCGTGAAGTCCGCTGATCTGCCACCAGACGGATGGATCATGAACTTCGTGGACTCTCCTATATTTCGAAAATTATTCTGATCTTTGTTGGTTACGTTTTTTCGAGCCAAGAAAAATGCATGTTACACTGCACATAATTTCCCTGAGGAGTAACAATTTTTTTACGGTTACCGTAAGAATACATAATGCAACCACCGACTAACTTATGGCACTGGTTGCACTGAAAAGTGCAGTGTAATGAAAAAATACAGCACTGAAAAATGCAGTGTTAGAAAGTTGGTAGAATAGTCGTTTGTGATTGGTCAGCCAAACTAGATTCTGTAATGTTCGAAATCTGAAATTATTGCCATAATATTTTTCATACGCTCTCATATTGCATTTCTCAAAAATGCTCTTAAGCGTCGCCTCGACGGTTTTGAATAGAAAAATACATAAGTTCGCTTGATCGCACCGCCGAGTGCGTCGTCGACCCGAGGTTGCCGGAAAATTGAATAAATCTAGTTTAAATCGAACGCTCGGACTCGGAAAAAGCTTTTGCCCTCGTGGTCCTCTATTTTTTTTTCTCTCGCTCTCCCCGTCGACGAACGACCACTCAGCCTTAGTCGAGCTGCACTCTCGCCGGATAAATTCAAGACCAGGCTGCTGGACGTAGCAAGCCGTGAGATAATTCGGTTTACGAAGGCTCGAGACGACGGCGATGGCAACGGAAGTCGGCAACGTTCGAGTATAACCATCGATTTCGTGGCTTTCAGGTTCTGCATTAGTCGCTTTTAACTTTTTCTCTCTTATTTCTTATCTCAAGAGACGTAAATCAAACAGCAAATAGCGCTAAAAATGACATAAATCTTTGGTAGGCGCTGGTAACTCCAGGAATGACAGATATCAATTTTTCTTTTGTGAGAATATTTGTTATCAATGCGGTATCCTCTATTCAAAAGAACAACCATTGATCAACCAATTTTTCGGGTGAACAACCGTGATTTTTGGAATCAGCGGAAAATTTACCAACGGATAAACCCAAATAAAAAAAAAAACCCGAAAAAATTGGTCAGTGTAACTAAACATTTTTTACCCTTCGTAGGTGTTACGGTAAATGCGTCAGCTTTGGATTAAAAGACGACTTCCCGGCTCTTTGACGTTAAGCCACAATTTAGCTTATTGCCCTGTGAGACGACGAATCTCGTCTGTCTAACGATCAATCGCCCTCATAGCAGCTCGAACATCAATCAACGTCACTCGTTGCATACACATAATCCAAAATTGAATCCAACGATACGCGGATAGTCGGTGTCCCCATCAGCAATATCGACGATTGAATTTCCACGCGCGTCGCTGCACCGGTCAGCTGTTCTTGCCGGTGTCACAGCCGATCGAGATAGAGGGGTGCGGGAGGAGAGGAGGGGAGAGGACGACAAGGATCGACGTCCGCGCTACTTCCCCCACTTTTTCGCGCCGCCTGCTATCGCTCTATTCCGGTCTAATATCTCCGGTGTTACGTACCCACACTCCGAACGTACGGGAAAGATCCTCTCTGCCTATATACACATAGTCACTCCGGTTTCAATATGAAAACTCCCGTCGCGATCGACCCGAACGCACTGCGAACTGGAGCGAGACGAATAAAAATCTCTCTCGTCCCTGGCTCCGTGTGTCATGCGCGACGACGCGAGAGCTTCCGGCGCTCCTTCTCGTCGTTCCG
Source organism: Itoplectis maculator (assembly GCA_964034905.1). Classification (NCBI taxonomy): domain Eukaryota; kingdom Metazoa; phylum Arthropoda; class Insecta; order Hymenoptera; family Ichneumonidae; genus Itoplectis; species Itoplectis maculator. The sequence continues at coordinate 7,709,739 of OZ035861.1, forward strand.
TTTTTACGTCCTCGCGGCTTCTTGGCGACGCAGTCAGAAGTCAACGGTAAGAAAGGACAGCCTTTTCTGTGTTTTTTTTTTTCGTAATTATTGCATTAAAATGAGCATTTGCGGCGCGAATTCAATCAGTCAACTCAGACCGTTTTTTTTCTACGATTAACGTATTTTCCGAGTTACTGTTTGCAGCTTGAATTCTGCGACGGAAATTTGCCGGGAAAAATTCCGACGCACCTCGGAGATGTAATTTCGTAATTACGCGGCTCGAGTTTGACGAGCCATTGTCGCACTCAGGTCCGAAAAAAAATGTCATCCGGGGCGTCGTACCGGACTTCCGGGGGTGGGTCCGGGTGCAACCCGAGCGGCTGCACTGTTACCCGGTGGAAAAAAATATGACCTCCGCCGAGACGCGCGAGGAGCGTCCTGAGGCCGACGGGACGGTCGTTCGGCTGAGTTGATCCGGGTGGCGGCCCAGGTGCAGAGTTTCCAGCCGGCGAAATGAGCAGCAATTAGAAATACCGGGGGAACGATCCGCGAAGCACCTTTTCCATCTAACAATTTTTTTTTTTCTTATTTTTTTTTCTTTTCTCACCAGCTCCTTTCGTTCCCTCGTACTTTGCACCGAAGCTGACCGTGAGCTTCAGCCCGAGGCGCGCGTGGCTCGCGTTCCGGGAAATATAATCCGACAACGAGAAACTTTCCGGGCTGTTGCCGCGCGCGCTCGGTGGTCTCAAAGCGACGAGCTCGTAATCAGACACGAATCTTTTTTTAACGAGATCGAGAAAATATATGGGCGACGAGTTATGCGGAGCCTTGTAAGACCTGCATTCCACGTTTTTGTAACACTAGAATCCACTCTCGTCGTTAAGTTGCTGACACATTGCGAGTCTCGTAATTATGTGTGAAACAACATTTTTGCCTGTGGCAGCGAAAACTCGAAGAATGATCGAACATTTCGAAATAATTCCGACCTGTTTTGTTCGAAGATACATTTTTTTTCTGCTGGAATGCTTCTGTACAATTTTACTGTAGAAACACTGAAAAATTATTTTCAGTGTTTACATCTCGGTGCAAACATTCGACAGCATTTTACTAAACGTCACTATTTTTTTTTAATTAGATTTTTTGTCATAAGTAAAAAAATGTCTCAGTGACGGAACGTTCGAATTCTTCGTACAACTCGGATCTCATTTGATCTCCGGCGCGTAAATCAATATAAATATGTGGAGCAGCCGAGCCAATTAGAGCGGCAGTGCGAGTCCCGACGCATAAACAGCCTGCGCTCCGATGTATAAACAAAGCGAGACGCGAGGGGCAATCTGAGCAGTGTGCAATCGTAACTTCGAAATACCTCGAAGTTTGGAGCCATCGGGCAGTCGTTCGGTGATACCGGCGATCGAGGCCTGGCAGTAGATACGCCGAGTTTATAGTCGGACGCACCGTACAGAACGGTCCGACGTGTCCGGCGAGTGCGTTGTGAAAATTAGTATACAGTATAAACAAATAAAAAGTTAATACATTTTTTTACGATTTTTTCATGAATGATTTTTTTCTTTCAGCTGTAAATGCAAAAATAAAGTTCATTACAGTTTTTGATACCGACTGGGCTCGGCGTGGACGTTCCACCAACTCTAAAAATGGACTATCCAGAATTTGACTCACGAATCTATTATCTACCCAACCCACAATTAGTCACTCAGACTTTTCCTTTTCCAGGTTTTTCCCCAAGACGATTTCTCGACAACAATACTTCGTCTCGTCGTTTTCACGGTCATTCTAATCGATCGGTTCGAACATCCGAGGCCTCGTTATCAGTTCGATCTGCCGTTCGACGCGGTTATATTCCCGTATTTTTTATTTCCAGTAGCAATGAGGCTCAATAATTCTGGCTGACGGGGCCGAACATTTTTTTTTTTTCTTTTTTTTTTTTTTTTTTTTTTTTTTTTTTTTCACCGATGCGATATCAGAGATTTTCGTTGTCGAGCGACGCGAGCGAGCCGGGTTATCGCTATGTGTGAAAACCAAAAATGACGCCGCGTTCATCGTCGACGGCGAACGCATCGGTCATCCTGTCAGCCGCGACAGAGAATGACGACCGCGATATGTAACCGCGATCGAGCACGAGCGTCGCCGACGGACAGACGGACAAACGCCACGGATCCGCCGGGTTGTATATCCGCTCGTCCGTATAATCGGATTATTTTCCCTCGTTTGCCGTGGCGACGGGCGCCACGCCGACTCGCTATGAAATTCGACGCGCTGTAACACGGACATTTCCTGCGGGTTACGTATATTCACGGATAATTAGCTGCTCCCACGCCTCGTCGGCCAATGCCGGTTCATCGAAATTTCGGGGCCGTTGTCGACGATACGACCATTTTGTTCGAGCTCAGCTCGTTAACCCGAGAATTTCGTGGCGCGTGTTTACAAGCGGTGGGAAATGTAGCCGCCTCTCCAAGTGCATAATTTGTCGATCAAGAATTTTAACGAGATTCAAAAAAGGTACAGGGCTATTCCAGGTCGATTCATTTATCAAAGCTGACACGTGACTTCCTCCAATTTTGAGGAAGACATACTGCATTGATGCAATTTTTGTGGGAAAAATCTGATACCAAAAAAAATATACAAGTATATAAAAATACGTTTTTTTTTTAATAATGAAAATATTCATACGCACGACAAAAAATGCATCACCAACGAGAACGGACACTGATGTAAGAACACGTGTCTTCGTCCGAGCAATTCCTGCGCCGCGCCATCTACTCGTTCTGCACAGTTGTGACGTGCTGCAGTACGGGAATACGTCGTGACTCGAGGGCATTTCGCGGGAGCAACAAGAGCGAGAGAGGGCGACGGGTAATCCCGAAGGGAATTCAAAGAACGACTGTTATCCTCTCGGATGACAAATTGCTCCGCCTCTCGTCACTGCGCTTCTCGTTCGCCGTCCCCCTCCCTTCCCCTTTGCAATACCACTTGCAATATACTCGGCGCAGTCTTTTTGAATATCGCTGCTTCTTAAGCTCCGCGAACGATTTTGAGGTTGTGGAAGGTTATGGTAGCTCAAGTCGAATGGTAGCCGCAACTACTGCATTCGCTGTGGTTACCATGTCCCGGTAACTGATCGTCAAATTACAGTTACCAATCAAGTTGCTTGTGGCAATAAACATAAAACTCCTTGGAACTAATTTTAGTGATCTTGGGTATTGAAAACCTGTGAAGAACCAATCTTCATCCATGTAGCAACTATCGGTATTTCTTCAGGCTCCCATTGAGACGTACTGAAACATCCTTGAAACTAATTTTAGTGATCGTGGGTATTGGAAACCTGTGAAGAACTAATCTTTATCCCCAATAAACTGGTAGCTCGGTATTTCTTCAGGCAACGCCCGAATTACGCCGTTATTAATACTGACGTGGCATCGTTATTGATATTACAACAACCGCGTGTTACCGTATTAATACTGCGGTGCAGAATCAAAGGCAAACATCAGAGGTCAGGATGCAGGAGGACCACCAGGGAGCGGAGCGTTTACATGTGTGCAAACATCGGAGGATAGAGGGATCGCTCGACGTCCCATTGAGACGTACGGTTTGCCTAGTAATACTAATATACCGCAAAGCATGCTGCCGCGAAGCGGATGTACATAGGTATAGACCAAGGACAGACACTGATTTACTACTTTGCATACGACGGGGGCCCCTCGCAATATCCCGGAGATGGTTCGGTTAGCACTAACCGCGCGTGATCGCGGTGTAATATTAATGATCCGTCGTATCGAGGCTCCCAAAAGGGAGGTCTAAGTGGATCTTTGAAGTCCGGTTTATCGCTGCGTGGATCTGCGATGGTGGCGTGTTCATCCCCCCCAAAAGAGATACGATCTGTTGGGGCGCCAAATGTTTTGAATGTTTGAAATGTTTTGAGACCCAAGTTCGTAGTTGCAGCATTAAAAATGTGCGTTCGCTCGCAGATTTTAGGATTTAGGATTCTAGGATAAGAATCAGAGTTGAAAGGAAAACCTAAAGTGTTCAGAGGAGTTGATACATTTTTGTTTTCGATATCGATTTACCGAAACAGTGCCTAAACGGCAAACGATACAACGCGACATGAAAAGATTGGCGTTGGTATCCAGCTTTGCTATGTGGAAAACTGAAGTTATGGGTATCGACGCGCGCGGCAAGACGCCAATTACGGTGTATCTTCCCTCTATGACGACGACGCTCCGAGACAATAAGTTGAAAAACGTTCGCGCCTGGATCACGGCACGTAATTCAGCAAGCCCTCGGCACTACCGAGTAACCGAGCACGTAGTTTATCGCTCGAGCGTGACTCCGGCAAACCCGTTGACTTTGAGGATCGCTCAACGCCGTACCGTCAACTCTCGGCCCGCACGGAGCCAACGCTGTGGCACACAAGTCAGGTCATCAGAGTGAAATCACCTCAGCTGCGGGATTCCTGCACATGAAGAAGAGGATTTTCTCAAATTGTTAAATTCTTCGGCGTTAAAACGTTTTCCAGCAAATTCTTGGGTCTTTCGCTTTTACAATGAAAGACATAGAGAAATCGTTTCACTGATTCGTCCTCGCCAAAGCTTTTGACTCCCAGTTGGAAAATAAAGTGGCACTCAGGTGTAACATGTGCGCCACTGCGACATGAATAAAACCAGCAACGTGAGACCTCATCCTTATTTACAGTTGTCTTGTTCCTGGATGTGACTGGAAAAAAAGCTCTTCATCCTGCTTTCAACTTTTTTTTTCTTTTTTTTTTTTCGTTCTCTCGTGTAAAAGGGTGAAGAGGCTCGATCGTGCCACCTGCCAGCCGGGTCATGACGCACGTGGAACCTTGACAGACGTTCGCTCGCCTCGGGAGTGCTGGAGCCGGAGTGACGTCAAGGCTCCAGCATATATGCATGGAATTCCTTCTGCATCGTCCCGTTGCGACCGCACCTCCGCGAGATTTTCGCGCTCCTCCCAGACGCGGGATGACACTTCGTCGTGGGGGATTTCCCTGCGGGCGCCGATGTTTCACCCACGTTCTCCGGATATCGCACACACCTCTTTTCAATCCGCCTATGTGACGCCGCCTTTTCGCGTCTTGCTGCCAGTTCAAAATGCGGGATCAATTTATACGTGTCCCAGCGAAAGACCCGCGGAGGTCGCGAGTCATTCGCGTACAGCCGAAACACTTTTGCGAAGCGAAAATGAATTCGATTGCAAAGCTGTTCTCAATTTCTGAAGACGCTTTCCGTGACGTCAACAGCGAGAAATGACGTCTGCAGGAAAAACAGAGCTGGACGAATCCAATTCGCGGAGACTGATTGTGATCGAGATTTCCACGCGATCGATTGGCCGACCGCGACTGCTGCGCGAAACAGACGGAAACGCGAGGGAAAAGCAAAGAGAACCGGATTGCAGAACGAAAAAACACAACACGGCCGGACTTGTTTTTCCGAGTCCGGCCGGTTTCAGAGCTTAACGTCTGTACCATCCCGTCCCTTCCTAGCTTCCCGTCAATCCCGTCTCCCGCCTTTTTTTCGCCTCTCCTTTTTTTTCCTCTTAATTTGCGCGTTCCATCACTTTATCCGGGGCTCGAATTTCCTGGTACTTTGCGTCGACGTGGCACTCGACGCTGCAGTCGGCTCGAATTCGTCTATATATTTCGACCTTCCGACAGAAAAGGGGGAGCGTCGGAGGGGTGGGTGGTGGGGAGAGGGGGAGACGTTCGTGACTTTGACATTCATCTATTCGTCTCTCCGACTCGTACTCTCTATTGAAATTGTCAGACCGGATTAATTAGCTCCCGGTGCAGCTCCTCACACTACATATTTTCTGGCTTCCTTCTCACTCGAGTTTCACATCTTTTCAACCCCTTTCATCTTTTTCGTCATTCATCTCGTTAACGCCCACGTCGTTCCGCGCTTCCGCTTCGGCATTCACCGAAAAAGCACTTGACAACACCTCGCTACGCACTCGCCGACGATTGCCAATTATTTCGATAAATCCCCTTTCGATATTGTCACGTTGTATCGCGATGATAAAATGGAATCGATTGTTCCGAAAATAGTCCTTGATTCGTACGTCCATTATCGAAGTCACCGAGCGGCTTGAAATTCATGAAAATGTAATTGGTTACGTTGATTTATATTTCGAAAAAAAAAACCTCCCGGAAATTATTTCACCCTGATAACCGCGTATCAACCAATCGATTGTTCTGAAAATAGTCCTTGATTCGTAAATGGGTCTATTATCGAAGTCGTAAGGCGGCTTTAAAGTCGTGAAAAAGTAATTGTTTACGTTGATGCATATTTCGGAAAAAAACCTCTCGGAAATTATTTCACCCTGATAACCGCGTACACAGCTGCAAATGCGGTGGTTGTTTGCACACGTGCCGCGTATCAGTGGCTGACGTGTTCGGAGAGCAGCCCGACTCACACGTGCAACCGGTTCTCTCGCCCGTGGAGCCTCGCACCGGTGCCATTATACAGTGTTCGATCTCCGGCGACGCGTTCCTATCGCACGAGCCGTGCGATGACGACACTTCCCCCAGTACCTCCCCTCATCCCCGTCACATGCCTCACCCCGTGCCTTATTATTCACGTGAATGCCGTCCGCACACCCCCGCGAAATCGGATCTCAGCCAGTGTGACGGGCGCCTATTCAACGCGCGCGAGTCGCGTGTCTGCTTCTCGCACCATCCGCTCCTCGCATCTTGAGTCTATCGCTGGAAACACAAACCACCTGCTCTGCCTCGACGCTCCGTATTTTGCTGCGTTAAATAAGCGGCGGTAATATCGTCGCTTTCAACGTTTCGTAAATGTAGATGCGAATGAATGATTATTTTCATAAATTTCCAGAGGAAAAGTCGAGGAACGATAGTGGCGGATATAGTGAGTTTTAGTCACTGTTTGAGTCAAATTATGGTAGCTGTGATTATTTTTATATTATTTTAATTATTATTTATTTATTTATTTTGTGTTCAAAAATTCGTATTTCAACATTATTTTTTTACTATGAATTTTTCTCAGTGCGACTGCGCGTAGCAAAGATTCAACAAAGCAAAATTCGAGGGATCAGTAGTGCAGTCTGCGTGTGGTCAGACCGGACGAATCGCAGGGCTCATTCCCTCTCAACGTATACAATAAATGGTCAGCGATGTTTTGTCGGCAGCATCGAAATTATTATTACGAGTTATCATGACGAGGTTACCCAAGGAAGCTGAACGCAAAGTCAGCCGACTGTATTACGGTCAGTGCGTCCGGCTTAACGCGCACCGACCGTCGCCTATGTACGCAGTCAGCAAAGGCAAAGCACGTTCAGCACGAAAGGAAAGGAAAGGAAGAGAGGAGCGAGGGCCCGACGATCCTTTTGCCCGCACGTACACACGGCGAGTAACTACACCTACTTACGGCTAATAGAAACCAATTCGAGGCGACACAGCGTCGACCCAGTTTGACCTGGGCTGATAATGACAATCAAGCAAGCTGTGCGCACGACTCGAGGCACGTCTGGCCCTTCGAGGGCGACGAAGAAACGAGTAAACAGAGAGTTAATCGAAAAATGTTCTTCGATGCGCTTTGGCTGCACTTTTCGATGCACTGAAAAGCTCGACATATTTTTTTTACCTATTGAAATAATTATTTTTCCTGGGATCTGCACGACTCGACAGAGTTCGGCCTTTTGAGTCGATAAAGAAATGAGTAAATAGAGAAAAAATTGGAAAATGTTTTTCGATGCACCGGAGAGTTCAATCTATTTTTTTACCTGCCGATAATTATTTTCCCGGGATTAAAATATATATATATATATATATTTTTCGTAAGCTACTCAATTGAAATAATTGAATATCGAGTAGATCGGGAAGAAAAGTGGCAAATTTGTCTCTGTCAAAGGCATCGAGGCCAAACTTTGCGAATGATAATTCTCCACAGTGACAGCGACTACAAATGCGCGTCCGAAGCGTCTCGATAACCGTTGAACATCGAATCGATTGGTCAAACGTGTGCGACACACAGGTCTATCGGACGCGTCGAGATAGCGTCACTCATAACTGGCACGTCCGATCGTTTCGTCCGGAGCTGGACGAGCGGGAACCCTCCTCGAGCTCGATATATTGGACGCAAAAGAGGCTTTTGTTCCGCTCATCTGCTAACAGCCAACCGCCACCGAGCTCAATTGCTTCTTCGACATGTGGGCACGCATATGTTGTGTTATTCTTGGCACAGAAACGATCATCAACGTGCCACCAGTCATGATCAATGGCGTATTCATAATTTAATATATTCAGTGAGATCATTTGTTCGAGTGTCTTTGTACACATTTGACATCACTCCGCAAATTATGAAACTTAAAAAAGTAGCGTCAGAAGTACAAACTAGAAATACCTGCAACGATAAATTAAATAAAATGCTATCATTTGGTAATTTTTCGTAGTCATTTTGATCGAGTATAATTTTCCTAGTTTTTAAGTGTCGAATGGCGTCAGTTGAACTGAACCAATTAGTTTGTCATTTCGTTCGTGATGCATTATAAAAAACGGATAGGCGATTCTACGCGGCAAAATAATTGATGGCAAGAAAATATTTACACCGAAATCGTGCAACTCTGTGGTCGGAGATACACGCGAATATACCGCGGAGATAAGTAATTGTTTGCGCAAACCGCGCTCGTTCGTGTTTCGCCCGGCGGGTGCGCACCCGGCAAGATTTACACAATGCAAACTCGCGGCGATGCAACTGCCGAGGAATTTCGCTGAGTGTCGGCGTGGCTGCGGTTCCGTTCATCCTCCGCGAGCGCGTCTGACCAACAGCGGTCGCGACCACTTGCGCCTATCGCACCACGGCGGCTTACGGCACACGCCGACCGCGCTTCGAGCCCGTCCAATATTAATCTATTCCCGAATAAGCGAGCACGTCGTTAAATTTAACTAGATCGTCGCACTGATAACGAATAGACCGGCGACAGTCCAGGAATGCGTCGCACAAACAGCTCAACTCGATCGCAATGATATTAAACCCTACGTTATTAAATTAGTCATGTTGACGTGCGCCGTCAACACGGCTAGTTGATTATCGGTAATGGTTTGTCACGTCGTATTCTACGCGGAGACAAAAAATCCACGTGATTTTTTTTACATTTGTCATCCTTATTCAGCTGCATCGATGTGCACAAATATTTATGTAATTCGCACGGTCCCGGAACGTGTATGATTTATTCTTATTCAAATGGTCAACAAAATAATCATTTGACAACGAAAAAAAAAAAAGAAAAAACTGACAGTGGACAGATTGAAGAAAAAAAATCCCAAAGGTAGACTGAAAGATGAGCCCGGTCGATAAAAAAATGCCTCGTGTCTGCCGAGACATTTTTTTCTACTCTGTCTGGCACTAAACGGTGTAATAGAAGCCGGGTTCGTTTTCGCGACGTTCAATATATTTTACGTCCGCTCAATTCGAAGGATTCTTCGTGGCAATTGTTCGAATTGTCGAGAGACTCAACTGGGACCTGGGAGAATACGTACGATGACGTAGATCCGCCGCTCTCACGTTACAATCTCGCGGTGGTCCGGGCATCCTTGGCCTTCCCTGACACGAGGAGACCTCGCGACAGTCAGATTTATGTTTTCCGCTGACCCGACCCCGCGGTCTCTGCGCGTTCGCGTCTCCCGGCGGACCAATAAAGTGGAATTAGGGAACGAGAAACGCCAAAGCCGCGGCATTCGCCTCGCACCTAATTGCCCGCCGCGATCTTCGCTTCAACAAGGACAAAAGAGTCGCGCCGAATATGAATTGATGACACGACTTTTTTTTACGTTCTGGCGAAGACGCCGCGGAATTGGAGAATCAACATAAATCTCTCGGCTGCGACTATTAATTGGTGAACACGTGAAAGAAATGTCGCGAGGCTTGCGTCTCGTAGTATTTTTATTCTCGACAAACGTGACAGCACTTGAGCCGTAGGTCGCGGCGTCTCGTCATGAAAATATTTTTGAGACCCTGGCGAGACGACCGAGCTTTTTATTTCGCGTCTGACGCGCATCTTGGGATTTACGAAATTAAAAGAGAAATTTAGTCGATAAATCTGTCTTGATGCGATTTAATTGAATGACAGGTTTATTTTGTATTCTCAATTTATTTACTTATTTTGAACGTAAATATAGATATAATTATATAAAATACAAAATATTAATAAGAAATGCATTTCATTTTTTATTTCTGAATGTAATTCAAAAATCAAACATCAATTTTACTGTGAAGCTCAATACTTTTTTTATTCAGAGACAATATTCATTTTAATCTATAGGAACGAGTTATTGATGTCTGCGACTCATTTTTTATGCAACTTTCTATGATTTTTTCATCGATCGGGTGGCGCGATACACCACCCACCGGTGGCGTAACTCTCGCCGATTTATTATTCAGAGCGAAACAGTTGTTTCGCGACACAAAAGAAGCAGTACCCGGCACTACCCGTGTGCTCACCCAGGCACCGCGTTATATTGTCCCTAAAAAATTGATAGGTGGAAACGCGCATTGCTACGGTCTCGTTCGCGGGGGCAGCACTTTGTGAAACCACATTTTCTGAAAATCCAATCGACCCACGCCCATATGTCTTTTTTTTTATTTTTCGTCAAAACTGGTTTTCCATACAAACCAAAGAGAATTCAAAAATATCATCCGCGATCCATCTCGATGTCCACGTAAAAAATGTATTTATTTGCAACACAAAAAAGCTTTGTGCTTGAATCTCGGATCCCGACGAAAAAATTCACGTGAATCAAAAAAATCGACGATAAATATCGTACAAAAAAAATCTTTTCGAACAATAAATTAATATCATCCGATGTTAATTTCCGCTCATTTGCCGTCAAATACAGAGTCCGACTTCGGGAGATAACGAGAATATAAATAAGCTCGTGTAACGCGTCGTTTCGACGCGTTTTGCGTTATCTCTCACCGCGTGGTTATCCCGACGCACGCACAGCGGCGACTCGCACGCACAGCTGCCGCTCCGTTGCGCCTCCGGCAGGCCCAATTAGTCGATGATTATTAATTAGCACATCAGAGTGTATCGGGGTCTGAGCGAGAGAGAGAGCGAGACACACATCAAGGTTGCTGTGTATATCGGAGCACACACTATACGCACTGCATATAGCTTTGCAACATCAACGGGAGTGCATTGAGCACTATATACATGTATCGGTGACGCGTTACGCAGTGCACATAGACACAAAGTGCGTAGTGTGTAATATCAGCGGGAGTGCATCGAGAGCGCCGCCGCCGCCGCGGCCTCTGGACGTTATCGCGTTAGTCGCGTGCGAGTGAGCAAAATAATTAGAGTCCGTTGGGTGTCGAGCGCCACACGAGGAAGGTGGAAGCGAAACGAAGAGAGAGAGAGAGAGAGAAGAGAGAGGGAGGGTGATGTTCTCGAGTCATCAGGGAGACCGGGAGGGCTGAGCGAGAAGCCCGATGCAGGCCGAAGCGGCCTGCGACGCCTGTTTCCCCCGACAAACTGTGTAAACCTCAACGTCGTGTACTATGCTACATGCGTCTCTCTCACTCTCTCACTCTCTCTCTCTCTCTCTCTCTGTCCTCTTTCCCCTCATACGCATCGCCCGGACCTTCGATACTAGACGGGGGATTGCGATGCGCGTGCATCCAGCCTGATGCACCCTTGCCCCTTCCCCCTCCCCCTCTTCCTCCCCCTTCACTGCCCACACCTACCACAATTACAACGCCGCAATTACGCTACCCTTTTGCACACCTCGTAGACTCGCCTCTCGGATTGATCCTCAAGCTGCGAAAACACACGGGAGTGAGGGGCGGGGAGGGGGGGCGACCCCCCCCCCCCTTCCCTCCTCCCCGGCAGTCAGACACAGTGGACACAGATTTACCGCCTGAGCACGCGGACTCTCGGCTCGGCGTCGATCAGTGCGCGCAACCTCGAGTCGAATCCCCTCAAGTCGACGATATGTCGCAAGCGGCGACGTATCGTCGACGCGCGGCGCCTGTCGTCGCACGCGCGTCCGTGAACCGCGACGCCTCGCGCGTTTCCGACGAACGCTGTGATTACCGCGGAATGATCAACGATTACGAGCGACGATCGTTGATCATATTCATCGCCGACACCGCCGTTGATCTACGATGATCCACGACGTCTGCCATGATTTTTCTCAGGACGTCATCACAGTGCGAGGATATAATTGTGAATTATCGTCTTGTTAACGGATTTTTCTCAGCACGTTGTTGGTGGCGACGATTATTCGAAATTATGGTCTCGTTAATAAATTTATTATTCTCGGATTCATAATTTATAATCAGCGGTGAAATATAAATTTTTAGTAAAGTATGAATAAAATTATTCAGATGTAAGTAATAATCGAAAGAATTAAAAATAAAGAGAGACGAAAATAATAATCAAAAAAATAAAATATTCTCATTGACTTTGCATTTTTTTTATTTGTCGTTCCTTCGACGAATATTACAACTATAATTTTCGCGATGAGTCCCTCGCGGTTTCTCGGAAAATGTCGAGGAACCGGCGAGTCGTGACTTTCCCGAAAGTCACGACTCCGCATAATTACCCGCGGGACGTCCGAGTTGCTCGAACAACACGCGGGAGTAATTTCTCGATTTTTGTCGCGAAACACCCTTGTCCCCTGATCGTTCTACGTGCTCGTCGCCCGGGCTTCTCCGGGGTCGTTCGCGCGCACGGTAAACGCGCGGGGCAGCCAGCGGGGAGATAATTAATTGGACGACGGGAGCAATTTCCTGCGAGGTGACGATAAAATCTCATCGGGGCGGCTGCTGCTGCTGCTGCTACTGCTGCTGCTGCTGCCCTCGAGAAGTCCCGAGAGCCCTTTCCCACTGAGTACACCTCGGGTCGCTTTACTTGCCCCCCACCCCAAGTCCACCCTCCCCCCACAACGCGTTTGACTTATTTCTCCCTTTTTATTTTGTCGTCTTATCTTCGTGGCTTTTCTTTTTTTTTCCCTCCCTCTGAGACAATCTCTCGAATTTCAATTGCCAAGCGAACGTGAAATTGCGCTCACCCCGTTTTCTTAACATTTTTAGGCGGATAACGTAGCGGGGGTCGAGGGCAAATAATACGGAAAATGGAATATCTCTCTGCGCGAGACACGATACACGTCGACTGTTCCTAAAATTGCCCGGGGTGACCCAGATATTCGACAATTCGTCAGTCGTATACCGAGAAAATTTTGCATACAGTGATAGTAGTGAAAGATGGTAAAATATCGCGATTTTCACTGAACAAACATTTATTCATACTATTATTTACTTTCTTGTCAGATGATTCATTATTGTGGCAATCATAACATATTATTGTCAAATGAAAAATGCCTCCAAAAAGATAAAATAAAAAATAAAAATATGGCTGATTCTTAAAAAATAAATTCACACGATTACTGTAGAAACCAAATTATTTATCAGATTCAATCAAAGTGACCAAAAATAATGGAAACAATTCGCAAAATTTAGCGTCTAATTTGAAACGCACTGAAAATGTAGAAGGAACCGTAAAAGACGTTCGTCCGGTTGAGATGTTTTGGAAATAGTGGAGGAATAGGGGCGAAGTGAGGGACGGAAGTTCAGCGATACCGCAACTCGTCCGCCATCCGCCACGTCTCTTTCTTCCTGGCGAACGAGGTGGAACGGCCCACGAGAGCGGTTCAATACCGTTAAGGAAGGCAAATTTGCATAGACACGTAGTATAGCGACGAGTTTCCTTCGGAATGGGCTATAGCGAGCGAAGTGCGAGGCCAGGACGACGGAGAAAGCGAGATACGACCTACTGGTGCTGGTGTCGCTGCTGCTGGCGCTGCTACTGCTGAGTCGCTAGCACCTTGCGGAAACTTTGCCAGTAGAATCGTCCACTTCTGCTCCGACGTCACTCGAAGATACGAGCGCGCGGCGAGCATCGTCCGCGTGTAACCACGAACGGCACGCTGACTCAGTGACGCGGTAATAATAAAAATAAAAAATTAAAAACATTCATAATTTATATTAAAAAAATAAAATAAAGAATTAACAATCTTTTTGCAGCCGTTGCGTCAAAATTGACTTTCGGCTCGACCGCAATCGACGGCTCGAGATTTTCCAATTAAAAAAATTAATTAGTTTCGCTTTCACATTTCACAAACTGAAATATAATAAACAAAAAGCAAATTCCGACCTCGACCGCGACGCGCAATTAAATCGCGTATTAACCATTTTCGCACTGACGAAGAAATCATTGCGACACGTTGCACGGAGATTGAAAATGAAACATCGAATAACAACGAGGTAGCAAAACGATAACTGAGGGACTAGTCCGCAAATCCGTCCGCCCCATTTTGGTTCCATTTTGCCGGGCGAATTTTTTAGGCCGCATCGTTGTCGCGCGACAAGGCGCCCAGTCTTGGTCTACCGATTTCCGAGCGAAACAGCGAAATTCGCTCTCCAAAGCGGATACAACGAGAGACGGCGACGAAAAAAAAAATGATCGGATTTTTCAGTGGGGCGTAATACGAGAAAAAGTTCGGTGGTACGCTCGATGCGGTCGAGAGAACGAGAATGAGAAAAGGTGGAAGAGGAGAGACAGAAAGAGGAGGAAAAAGGTTTGAGAAGTGGAAGAAAAAAGTGGGGAAAAAAATCGGTGGATGGGCCACGGATCGGGGTTAATTACTTTTCGCCCTGTGGCACTAACGAGGCACCCTCTCACCCCCTCCCCTTCACCGTCCGCCACTATAGCTGATATTCTCCGGGTTCAATTCCATTCCTTCTGCTTCTCTCTTCGTTCTGGCCGCGTGTAATCGTAACGTCGTTCCAAAAGCTATTGGATTCCTCTCGTTGGAACGATATATGTGCCGGTGTGTGTCTTTCCAGCTAGTTTCCCCCTCCCCCTCCTTCCTCCTAGCCAGGCCTCTCCAGATTTGGCCTCGTGGCTTTCGGTATGCGAAGTCACTGTCACTGCCTCGCCGAAACTGCGAAAACCGATTCCATGGAATCGCAGTTGGGGCGGCGGTGCTAAGGGGGACGCGGGGGGGGGGGGGGGAGGGGGCTCCTGAGTCTCTGTATGTGCTCGAAGCACCGTCGCTTCACCCGCTAATCCACTTCCGCCTACCTGCTGAAAAACCCGGAAAATCCTACCGGCAAATTATTTCCCGTTCGCCGGGACTTAATGGCCACGCGATAGGGCACTTCCTGATCCTCATCTTCCACCCTCCGGGACGTATCTTCCCCCCTGATTCTCGATCCCCTTCTCCTTTTACTCCCGACGCGCGGACGATGATTTTCGATCCATTGATCTCCGTTGTGATCCCCAATCATTGCGATAAATAATAATTATTATTTTTTATTTTAGTTACCGACTCTTTGTCGTCTAATTTATTTTTAATGGTCCTGTGGGAATATCCACTGGACTTGTTATTGGGCCTTGTCCGTAATATATATTAAATAAATAAATAAATAAATTATTAAATAAATAATATGAAAGTTCGAAAATCAATGGCTCGATTTCAGTCAACGTTGACAAAAATTTCGGATTCTTGTGTAGGCGAGTGTTTCAACCGTCTGCGATTGGCCGGCGCCGGATTGTCCGGTGGGATTTTTCGACCTCGCCGCTTTATTATCATGTAGATCGTACTTCCGAGCCCCTCGGGTAACTTCGTCCCTTTGTACGAAATAGTTCACGGGTTGTCGGGTCCATTGAGACGGTTGAAGGCGAACACACCGAGAATTCCTTTTCCCGCGCGAGAACCGCGTGAAATCTAATTACAGAATTTCTCATCAGCGGCCTTTGAAACGCGCCGGGGGCCCCGCACTGCATTTCGCTACCTTCGGTTAACGCGACCGCGTCGCGCACGGGCGAAGAGAGCGAGTCGTCCGGGAAATACACAAAAGGGGTAAGAGAGGAAATAAAATACAAAACGCGTCTCGCGACTTTGCCGAGTGCGTTGAACACCGAGCGGCGGTCGGGTGCTGCGCGCGACGGAATATTCACCCCGCGGCGTCGACAAAGTTTCGTCGGCTCTCTCCGCTCGACGCGATATGTCACAGCCGTTGTCGCGGGATACGTTCGCTAATGCACTTTTGTGCAACGCTCGGTGGAATAAATGCGCTTCAATTTTTTTTTACGTCAAGAAAACGAGAATAAAAGTGACGTTGACACGAAACTTTTCTTTACATTTAAAATATAATCGTAAAATTGTAGGTAGTGAAGAAAATAAATTACTTTACCTCGGGAGATGATTAAAACTGCATCGACGTTGATTTGAAATAATTATTTATTCATTTCGCACGCGTTGGCCGATGAAATATTAATCGTGTCACTGAAATCGGTTCGTTTATTAATAGTAAATATATTAATATTTATATAATGTAATATTAATCGTTTCATTGTTTGCTAGTGAAGCTTTAACGGGCTTTAAATATTTGTCCCTGCCTTAAAATAATTATTCAGTAGTTATAACGCGAAATTAGTTGCAGGTGATTTAAAAATTGTATGAAAATAGATAATGGCTCCTTTATAATCAGCAGAATTCTCGCTACGGTTTAAATAGTACATTGCGATACAAGTGCGAAAAAAGGTTTTTCGCACGCGTATTGTACGAAATGTTATTTGACGACGTCGGAAAATGCGGTATTACGCACGCGAAGCGTGCGTAACATCCCGTTTTACGCACGGAGTGACATAAAAATATTTATTGCTGCCTTAAAATACTTATTGAATAGTTATAACGCGAAATTAGTTGCAAGTATTTTAAAAAAATGGTCGGAAAATAAATAATCGCTACTTAATAATCAGCAAAACTATCGCTATTTTCATGGACTCCACATGCCCGAGATGTAGAACCAAGCCGCACGCTCGTAATCTCGTTCAGCCAGGAATCGCCCCCACGCTCCCCGCTCGGAAATTTCGCGCCGTTACTCTCGGGACGACGTACGCGAGTTCCATCGTGTTCTCCCGGTTTCCCGGTGTAACCGGGCAACGTCGGCGATTAATCATTTTGAAATAGGTCGGAGAGGCGCTCGGGTATCCCGACGGCAAGCGCAAGTTCCGCTCGCTCGTGCGCAGCCTCTCCGCGAGATCAATGATCCGTTTTGCCCCAGAGGTTTTTTCCCTCAAAATCGACAAATGAAATCGAATTTTTCGGACAAATTGAGGTGAAAGAAAAGACACTTTACCCAAGTAAAGTGTCTTTTCTTTCCTTTACCATTTTGCCCCGTAAAATTCCGAGACGCGTGTAACGCGGACTTTTATGCGACTCGCGTGCGAGAATCCGTTAACGTTTGAAAATCCAACGTTACGCATGCGCAATGCGACGCGCAGCGGCTGTAGCCGCAAGTCTGATGCGTTAACGTTACGTATATGCGCCACGTTGATCTCGTAAATTTTTTCCCCGCGGCTGGTAACTTTTAATTTCTTTTGTCTTTTGTCTTTTTCTTCTTCTCTCTGCATTTTGATTGCTCCTTTTTCCACCCTTTTCCTATGTGTCCTATAATAAATAAAAAGTATAGGGTACATCGCGTTCATTTTTTTTTTTTTTTTAATTAAAAAAGAATAATGTATCGCATTCCATTCCAACGTGATAATTATGTATCGCATTCCCACGTCGAACGACGCTGCAAATCGCATGCGGGAAATGTCACCTCGGATCGGGCAAAAAGAGCCTGACGCTCGACACAAATAACAGAAGCGCATTGCGAGGCAAAGCGAAACAAAAAGAGACGAGTATCTCATCGGAGGTGGAGAACGCGTCGCGTCTGTGAATCATCGCGTTACACGCGCGTCGCGGGTTGCTTCGACTGCTTTGAGAGCGCGAAGCGCGGCGGCTTCGAAATTGCCGGCAATTGGCGGAATTGCGGCGAAAGACGCCGAGTTGTCGGAAAGTCGCGACTCCTCGGTCCAATCCCGGGATCACGTGTCAATTGACGCCAGACTCGGATCTCTCCGCGACGGCGAAACACAGACGTCAACTTTTGCGCGGGATGAGTAGTGACGTAGACGGGGGATGAGGAAAGGGAGGGGGAGGGTCGGTAAACCAACCGCAGGGCAAAAACGATTTTTTTTTTTTTATTCTAAAAGAACCAAGGACGGGTCATCATTTGAAAAAAAAATATTTAGACATTTTACACCGTGAACATATATTTTTTCACCGCAGAACGTCGTCATATATATTTTTTTCATCCGTTTCTTCTCATCTCATTCACGGAACTTTTGCTGACGTTAAAAAAATGTTGAAAAAAAAAAAATTAGCTAAGATTAAAAAATACTCGGTTTCTCGTCATCCTCCCTGTCATCGCGGCTCTGCCCTCTCTCCACCTTATTACGTGCGCTATATCGCATGTATATCGCATGCCGTATATCATATATATACGTGATATGACGTGTGTCGGGTTACGCGCCTGTGTTTTAACAGCAGAGACTGACGATGCCGTCGGGCGCGTCGGCGGCTCTCGCGAACTGTGACGGCGACAGTTTTGCACAGCGAGTCCACGAGCGAACTCTGCTTCTATAGCGGAGCGCGAAGAGTCGTTCGGCGATCGACAGGCGAGACTCGCAGGGCCGTTTAGCCGTGTGTGACGCGCGCGCCGCTCCTGGCATCGGCAGTGTGTCAAGATCACTCGATCTCTGCTGGGTGCGGAGCGCGCGCGCCACCGGCGGCACTCGTCCGCTTCCTCTCGCGTGCGCACCGTCTTCGAGGACTCGCGCCGATATCGCGTGTGGCCCGGTCGACGACGAGTTTCCGAAGTCCCGGATTCGCTCACCGGTTTCCAACCCGCGTTCCCTCCGTTCGAACGTCGCTCGAGTGTCACGCGCCAAAGTTCCAGAGTCTTGGCACCTCCGGGCAACGCTCCCTCCCTCCCCCTCACCCCTCACGGGGGGGTCGCAGGGGGCTGCGAGTAGTCATCCCTTCAGCAAAGTTGGAAATTAATGTGAAACTCAAGATCTGATATTTTTTTGAAAAGAGGTATTTTTTTGTTACTGGCTCATTTTTTATTTTTACTCATTACAGATTTTTGGGACTTTTTGGGACTTTTTGTTGGAAAGGAAAAAATGTCATTTAAAAATTATTTTTTTGAATAAACTCGTTTTCACTTCTACCAATTTATCACTATCATATAAAAATAAAAAAATGAGTCTTCGTATTGTTCCAGCGGAATAATACGATACAACGAGAATCGTGGACGACTTGTGTCGTAATAATCGCAAAAGTAATAATCGAGTGTGTGCATACAAGTTTTAAAACCGTCGACAAACGCATCGGACTTTTTCCTCGACGTTGAATCCGATCACCGTTTGTTTGTCGCGCAAAGTGTATCAGTGATTACGAGTTGCATTGTTTTTGTGCTTCCGTCGTACATATGCAGCGAACGTGTGAAAAAAATGAGACGAGCCGCATTGCTAGTCCGTGATATACACGGGTGACGCAACGAGAGAAGGTCGAGAGCGCGACGCTAGTGACTTTTTCGCGCGTTTCGCCGCGCCGGGACCTTGGCCCGTTGACACACGCCGACGTACGCGCGCGTTTCCTGGTGTAAAAATAGAGAGCGACGATCTCTCGATAATCGTCGAGCCGGCCAACCGACGTCTGGCCAGACGCGATTATTGCAACAGGACCGGCCCTTTCGTCGCCGACACTTGCGCACATCGTCCCGCCATTAAGGAACAATTTTAGCGTCAACCCAAATAAAAACGTATAAATACAAACGGCCTGTTAATATTGGCCCTTTAATAATCGAGTCTTTTTTTTCGTCGATGAAAGTCAGTCTTCTCGACCGTCGAACACCTGATGAGATAAAAATGGGGCGCACATTTTTTTTTTTTTTTTTTTTTTTCGAAAATACTTTAGATACAAACTCCAAATTCTGTAACTGAAGGCCAAACTGTTGCACATGTGTTAACATTTGACACAGGACCAATGTGAGCGTAAAAAAAATTAGAATCTTGTAACTCGGAAGAAAAGTGTTCTTGCTGAATATTCATAAAAAAAAATCCGGTATTTCTTCTCTCAACCAGATTTTTTTTGTTTATTAAAGAAAGGGTCATTAAGTATAGACACGTGGCGCAATTACGAGATATATAGATATATGCGTGAGCCGGTAATGAAAATAATCGAGTAGACGAGGAATTCCCGAAGGCGACGATTGTCGAGTCGCAATCTGTCTCCGCAGTCGTCGCCTCGACGATATAATGACGGTCAATCGAGGAATAACGAGACAAACACGATTTCGATTGCGCAGGCGGCGGCAAGATGCGAGCGGCGGGGAGGACAACGGCGGTGGTGCTGGCGATGTGCTGGCTCGTCGCGGGCGTGGTGGGAGCGGCGTCCCTCCCTCCCGACGATCAATACTCCCCTCAGCAGTCGACGTACAAGAGGGATGCCGCCCGAGGACCTCGACGCTTGCCCAACTGGCTGGAGTACCACCGGGATCCGAGCGCTGAATTGGGTACCACAAATTTACCATTTTGAGAAACCCACCGTTTTCTTCCCAATCTCAATTTCAAGAGAACGAGATATCGAAATTTTTATTTTTATAAATTTACCATCTTGAGAATTCGAACGTTTTTTTTTCAACCTTAATTTCGTCAGAACGAGATAACGAATTTTTTGTTTTAACAAATTTACCATTTTGAGAATTTAAACATTTTTTTCAACCTTAATTTTGAGAGAACGAGATAACGCATTTTTTTTCTTTATGTCGGCGGATGATAATTCATCTTCCGAGGTCGAGACGCGAGACGTACACTAATTCAATTGTGGCTCCAAACGTGTTCGCAGAGTCACCGGAGAACGAGCCCGGTGTGACGTCACTGAGAACCGGCGAATCGTCGAGGGAGAGGAAATCCCGGAAGGACTCGACGACACGAGACGCGGAATTGCCGTTTCTGGGTTGGAACGCAGCTGGCGGGATGAGGAACTTCACCGGACCGCTGGTTGCTCCCGATCTCGATGTGCCGGAAGACCACGAAGTGATGGGTTCGCCAGGTTCGCTGGAGAACTTCTTCGAGGACGACGACGCGTTTCAGGACCAAGGGCCGGGCTCGGTCGAAGTATACAAGCTCGACCTTCATCGGGAAAATTCCCTCCTAGTGTCTCCGCAGATCAAGCGGAGACAGACGACCGCGGCTTCGAGGCTAAAGAGCAAGAACCCGAAGAAAGCGCGGTTCGAGGAAATTCAGTGGAAGCTCCGACCCCAGGTCGAACCTAGCGAGGTCAATGCGCTACCCGCGATTTTCCGTCGGCCACCGAGTGTCCACCTGGGCGAGACGGACCCTGGGGAATCGACGCGCATCGCCGTCGACGACGACGAGGTGTTCGCCATCGGCGGCGTGCCGGAACTCCAGGTCGGTTGCGAGGGTCTCGAGGCGTCCGGACGAGAGAGACGCGCCAGTGGAGATAACGACGGCAGCCACGAGGAGAAGAAGGAAAACGACGACTGGCCGAAGTTCAAAGACCCCGTTTACCGAGAATCCACGGAGCCGATTCTGCGACGGGTGACCCCGATCGTCCTTGACTTCGATGACGAGCCACCGTCCGGACGGATGTATGAGGAGCTCGACGAGCTGCTGAAGCTCAAGATCCAGACGACTCAGGCCCCGGATAGCAGACGCGCCAACCGGGCTGACATAGATCCGGCCCTGGAGAATTACGGAAGCGAGGACGACGCCGCGGACCAAACGTTTCCGGAACGCGGTGACCTTGGCACGGGCAAGCTTCGGGTGGCCCCCGAAGCTTCGACGCGGTTGGAAGACGCTGGGGTCGATGGAGCGGAGGGGTCAAGGTCACCACGAGCCGCTACGGCCGAAGTGTCGACCTTGACCTTGAGCGGTCACGACACTTCGTCGCCGATACACGGAAGTCGCGCCGAGAGGTCGAGCCAAGGTCGCGGCGTTGGTGGTCGCAAGTTGCTCTGGGTCCGACGTCCGGACGACCGCGAGGATCGAGCGAGACCGAGGCGACAGGTCAACAGGTATCCGGATCCGGATCTGTGGGGATTCGGGGAGGACGACGGTGTGAAATTGAGCGAAGACGAGGACTCCGAGGCGGAGAACCCGAGGAACGTGGAGATGGAGGAGAGACGAAGGGAGTGGGAGAGGCGAAAGCAGGAGATGGAAAGACGACGTGGAGGAGGAGGTCACCATCGACCTCAGGAACAACGGTCGAGAAACGACACGGTGAGCGCGGAAATCGAAAAAATCCGCGAGGAGTACGACAGGCAACAGGAGGAGGAACAGCGGGAGCGTCGGAGAATGGAGGAGAGGAGGAGGCATGGGAGCCGAATGCAAGATCCAAGGACAGTGGAGGAGGCGATGAGACGACAATCAAATGAGACGATAGGAAAGGAGGAGGAGGAGAGACTCGCGGAGTTGAACAGACGAAGGGAGGAGGAGGAGGCGAGACGCAGAGAGCTGATAAGACGAGAAGAGGAGGAGGAGGCGAGACGCAGGGAGTTGATAAGACGTGAGGAGGAGGAGGAGGCGAGACGCAGGGAGCTGATTAGACGAGAGGAGGAGGAGGAGAGGAGACTCAAGGAGTTGAACAGACGAAGGGAGGAGGAGGAGGTGGCGACACGCATGGAGTTGAATAGACGAAGGGAGGAGGAGGAGGCGAGACGCCGGGAGCTGATTAGACGAGAGGAGGAGGAGGAGAGGAGACTCCAGGAGTTGACTAGACGAAGGGAGGAGGAGGAACGTCGGGTTAGGCTCGAAGCCGAGCGGAACAACGAGCCTCCACCGTCGCCTCTGACGCGGCCGTACGGTCGTCCTGATAACAGAACGAGAAGCCGGCAGGACGAGGCGGCGCGCCGGGAGGAGGAGGAGCGGAAGTTGCGGGAGTACATGGAGAGGAATCGTCCGATAGACGTGAAAAAAATGGGCGATCGTCGACGACCATATAACCAAACCGAGAAGGATGAGATACGGAGACACTTCGAATCAGAACGCAGGCGACAGATGGAGGAGGATCGGAGGAGGCAGAGGGAGGAGATGGAGAGGAGGCGTGTGATGGAGGAACAGCGGAGACGCCAGTCGCCGGAAGAGGCTGAAAGGAGGAGGCAGATGGAGGAGCAGAGACGGAGGGACCGTCCGGATGATGATCGAGCGAGGGAGGAGGAAAGAAGGAGGCAGATGGAGGAGCAGAGACGGAGGGACCGTCCGGACGACGATCGGGCAAGGGAGGAGGAAAGGAGGAGGCAGATGGAGGAGCAGAGACGGAGGAACCGTCCGGACGACGATCGAGCCAGGGAGGAGGAGAGGAGGCGTCGAATGGAGGAGGAAGAGAGGAAACTTCAAGAATACTTGAGAAGGAATCAGCCGATAAACGCACCGAGGAGAAACACATCGCGCGAGAGGACGTGGGACGAACAGAGACAAACCCTCAACGAAGCGAGGCAGTGGGAGCGCAACAGGGACAACATGTCCAGGCCGAGGGACGGCGGTAGGAGTCACGGACCCTCAGCTCCAACGGACGTCGGTCAACGCCGAACACCCCAGAACGACGAGGAATCGCGAAGACGACAGGAGGAGAGGCGCGAGGCCGAGCGCCGAAGGTTCCTCGAGGAAGGACGAAGAAGGGAGGAGCAGCAACGCCGAGAGGAGTCCAGGAGGCACGAGGAGGAGAGGCGACGATTGGAGGCTGCGAGACTCAGGGAGGAGGCGATAAGACGCAGAGCCGAGTCGCAGGCATCACGTCGTTCGGGAAGCGAGCCCGGCGAGATTCGAAAACCAGGAACCGGCCGGAGGGTTAACGACAACTCCAGGAGACACCAGGAGGACGAGTGGCGAAGAAGGTCCGAGGAGCGACAACGGCAGCAGCACGAGGAACGCGAGAGGATGAGAATGGAGCGCGAGAGAGGCCGGGTGAACAATGGACGCCGACGACCGCGACCCGGGGACATTGGGTTAGTATGCATCAGGGGTGTTCTGGTCTCTAGATTTACGGGTTCACGGTATATCTCTGGATTTGCAAGATTCATGCGAGCGGCAAGTTCACTGTGTCGAGGCTCACGATTAATTAAGTCGACTGCTGCGCTTTGCGCTAGTAAAATCAGTGTTCAATTTTTTAAAGCTTTGTAGCTAGCACAATGATTTGTCCTAAGAACAAACTCTTTGATGCCTAAACAAGGAAACGGTCTTAAGATGAGGTGCAACGTCGGGAAAAATAAAAGTTTTACATCATTCAGAACTAAGAGAGGAGTGACGTAAAACATTTCTTTTATCCGAAAAGGTCTGGTATCGTCGGAAAAATTGTTTACAGTTTTTATTACCGACTGACTAGGTTTCACCTCGCCTTAAATGCAGTCTGACACGCTCTTTTGCTTCCCTCTATTTCCGCTGTTTTCTTCGGAGCTGGGCGAGAAGCGAGGGAGATTAAACCTGGGGTATTCCCAAAGTGGCGTCTACCGCACGCTTCGAATGCGACACGCAAAGCGCGCGCGTGGATTTACAGTGCACTCGCGGCTTCTCATAATTTAACGCGTAGGAGACGCGGGCGAGTTGAGTAGACGGGAAGCGCGTGACTGTTCTCGTAGATGGTACAGATGGTCTTATTGCTCACCGCAGGCTCAACAGGCACAGGCAACGGACGCGGGCGGAGGAAGAGGAGTGGAGGAGGCGAGAGGAGGCGCGACTGAAGGCGCTTCCCGTGAGTGCGAGCATAGTAATTCACTCGGATGAGTTACCCACTCGAGGCTCTGGAACTTCGCCGACCGCACCGCCGCCGCCGCCACCCGGATCGATCGGCTCGAGGGGCGGTTTTGGCAACGAGATCGATTTTCCGGTAAGCCAACTCTCTCGTCGCACTTTGCCGTCAAATCCGCACCGTATTGCAGGATTTTACGCAAAGAAGAATCGTTTATTTTGTATATGCAGAGGGAATACACGTCACGCCGGATATTGAATGAGAAATCCTGTTCGAGGAGCCACCAGAATGCCGCCATAACCCCACTTTTCATCCCTCGCACCATCGCATTCATTCTTCCCTCGCTCGCGACATTCACGCTCCGTCTGACACGTCCGTCTGATAAATATTTTTACGAGCATTCGAAGGACGCTCGGAGTAACGATCCTTAGACGACCGATTTATTGATCTTCCTAGCGATTTATTATTTATTTACGTATCCGCGCGAAGAAAAATCCAGATGCAAATGCAATTTACTTTTTTAACGTCAAAAGGGATCGAATCTTTTTTTTTTTTTTTTTCCAATTTTTGAAATTTTTTCCATCAGAAATTTTCCGATAACACCCAAAGAAATGATGATTCAAGAAACGTTGGGATGTCGACATTTCTACTGAACACAGTTGACACCGCGCGCCGAATTTCCATATAGGACACCTTAAGTAGAGTTGGGTATATCTCTGCCGTCGGAGAAGATTCCTAATAACGAGGGCGAAGGACTCCGAAGGGGACCCTGTAGCATCCTCCTTCGTTTGGCTCCACGAGGCGGCGGGGGCAACTTATCTCGTGACTCAGATCGTAGACCGCAGGGACACGGCGAGAGCCTCTTCTCTCCCGACACTCAACCGAAGCACGACCCTACTCTATCGGGCTGAAGCCGCGTACGTGGCTGCTCAGTTGGCGGAGGAGCGAAATAGACACGAGCCCTGTAGTGGGGGGGGGGGGGGAGGGAGGGTTGGACGGGGGGCAAAGAAGGGGAAAGCACTCTGGCAACGCGTGCGGAGCCCTTGCGGATTCCTTTCGAATTACGATCTCGCGGAAAGCCTCGTTCGGGGTCGAGTTCGGTTCTCGTTTCGGGGTGAGCGGAATTACCAACCGCGTCGCGGTTCTACGAACGCGTATTGGCGGCGCTCACACGTTCCTGCGAACTTGCACAGACGTACAGCGAACTTGTACGGACCTATTGCGAACTTGCACGGACGTACCGTGCCGTCCATACAGGCACTGTATCCACAACCCAAACCAAGGTGGATCTGAGCAGCAGCAGCGAACTCGTCTGGACGGCAGAATGAGAGAGGAAGCCGATTTCGCGATGGTATTCCAGTCCCGGAACGTGGAATTACAGCGCGGTTTACACACTTCCAAGCGACTGCGCATGTAGGAACGAGTCCGCAGCCGTTCAAACGGGGTTTCGTACTTCTGTTGTGGCTTGCAGTGTCGAATTACGTTGCGGGTTTAGCGCGCCATTGTGATGTCCCCGGAGTCCGATTAAGGACGTCTTCGGTGGGTAAAGTTCTGTTCAGTAGGATGACTTATGCTAAATTAAGGCGATGTTCGCCAAAGTAGGATATATTTTCTCGGGCTGATAGGTTCAGTTAGGACAAAAAGCTGGAAGAATCATCCTACGAAAAAATATTTCCATTTCCCTTCACCTCGTTGACGTCGATTGGATCAAGTCTAAGAACCATTTTTCAAGCTTTCAATTCTCATCCAATGTTATAACGCAGGTAGCTCCCTCCTTTAATTATGGTAGGTTGTCATTGATCCCGTCAAGGTCTCGTCCATTACCAACCCTACCGTTGAAGTGTGTATTAATTCTCGAATCTAATTGTAATTACGCCAATCAAGAAGCCAATAATCTTCAATCCCACGATTCCTTCGTTTCATTTCTTGCGAGAAAATGCGAAGGGAGCCCGAGATTGAAGGTCCTTAGCGACGACGTGATGAATCACCTAACACAGTATCCCACCTCTCCGCAGGCTATCAACCCTAATCGCCGAGGGTTTGAGGCAGCCCGATTCCCGGCACCGCCGACGCCGAAGCCACCCACCAAGAGTCCGAGCGCTTGCGTATGGGCGATCGTTAATTGCTGTCCGGCGAACAACCGTGTGGCCACCTGCTTCGAGTCGATGGGCTGTCCGGGCGCCAACTGGGATCCCAGCCCCTGCCGACCTGCCCTGCAGTCATCCGCGCAAGCCGAGGTCCTCAGCTTCTTCGAGAGCGATCAGGAGAACCAGTATACCAGAAACTAAGCGAGCTTCGATGGTAAAAAAAAAACAAGCGAACGACTAATCCAGTAACGAAATCACCCCCGCGTGCCACAAAGACTCGCGGACCATGTGAAATTTTATAACAAACAATAACAAAAGGTAACTCAAGAAATGCTTCCATCCATCGAATCTGTAAAATAACCCGGAACGATCGAACTTTGCCTGAATAATCAACCGGGACAAACTGCTCGGCGTATTAAGAAAAAAAAATGCAAAAATGCTTCTTTTCTCATTCTCCTTGTGATATAGACGCGCTTGCCACAACGAGCGATGTTGGCTTTGTATTATAGTAAAAGTATTTATCGTACATGTACACCTGTGTATCTTAATAAATATAAATATGTATCCGATCTATCCGCATCGCCGATTTTGTTTTCAGCGCTCAATGTCCGTGAGATTTCCATGTTGTCAATTTCCCCATTAACGTCGATACGCGTCATCGTCAGCTGGGTGAAACCTCGCGAAAGGACGGACCAAACCAGGCGCCTGATTTGGGCGATTTACAATGGCGTTGATTGCGCCGGGGAACGTTCGTCGCGCTCTTAAGGGCTGAATGGCCTCGTTACTCGTGAAAGCCCCGCAGCTTCGAGCCGAAAAACCGGTTGGCGAAACTTCAACGAAGCATTCCATCTATCCGAGCTTCCTGTTCCGCGTGCCTCTCCTCGATAATCGCCGGGAATTTCGAAAGCTCGAACAGATTACCAAAGTTGAAGCGGTACACAACTTCTTGGGACCCTCGAGCACGACTGAGAATGAAAGGACTGCGATGAAAACCCGCTTAAGCGAGAGAAAGGATGAAGACTTTTTATATTCGAAGTTGTGTCCAGTCTTTGCCACTGAATTGTCATTTCTTGCGTCACTTAATATTATACATACAGACACTTTCTTTTTGAATAATTGACCCTAACGATCTAAGGACACCTTCGCTACAATTTCTTTGTTGTATTATTAAAAAAAAATACTTAGTATCAGACCTCAAGACCTCAACCTGAGAGGCCCACAAAAGGTTTTGGCAACTCGAGCCAGGAGACCCTGGTGGCGCCTCCACCAGGAAAACTTTCCTCTCAGTCACGTGGACGTGCTACCGCGCCGCTTTTGTTAAACGTCGTGCATTGTCCTCGGGGTGGAACGTCGACGACGACGGGCGAATGGCCAGAAGAAGTGCATAAAAGGAAAAACTCAGTGGCATCGAGATGAGAATACACGCAAAGTAGAGTGTCCTACGGTGAGTATGAGTAGATATAGCGAGCAACCTGCTGTTGCTACCGCAGGGGGTCTTTGAGTGGTTGTGTTGGTGGTGACGGTGGAGGTGATGGTGGTGGTGGTTCAGCAGACCTCTGAAAGCACGAGCCAGTGCGCCATTACTCTTCTTCCAGCCTGATTCATCCTCCAGCTCCTGTCCTTTCCTGGTTCCTACTGCATCGAGGGAAAAGCCTGTTGACATGGTCTATAAAAATATAGAAAAGCTAGTATTCCCAAGCATTACAGCGGGGCAAACGTGTCGTACTCCGGAACTCTCGCGAAAAAGTTGTTATCAAACGGACAACAATGGTTCATCGTTGAGAGAACAAACTTTTAAATGCTTTGAGCACATTCGATGTAGCACACATCAAATTTTAAATACTCAACATGTTAAACTTTTTGCTATGTATTATTTTACATGCATTTTTTTTCCTGTGCAGAGTGGATCGGTTGACACCGATAACTCGGTTGATCATTCTAACAGAACCTTTTACCGCGCATGCAAGGAGCATATCACATAACAGAACATAAGTTGTGTCTGAAGTGACGTCAGCGGACGTCCAAGCGCACGTCCTCCCTAACCATCGGCAAGCCCCCGCGCGCTATTTCACAGAGGAACAGAGACTGATATACGATAGCACTGGCAGACATCGCGCAAACAGAGAAAATGCGTTAACTTGGTCGCATTATACGCACGGATTCGAATTCCCAGAAGCAATGTTTGCTCTCTCAGCAAGGATGATGGTGTACTTGAGAGGCCACGTGTGTGTGTGTCCGCCATTCCAGCTACCACCACCATCGACGGCTGTTTCTCGTGCTCCTCGAATTGAGGAGCCTCGAGAAATCGGTTGTGTTCGCAAACACAAATACCCGAATCGATCGATCCTTTCGCAGACATAATACACGCGATTCGTAGCCCAGTTAAGGAAGCATACTGGGCCCCATTGTGTCTCATGGTACTTTGGATAATTTTAGTTTGGTTTATGAGGTGAAATATTTTTCACGTTCATCCAGGCTAATCAATTCCATTGATCATAAAAATGTATGATCTGCATCGATAAATGTGAGCTCATTATTTTCATTCTCCACCAACGCAAAGAAGCAGACTGAGGCTTCATTATTTTAGACTCAGGCGATTTCAACTGCTTCAATTCATAATGAGCATCAAAGTGGTTTTTATTACATGTTAATTGAATAAAACGTCGTCTCCAGCATCGAAGAAATGGTTTTCGAGGACTTTATCGCGCAGTTAGGAGAAAGAATTCAACTTCAATGCTCTCCGAAGCGTTTAACGGGGAACCAACGGCGAAGCAGCCAGGGCATGTGTATGGAAATGTAATCGTGGAAAAACAGAAAGGTTGGAGCGGAACTCGTGGTGCGCGCGTAAAAGTCGACTTTAATTCCGTTTGTTGACACTGAGTTTGAGAAGAGTACTACGCTCGCAGGACGTGAAATACGCTGGACCGCAGATGTTTGCGTTAAAGTATAGCGCTACTAACCGAAATTAGTATTTTAGCATATGCACACATCATACAGTATATGCACACCGCTTATGGACGGCTCCTGTATTATCTGTATCTAGAATATATAGAATATCTGTATATAGAACACACAGACAGAAGATAAGAGGAGGGCTGTCGGACGAGATGACTTGTTAACATTCCGCACATTTTATAGCAGGTTATAACAATGGAAAGGGTTTGAAAACAAGAAAATTTCCCCACGTTCCAACGCTTGGATCCGAGTTAAGCGGGGGATAAACCGGGGAGAAAACAAAAACGGGAAACTGAGCTGGAGAGAAAATATCGTAAAAATCGAACTCTGCTGGTTTTCCTTTTTTTTTTCGTCACATCTGAACCCAGGAATATTGTACGAACTTCAGAGGTAAAAATGGAAAGAGCGATTTTACATGATGCAGACGTTCGGAATTTCTTTCGAAATATATTGTAAACAAAATATATTGTTGATCGAGAAACTTGCGTTTTACCTAAAACTCGACAAAATCGCGACCATGCTCGTCTCGCCTGGAAGCGTCGGAACTATCGGTGCAAAGCTCGCAGTTATTTCCTCGTGGCAGGACGAAATTCGCAACCCGAGCGAACACAGTCGAGGGGGGGGGGGGGGGGGGGGAGAGGAAAACGCGCCGCGAGGAAGACGAGGCAAAGGCTTTCCTTCGTCCACGCCTGGCGAACGCAATAACGGCAGGGGTGGTCTTAATAAACGCGAGCACGTACGAATAGAGGAGAAGGCGGAGGAGGAGGAGGAGAAGGAGAAGGAGAAGAGAGAGATCGGCGAAGGGGATGAAGAGCGAGGACGGGAAGCTGATGCTCCGCGGTATGGATGTTTCTTCGCTCTGGCGCTTCGGGAAATTATCGCACGTCTCAGCTGCTCGCGTAGGTGCTGCGCGAGAATGAACCGCGCGCGCGCGCGAGACGACGGCGAACACGCGCGAGACGACGGCGAACACGCGGTATCGTCGGCGAACACGCGGTATCGTCGGAGGCGAAATATCGTAACAACAGATGTGTATACGATATACAGGGTGTCCCAAAAACAATGAACTTCCGGGCAGTGGAATGAACGATAGAAGCAACAGTTACAATTTGCTGGGATGATCACCGCCGTTGCTTCTTCCGTTGCCCAGGGAATTTCAGTCCCGAGACGCTCCGCGTTGAGACGCTGAGATATTCGGAGCTGGAAGGTGAGTGAAGTAACGATAGACAGAAGGGGCTGTACTTACCACCGTCGCTGCGCTGCGCGATACCCCGCTTATCGCCCTTTCCCATAATTTCCCCGTCGTCCCGTCCTTCTTCCGCCGGATTAGGATGAGACGCTGCTCGTCGTACCCAACGCGCTCCTCCAGCCTGAAAGTAATTCACCGCACGTGTTAATCTTGGCGCTGCGTGATCGCGAATTCAACCGTGACGCGCAAAAAAAAATAAAAACAGTAACAAGTTTTACATTGTACTCAAAGTGTAAGTGTGTTAAAGCTGTCATATAAAAAAAAAACGTTTGCGATACCGCAATTTTCACCGAAACATTTTTTTATTCTCCTTGCACTTCTATCTGCGGATACAAGCCAAACGGAAATTGTGAATTTTTGATAGTGTCCGCGACACTCCGCGAGAGTCGCAGAGGCTAACGGAACGGATAGGAAAAATCTTTTGAGATACCAGATACGAAATAAAGAAATAGAGAAATATCGATTCGAGGAACTTCCTGTCCCGCTGGCTGTCAGGCATTTCCGGAGTTTACTCGGTCGTCGAGTGGAGAGCCTGTAATATCGGCCGAGCGGTGAATACAGACGCGTAACTCAAGGTGAGAAATACTCGTCGAGGTGAGAGGAGTTCCTCTCGTTCTCCATTTCGCTCTTACTGATTACGACGTCTCGTTCGATACACGTCTTTGCCGACCGAGAATGAAATCACCCCCGCCTCGATTTTTTTTACGACGCCTCGCTCGATACACGTCTTTGCCGATCAAGAATGAAATCCCCCCCCTCCTCGATGATGAGGCGAGGCCTTTTTTCACACCTCGGCAACCCAGCTGATCCAACCGCCGCGTCTGAGCCCTCCGAGTGGATCACTGCGAGTGAATGAGAGAACTAATGACGGGAATTCGAGGTGCTCGCCTCTTTCGATACCGAAGAAAAATAATAATCCGCCGATGGAGCTCATCAGAAGTTCGTCTTCCGTCTCGGTTGAGCCTCGGAGCTGCTCCAGCGCTCCGAAGATTGAAAATTTAATTCGCTACAAAGTTCGTTCCTCCGGCGGCGTCGAGGGCTGAATGGCGCCGTCGGACGGAGGCTTTATTCGAGGCATTTTGGAGCGAAAAACGGAAGCAGCCGGAGGAAGAGGAGAGACACCGTTCCGCCAAGGACATCAGCACCGGATGATAACGGTAATGCGAATCCATTTTTTTTAATCTTTCAACTATTCGTCGACAAATTATGTAGTAGAAAAAAATACAAACGAAAATCCCTTGATGTTTGAATATTAATAAAGTAAGATGCAAAATATTTGTATGTCACTGCAAAAAGAGCTGCCCCATTTTTTATTTATTATTCACATTCATTTATTATGATGATTATTGTGATAAATCTCTTACGAATGTATATACATTTTTGCAAAAATTTGGTGAAAAATAAAAATGCCGTGAATTATGAGAAAATTGAAAAATTAAGATTAATCGTGAATTTAATTCAGTCCAAAGAAACTGGTTTTAGTTACCTCTAATAATTACGAAGCCGAGATTATTTTGTAATAATCGAGTTCGCAGTTGTTTTTTGTCGCACGCCGCGATTGAGTCAAAATATTTTGTTCTCAAACGAACGCAAAGCGAGGTCAGTGTAAAATTCGACGGTAAAACACGAGATCTACCTGAGAGAGGACTCGAGCTGCAACGGACGAATCGGAATACGAGAGAAAACACGGAGAGCGGCCCGTGTGTGCTCTTACGACCGCGAAGAATAACACGAAGAGGACGGCGGATAGCGAGTCTCGATCTCGACGCTCTCCTTCCAATTCAATATCTCGCAGCGCGTATACCCCGTGTGCACATAGAGCGGCGCATATATGTCTATAGAGCTCGGAGCACACGAGCTCGACTCGAGAACCCGGCGCGAGCTCGCGAATTTTTTCGAGCTTATCCCTTATCATATTTTTTTTTCCCCCACCCCACTGCTGCTTCACATCGAGGAGCAGGAGCGTTCGGAAGCTTTTATCTGCTTAGGAAATACTTCCCAACTATTTTACATCCTCGTCCAATTTTCTTTTCTCTCAGCAGCCCCTCGCCCAAACAGGTATTACACGACTATACGGACTATGACTATATACGACTACGTTCTACGGGGAAACTGCATTTATTTTCGCAAAACGAATGTCAAATGCGCAGCACGGAACATTTCATTTCGAGAAAATCTCTCGAGAATTGTTATATCTCGAAAAATAAAATCTGAATTTTTTTACCGGCTGTCACGAGGAGCATAATTTACTTGAGGGAAATATTATTCCGGCGAAAATCTGTTGCGCCGTTTGCAGAGAAGAAAATTAGTTCGATCGCACATTTCTTCGGGAAAAGTATGAAAATATCGAAGCAGGACGTTCGGGATATTTTCATACCGAACGAGAGAAATATTGGCGCAAACTGCGCGCTTTTGCCGATCCGCCGCCGGCTACGTTGTCGCGTCTCGCTCATGATTCGGCTCGTATAAACCGAATGTGACGTTTCGCGGGTCCCGCGAGAAATGTCGATGGCCGGAGTCGCGCGATACCGTGACAATCGATACATACGATGCACACTGTATCCCCATCCCCCCTGCCCCCTTGCCCCGAAAGCTCCCGTATCGCCGTTCGTCATCGTCGTTCGAATGAAAATTCAGGTATGGTCCACCCGTTTGTCACTCGCGGATACAAAGTCCTCCCCCCCCCCCCTCCCCCTTGGCATCCCGCCCCCTCGTCGCGTCACGCTCTATGAACCCGAGAACTCGCACTCGTCCTGTACTTTTCTGTGCCGCAAGATATTTATAACCCGATAAAAGCCCCCCCCCCCCCTCCCCCTCTGCTCCCGGCCGGCGACCTCCGAAGAGTCAAGCTATTTCGGTGCCTTTGACAAATTTGTACGAGAAATTACGTCGGCTGGCTTTGATGAGCAAAATGTACAGTCAGGGGAGAGGGGGTCAGGGGGAGGGAGGCAAGGGGGCAACGAGAAGCCCGAGAGCGAGAGTGAGACGAGACACGAGCAAGTGGGAAGCTACTCGAGTCTCGCGAATAAATCTTTACGAACTCGCGGCGGGGGGAGTGAGAAGGGCGATGAGGGGGCAGGGGGGAAAGGGGCTGAAGGAAGGAGAAAAGGAGGAACGAAGATGAGACCGGGAAGCCGCGCAAGGAGCCGGCGGATACACCTCTCGGTCTCCCCGCATCGCCGGCGTCATTTTCACAAACGGACCGAGGCGAACGACGGAGTTAACGAGGCGACTCGATACTCTACGATGAGTGTCGCCGGCGTAACGAGACATTTTGCGACGGTCGAGAAAAGAAAATAGTTGAGGCAAATTGTACGTCGACTGACCGAATATCAGGCGATTATCTGTATTTGTTTAATTTCCTCGGAAAAAACGGCGAGCGAGGCAAGCAGCAAGAATATAATCAGTGCCGACCGCGGGAAGATAGCAAAAAATGTATTTATTTATTTATTTATTTATTGTTATTATTACGGATATACACCCCAATACGATGGTCCGGCCATCGTCGAATCAGCACAGGTAATAATTCAATCGAAAAAAAGATAACGAAGGGAAGATAGCAAAGAGTTAACGAAGCGACTTGATACTCAACGATGAGTGTTGCCGGCGTAACGACAAATTTTGCGACGGTCAAGAAAAAAATGGTTGAGGCGAATTGTATACGTCGACTGACCGAATATCAGCCGAATATTTGTATTTGTTTAATTTCCTCGGATGAAACGGCGAGCGAGGCGAGCAACGAGAATATAATCAGTGCCGACCGCAGGAAGATAGCGAAGAGATAATAATAACGCCGCGAGGAACGCGAGGAACGTCGCGCAATGAGCCCGGTCCGGTTTATCCGGGGGCCGTTCGTCTAGGATTTGTAATAACAGCGGCGGCGGCCACGACGAGACGGGTCGAGCTAGCGACGAGGTAATTTCGGTCAGTACAACGGGCGCAACGCGAGAGCCTCCGCCGGCCACGACAAACGCGCCACTCGGGAGTCAATTGATTAATGCGAAATGCTCGGGAACGTCGCGCGTTCTCCGGTTCGCATCGCGTCGTGCGCGCCGCACTCCCGCGGGATTACAGACCCGAGGATCGAGGATTATCCGCCAGTCGCGGCGGCGGCGGCTCGGACCACGCGGCGGGTTGATAAGAACCGTCGAGCGTTACGGTGAACCGACGCGAATCGAACTCGCCACGCGACCGTAGCTGATATCACGATATCTAAGCATTTCGAACGTGGTACAGGAGAGGTGGGGGGGGGGGGGGGGGTCACAGGGGTCGGTTTTAGCATTCGGCGTGACACGAGGTCTGCATCTCTCTCCCGCGGCGAGAGTCTCGACTCCCTCGACGCAGGTACGCAACAAACGACGCCGTGTTTGCTCGATCAATAATTTGCGAAATGTTTCTCTCTCCGCGAGGAGCGTATCCGCACGCCGTGTGTCCAGCGACACGTTGGTACACATCGGCGAGAGCCGCAACGATCGAACCGTTCTCTTCCGATCTCGAGCGCCAGCCGGAGAGAAATCATCGGCGACTGTCGGGAGCGTTGCTCGCGAAAAAAAAAAATCGATTTCACGAATTTAAAAAACCTTATCCTATGGAAAACTTCCCGCTGGTTCCAAAAGCGCCGTTGGTTTGCCCACAAAATTGAAAATTCAAGGAAAAAAACGCGAAAAATGATCCTTTACTTTTTTCTATTTTATCACTTCATTAAAATCAGTGTAATTTTTTTTTGGAAGATTGAAATCTGGATTTTCTTTTTGCATTTGAAAGAAGACCCTTCAACAAAGAGATTTCCCGCAGAATTTTAAATTTGACCCTCAAAAAGCACAAATTGTTAGAAGGGTCCGCCTTCTAAAAATTCCCTTCTTTAAGGATACCCCTTACAGTTTTTTTCGCAAAAAAAAATTCGATTTTACGAAGTTTAAAAACCCTATCCGATGGCAAATTTCCCGCTGGTTCCAAAAATTATAGGTGTTTGCCCGAAAAATGAAAAATTCGAGGAGAAAAATGCAAAAATCGATTTGTTTTTCTGACAAACTGCCAAATTTCGCGATATAAAACGAACTACCGGATTACCAACGACCAATCAGAGGCCAAGTAAATGGACAACAGTGGTTGGTCACAAACTTTTTAATAAAGGAATCTTGAAAGCAGTGGAAATGTTGAAAAACCTTTGCCTAGTAAGCCATTCATCAACCTTGGCCACGGCAAAAACATAAGTTAAGCAGCAAAATGTCTCTCATTGAATACAAAGCGCACGAATTAACCTGCGAAATTGAAAAATTAACGAAAACACGCGAGAGGTAAGAATTTCGCATGAATTATTCATACAGCGTCTTCATCGTTCTCCCGACTCACCTGTTTTCTCGCGAATCATTTCTCACGGTCTCCCCGTCATCGTCGATGTAAAGCGCGGCTATCCGACACGATAACTACGCGCTGGTAACGAGTCGACGTCTTGCGAAGCGGCGGATGTGCGCGTCGACGATCGAGGGTAGTTTAATAAACGGATTTATTATTATTATTAGAAAGGGTTAATTAAAAAAATACACATTTACCGCGCGGATCTGCGCGTTTCCGCCGACGCGGCCGAATTGTGTTTCGAAACCGGAATTTTCGTGCTTAGGTCATGCCGGGAAGTTCGATTCCCCTGTTGCTCATCGCTCTTTTACTCTGTTTCTTTACAAATATATATCTATGTATATATTGTTGTAATCTCGCGTTTATTAAAACGTTTGTTTAATCGAAAACACCACGCTTATCAAATGTACATTTTGGCCGAAGCCATTTCAGAGCCTCTCGAGTCCCACAGGATGTGCAGGCCACGTTAACGCGTTTCGGGACGATCACCGACTAAACTCCTGGCGGCTGGCAACCCCGAGGACAAAATCATCCCTATTGCTCAGGCGCACCCTGCTCATAGGCTCGACGCGCAAACGACACGATACTCTGGCGCCTCCACTCGCGTCCTTTCGATAATAATGTTCTTTACCGGCTGTTGGTATGAAAGATTGCGCTTGCCGCCAGTCGATAAGAGAGATTCCTAGGTAGGCGCGGTCGATTTGGCAGAAAACTATCAGGCAATCGTGTGCTTAACGGCTGTTGGTTCGTCAGTTTTTTTTTTATTCCTTCTATACCGGTTTCTGTAGTTATTTTATTAATCGACTGAGTGAGCCCAGCGAAAAGAGATGCCGGCATTGCAATTATCCCGAGTATCGACGGTTGTCGTCTACGCAACTGGAACTGCAACGTACGACGAGCTCGCGACTGCTCGGTCGGTAACGAAAATCGCGATGCCGTGAAATTATCCGTCGAACAGACCGAACGCCAAATTTGTATTAAACGTCAGACGGAAACAATAAAAAATAATTATTCCAAGTTCGAACTCGAGTCAAACCTAATTGTTATACTTTCTTCTTTCTTGACGCTCTAACTCAAATCAGATCAATGAGATTTGAAACTTGTAGGAATTTTGCACGAATTTTTAGAATTGCATCGTAGTCGCCGGCTTAAAAAAATACCGAACGTTTCACGTTGATCGAACTGTGCGTTAAAATATCCGCTTATAAAAAAAAAAGTGTGCAAATGCATCGATGACAAAAGAAGCCGTATTACGTTCGTCATCGGCGTCCACAAATGCAGTTGGGAAAAACGACGAGGAGATCTGCCTACATCCGCGAGCTATATATACACCCCGAGATGACCGCACGGATTAAGAGCGATAGGCGACGGTTATCGCGGGCGTCCTCGATGCCAATCGCCGTCGCGATAACGATACTCGCTGCGCCCAAGTGTGACGCGAGATCGCGCGCGATCGCGAACACTATCGACGGTGATGAGCTGCGCGAGTGTGCGTTTTACGTGCGTGTATGTCTCGAGTGCACGAGGACGTGGGATGCATTCGCGCGCGAGAGAATCGTCGCCGTCGTCTCGCCGCGTCTTCGTCTCGCCTCTGCCCGCCGCCGACGCGACAAACGCACAGCTGCGTCCCTCTGCCGCATCGAACAGAGAGATACGAGGTATTTTCCGTCGATTCAGAGACACTTCGCTCGCGGATATTTCTTACAATTAATTAACACCGACTGCCAACGTTATTCAACGTTTCTGTTTTTTTTTTTTTTTTTTTTTTTCCTAACGCTGCGGCGTTTGCGTTGGATTACTTACAGAGCCTTTTTTACTCTTTTACTTTGCATGTTTTATGCGCAACATTTTTCCGTTTGTGATACGTGAGCCCGCTTCTCGTTACGAGAAACAACCGTGATGCAATTTTTATGGCATCAAACATTTAACGATGAATTTAGTCAGCCTTGCCAGGGCATTGGCAGTGCCTGTCTCGGGTTCGATGTATAACGCTACAGATATTCTATTCGGACTGCAGCTATTTCCACGTGGCTCAAACACGCCCAGGACGAAGGGGACTGAATTAAGAAATTCCTGATTCCTGGGTAATAACCTCGGAACTCGAATGAACGGGGGAAAGTGGCACCGTAAATGCGCGAGTGTTTCTCCGGTGTGCGCAACGGGCTGAGCAACAGGTGCGACTGTGCGGCGGATCCGAAGCGCGCGGGGCGACGGTGGCTTCTTCTCGACGAGGCTGTTTACATTGGGATCCCGAAAATTATTCAAATTATGCACGCGAGTGCGGTTATCATCGTCAACGATAACTTCAACGAGAATAAGTCTCGCGCGGAGCGAAGCCCCTCGGTGTTTTTCCAAGAAGTCATTGGCAGGATGTGAAAATCTCCATCTCGCCATCCAAAGCAAAACCAAACCCGAACCGGAAATTATCTCCCTATTCGCATATATATGTCTCACCTACGATCCAACCTATGATCATCCAGCTGTTCCTTCTCAGACAACACGTTTTTCCAGCCCCCCGTTGCGTTCATCCCTCGTGCACTCAAGATTCGAGCGACGCGTCCGTGGAAATTATCAATATGCATGATTCGCGACGCCGCAGGCTTGCTGCGCGCGTCGCGAAACGGCGGCGCGTGCGTCGCCACGCGGAAAACAAAATGCCGCTTTCACGGAAACCACCGTTTCGACGAGAACGACGTATAACGAGTTATGAATTATGAATCGAGCGCAACGGAACCGAAGGAGCGAACGAGCGAGTGCAGATTTGCTCTTGATTTCCTGGCAATTCTGGCAGTTCTGGGAGTTCCTCGCGACGAGAGGAAGAAAGACCCGGAAATGCGAACAGCGAACCGCCGTAGGTCTCACGAATATTTTTATGCGCAGTTCGATTGACGCGTGAAACGTTTACTTCGTGGTACTTTTTGAGACGTCAATAACTTTGATATAAGAATATTTGATTTGATGACCATGATGGCCAATTTCCCTTATTCACCAATTATTGAAACATATAATAATAATAATAATCCTTGAGAGGCTGCACAGGACAACGAATATCCGTTCGCTTCGTCGTACTTTTTAAGACGTTAATAACTTTGATATAAAAATATTTGATTTGATGGCCATGATGACCAATTTCCCTTGTTCACCAATTATTCAAACAAATAATAATAATCCTCGAGAGGCTGCACGAGACCACGAATATCCGTTTGCTTCGTGGTACTTTTTGAGACGTCAATAACTTTGATACAAAAATATTTTATTTGATGTCCTTGATGGCCAATTTCCCTTGTTCATCAATTATTCATAATAATAATAATAATAATAATAATAATACTCGAGAGGCTGCACAGGACCGCGAATATCCGGCTCGCGTCTTCGCGGCGGAAAGGTGCGAGACTCTCGAGATGATTAGAATAAAACTCCCCGAGGCAGTCGCGCGGACGAGAGTTCACGGGAGAGGAAAGAAGGACGAGTGAAACGAGGTGGAGCAATTCGAAGTTGTGTCCGGGATTGCGGCAGAGAGAAAGAGAAAGAGAAGGGGGGGGGGGGGTGGATTGAGCGACGTCCGAGACCGCGAATGCACCTTTCTCGCGTCGAGCTGAGCGAATGAAAAAACTCTAACGGAATTACGGTTTTCCGCCAAGAGTCCGAGGGCTCTCCGGGCGAATTGCTAATAGAGGTGAGAGGCAGGAAGCGAGACGGTGAGCGAGGGGAGGGAAGAGAGGGGGAGGGTGGGAGAACCGGTGGAAGAAGTTGGGAGAGGCGCAAGCTCACGCGTGGCTCGCGACGGTGTGAAAAGTATAGAGAGGCGCGGAGAGAATTTAATTAAGAATTTTCCAGGAACTCGAGCGACGTCGCCGTCGCACCGTATTGCCGCCGCCGCCGCGCGGCGCACACGCGTCGCGGTCGCGCTCGGTAACGGAAGGTCACGCGAAACTCCGGCAGTCCGTCTCTCCTCGGGGCGAGGCCCACACTTTCAACCCCTAATTAAATCGAAAGAAATCTCTCGGGCGCGTCTCATTCTTCGCTTTCCGTGTATATACTTGTACCGGGCGTTTCAGGAGTTCGAGCTTTCGATTCGCAAACTTCTGCGAACGGGGAGCGATTTGTATTCGACCAATGAGAGCGTTTCGTTTTCGCGCCCGAGTCGCTCATCCCACATGAAAATATTTATTTACCCACATGGAATATTCATTTTATATCTAAAATATATGTCGCCAAAAACGTCTACATGCAGCATGTATGTCGCATATAAAAATATATGCAACATATATGTGAGATATCGAACTTTTCGGTGACGTATATTTCACATATAAATATTTCCACGTGGGATTGGAGGAGAGCCTTATTATGGAAACGGACGAGATTTAAAATAGAACAATCCTCGACGAGAGCTTCGTTTTTTTCTGGATCGACCGAAGCTGCGTTACTTTTGGATCGCCCGGTACATGTATATAGACTCTGCTCGGTATACCGCATCCCGCTGAGTCTGGCACCGTCCCGACCACCGCCTGGAACACGTTCTTTTCACTCCTCCTCCCCTCCCCCGCCCCTCTACGGACCGTCCAACGAAGGGAGACGCCAATTCCCGCCAACTAGCTCGCGGAAACGCCAGAAGTGCCGGGAGTATTGAAAACTCGCGGGGTGGCCGCGCGCGAACACGCGAGAGAAACGAATTTGCATTTTGAACGGCCAGAACGAGCGGCGGCGCGCACGACACTATTCGACGATGGGCTTTCTGTTCCATTTAACCGGTAACTCGCGGTATAAGAGGAACGTCCGAATTGGCGGGGACAGCTCGCGGCGAACCAGACGTCTCGCCGGGCCCCCGAATTTCTCGTGGTCGCGTGTAGCTACCGCCGATGCCCGTCCCTCTCATTACGACGCGGCGCGGAATTGTAAAAAAAAAGAACGTACGGAATTTCGCTATTCGGAGGGTGACGAGTCGACCGTTGCGTGTAACATTGTTGTTGGAAGGAATCTCGAGATCGGGGTACTAAAATATTTTTTGGACGCCATGTCCAAAAAAATATTCTTCTATTTTTTAATTTCAAAATGTAAATACTTACAAAAATATTACAGAATATTTGAATGTGCCATTTTGCGAATGGCACATTTAAATTGTCAAAGACTCTCTGAGTAAAGAAGAAGCAACGGTAGAAAGTTGAGAAAATAAATGTTTATTCGAGTTTTCTTGGCTTGACTGGTAAAAGTGTTCCGACCACACCGACAACATCACTCGAGGTGAGCTTCTTCAGTAGCGCAGAATGCGAATTACCTATCCCGATGCCAACGAAATGCGCGAGATATTTGTATGAAGTTGTCGAAAGGGAATACGAAAGAGAGACGCGAAAGAACGACGTGTACTCCGTATAGATACGTTACTCTTTTGCACTTAGAGCCTCATTTCAAGGGTGTTCCTTCCTGTCCTCTTCTGCCTCGAAACCCCTACCCCGACCGGGACGGGTGGATGAGAGGCCAGCAGCTTCTGCGTGGGTGCTCCCTCTCACAATGCTCCATTCTTCTCCCGGACGTTGATTAATGGCCATCCGCGCGCCGTGGATTTACGTGTATTATACCGCACCAAGTGTAAAACCGAACGAGCCGGTAGGTGCTGCTCACTTATCTATCCGACGAGCCTTCACCGAGGCCCAATAACCTCTGCACTCGGACGAGTCCTCGGAATTCCTCTCCTTTTCCCTTTTGCTCGCGAAATTCAGGAAAGGCTAACGTCGTCGCGAGTTGAACTCGAGAATTCAAGACGA
Source organism: Itoplectis maculator (assembly GCA_964034905.1). Classification (NCBI taxonomy): domain Eukaryota; kingdom Metazoa; phylum Arthropoda; class Insecta; order Hymenoptera; family Ichneumonidae; genus Itoplectis; species Itoplectis maculator. The sequence continues at coordinate 7,751,784 of OZ035861.1, forward strand.
ACGTCACATTTTTATTAACACTAGGCTAATCACACGCGCTGGCGCGCGTGCCCGAGATACCTTTGCGATGCTGCGCTCTTACAAAGCTTTAAAAGGGTAAATCGCCGCGAAAAAACCCTTGTTTAGGTGATTTAAAAAAAAATTTTCGTTTTGTTTGTCAGAAATCGTAGATCTGGCCGCCGGGCCAAAAACCACCCAAATCGGGGTCACGAAATTTATTTTTTCAAAATATCGACTTTTAACCTATACCATCGTTCTCAAGTCGCATATTCTACCCCTGAAAACACTGGTTAAAACCCTTTTTTAGTTGATTTTGAAAAAAAAAAATTTTGGCCGAACAGTTTGTCAGAAATCGTAGATCTGGCCGCCGGGCCGAAAACCGGCCAAATCGGGGTCACGAAATTTATTTTTTCAAAATATCGACTTTTAACCTATACCATCGTTCTCAAGTCGCATATTCTACCCCTGAAAACACTGGTTACAACCCTTTTTTAGATGATTTAAAAAAAAAAAAAAATTTGGCCGAACAATTTGTCAAAAATCGTAGATCTGGCCGCCAGGCCGAAAACCGCCCAAATCGGGGTCACGAAATTTATTTTTTCAAAATATCGACTTTTAACCTATACCATCGTTCTCAAGTCGCATGTTCTACCCCTGAAAACACTGGTTAAAACCCTTTTTTAGTGGATTTCGAAAAAAAAAATTGTTGGCCGAACAGTTTGTCAGAAATCGTAGATCTGGCCACCGGGCCGAAAACCGCCCAAATCGGGGTCACGAAATTTATTTTTTCAAAATATCGACTTTTAACCTATACCATCGTTCTCAAGTCGCATATTCTACCCCTGAAAACACTGGTTAAAACCCTTTTTTAGTTGATTTTGAAAAAAAAAATTTTGGCCGAACAGTTTGTCAGAAATCGTAGATCTGGCCGCCGGGCCGAAAACCGGCCAAATCGGGGTCACGAAATTTATTTTTTCAAAATATCGACTTTTAACCTATACCATCGTTCTCAAGTCGCATATTCTACCCCTGAAAACACTGGTTACAACCCTTTTTTAGATGATTTAAAAAAAAAAAAAATTTGGCCGAACAATTTGTCAAAAATCGTAGATCTGGCCGCCAGGCCGAAAACCGCCCAAATCGGGGTCACGAAATTTATTTTTTCAAAATATCGACTTTTAACCTATACCATCGTTCTCAAGTCGCATATTCTACCCCTGGAAACACTGGTTAAAACCCTTTTTTAGTGGATTTTGAAAAAAAAAATTGTTGGCCGAACAGTTTGTCAGAAATCGTAGATCTGGCCATCGGGCCGAAAACCGCCCAAATCGGGGTCACGAAATTTATTTTTTCAAAATATCGACTTTTAACCTATACCATCGTTCTCAAGTCGCATATTCTACCCCTGAAAACACTGGTTAAAACCCTTTTTTAGTGGATTTTGAAAAAAAAAATTGTTGGCCGAACAGTTTGTCAGAAATCGTAGATCTGGCCACCGGGCCGAAAACCGCCCAAATCGGGGTCACGAAATTTATTTTTTCAAAATATCGACTTTTAACCTATACCATCGTTCTCAAGTCGCATATTCTACCCCTGAAAACACGGGTTAAAACCCTTTTTTAGTTGATTTTGAAAAAAAAAATTTGTGGCCGAACAGTTTGTCAGAAATCGTAGATCTGGCCGCCGGGCCGAAAACCGCCCAAATCGGGGTCACCGTAGGTTAAACAGTGCTGCAGCGCTCATTACGACAAACTGTCAAATCTCGCGCTGTTAAACAAAAACTGTCGGTTGTCACGGCCCTCGACCAATCAGAGGCCGAGTTATACCGACAACAATGGTCACGTTGGCGCGAATTACGCACTTTTTAGTAGTAGAAATTGTTGGCCGAACAGTTTGTCAGAAATCGTAGATCTGGCCACCGGGCCGAAAACCGCCCAAATCGGGGTCACGAAATTTATTTTTTCAAAATATCGACTTTTAACCTATACCATCGTTCTCAAGTCGCATATTCTACCCCTGAAAACACGGGTTAAAACCCTTTTTTAGTTGATTTTGAAAAAAAAAATTTGTGGCCGAACAGTTTGTCAGAAATCGTAGATCTGGCCGCCGGGCCGAAAACCGCCCAAATCGGGGTCACCGTAGGTTAAACAGTGCTGCAGCGCTCATTACGACAAACTGTCAAATCTCGCGCTGTTAAACAAAAACTGTCGGTCGTCACGGCCCTCGACCAATCGGAGGCCGAGTTATACCGACAACAATGGTCACGTTGGCGCGAATTACGCACTTTTTAGTAGTAGATAGTTGCCGACCACAATTTTTTCCATCTTTAGGGGAATTATTGGCGAGCCAAAAAAACTGGTATTTAAAATATTTTCATGAAAGTTTCATATATAAATATAAAGGCGAACATCACATTTTTTTTTAATACAGTTGCCGATAACGATTTTTTCCATCATTAGGGAATTATTGGCCGGCCAAAGGAAAAGGTGATTATCGTATTTTCATGAAAGTTTCATATATAAAGGAAAGCGGGGAACATTGCGAAATAATTTGACACAAACAAATTCATTTCTATACAACCCGTTTATTATAAGCTTGAATCATATATTAAATAGTATCCATGTTAAATATATAACTCAAGTTTCAAAGACAGTAGCTGGCTACCTCTTGTACATCTCCGAAAACGCATGTGTAACGCGTACGTCCAGTGTGTAATAATTTTGTATGTGTTACATTTTTCCATGTGTTTGAGTGTCTGTGTCATGTATGTATGTATATGTGTGTGTTTATGTGTTTAGCGCGTGCAAACGCGACCGCACTCGCAAATCATCGTCGCGACGCGACGAAGGGTCGGCCGCGCCTGCGCGCGCGCGTTTGCGTCCACAGTGTTAGGAAAGAAACAGAAAAAAAAATAATAATACACTATACAGCTAAAAATTAAAAAGATTATGTCCTCGGTGTCGCCGACGCCCGCGGCGCGTGCGCATTCGCCGCCGACGTCCCCACGAGTTTATCAATTGTTACAATAATAGTTATTTCATCATTTCACGTGTAAAAGTACGGAGAGTAATGCGAATTCGGTTTCCTTTTTACGTCCCTGTCGTCTCTCTCGTCGCGCGCACCGCGGATTCCGCTCTCTCGGTGTGCGTGGTAACGGCAGGATTGTGGCAACGCCGTCGAAGGGCTTTCAGCCCCCGAGGGCCGACGCAGTGCGGACGAGGCGGCCCCGTCCCAACCGAGAGCCTAATAGTAGTACCGTTTACCCAAACCATTTTTTAAAATAGAAAAAAAAAACAACACGCGACCGGAGAATCGAAGCGCCGCGAGAATCATCGACGTTGCTGATTTGTTTTCCCGTGTCTTACGATGCGAGCGGTGCACTTGACCCTTGCACCTTTCGAATGGAAAAGTCTTCGTGGTACTTTGAAAAATAATACAAAAATCGTTACCAAAAATTGCATAATGCATAAATAATATTATAGTGTTTCAACGATGATCGTAACACAGCAACAAAGTTATTCGTTCTTTGACAATAACTGACAATGATCCTCAAAAATCGTGCACATTTATTCAAATGTGAATCTCGAATACTTTTCCATAGAAACGCTGGCCAATATCGGATTCTTCGCGTCCGACGGAGACGCGGCCGCTTTTATGTCAGAGCGACGAGCAACGTGACGAACCCCGTGTGACGCTTCGTCAAATTTAGCCGTGCGTTTCGCCGTCGCACGATCAACGATAAGCTAAGTGAGCATCTTCGATTTTCCGACGATAGATTTTCGTTACACCGGGCGTTGGGCGTCGAGGTCGAAGTCCCGAACGCGAGGAGAGAACGTTGAAAAAAATTTTCCTAGAGCACCATCATCGTCGAGCGTGCGGGCTGAATTCAACTCTCTATCCTCCATTCATTATCTAATTCTCGTTTGCCCGTCGCGAGATCTCGTTCCCCGCGTCCTTCTGGTTCCTTCGACATCCAAATAGGACGACGCCCTTCGCCCTTCTCGCGCCGTGTCGCCGCTTTTTTTTTTCGTCCGTTTACGTTTTAATTAGCCTACACCTACTTTCAAACTGCGGCACAAGTACCTACAGAACATTTTACCTAAATATATATATATGTATATATATATATATTCATCTTAACGTATGTGTGTATATATATAGATATATATGTATAACGCATCGACTCGTAAATTATTTTACACTATCGCTTACGTAATATAATAATATAATATAGTAATATTAACTCCCTATGCATTAATATAGTATCTTGTACATCTATCGTATTTGTATTTATATATTTATATATATCTATATATGTATAAGTATTTATATGTACGCACATCCAGCGCTCTTTCGTCTAATCCACATATAACGTAATATATATATTTAATAGCGTATTTATAGGTGTACGTCCGATTTTTCTTTTCTTTTCATGTCCACCGATCCGTCCCTTGTCGACTATATACATATACATATATTAATATATATATATATCTATATCGTATTGTGTATGCAGAGTCTATTGTGTATAAATTGTGCATATCGTGACGGCGATCGTCGCAGCGTAGTAAGATTAATTCATAAACGTTACATAAATCGTTGTATGCAGCGGGCGGCCGAGAAAGCTGGACGAGAATCTTTCGTATCGTCTCTTCCCTTAAAAAAAAAGAGAAAAGAAAATGCACGAGTGTTTCCCTCGTGCGTTTTTTTTTTTCTTTATTTTTTTATTTTTTTACTTCCCTCTATCACCCTGTGACTGCGCTGGTCAGCTCTGTATGCTTGAACACGTTTCCCTCTCGACACGTTTTCTGTGCACTCGGCTATACGTGCGTGTCTGCGAGTATTCACTATGTTATTCTATAATATATTTATATTTACGTATATTTGTGTGTGTGCTTTTTTTCGTCATCGTATGTATATGTGCTTCTTATTCGTACCCAAGGTCGCTTGCATTGTTAATATTGAGTGTGCGCATAACTACGTACAGTGTTTTTTTTTTAAGACTATGAACCATTGGAGCTGTGTAACACGTCTTATTTTATAAAAATTGACTTGAATCGTACCCGTACGGTCACTGAGGTGGCGGGCGAGAGTCACGGGAGCGTTACCTCAGGATATCAGGGAGTAAAATGGCGTGTGAGCTTTCGTTGCACTTGCAGTGGAACCTCGTCCAGCCTAAGCGATGCGGAGATTACAGGATGAGCCGAGTGAAGCATCAGGCACCGAGATCGAGCGTTTCTCACTATTTTTTTCGACAGCAATTCTAAGTGCGGATCGCGTCCACTTACTTAGTGAAGCTCAAAATAGTCGAGAGTCGAACAAGTACATTTTTCAGTAAGACTGGCATCACTGAAAACGCACCAACATCAAATTACCCCAGATCTCTGAGTAGTCGTGTCTCAATCTCAGAATTCCGAATCCCGTACTGGCAATAATAATAATAATAAACACCGGCAATATTAAGGGCTAAATGCTGTTCACAATGTAAAAAAAAACTCGTGACACACTTGCTGCAAAATTTTACGTCGTGTCGAGTATCAGTGGACGATAAAAAATTCCAACAACTTTGATTATTTTCGCAAAGCCAATTTTAGCAGCAATCCCAAAATGAAAACAGCCGAAAAAATGTGCGGAAAAATTAGAACTCTCGCCAATTCCGTGACAATTCTGTGACAATTCTGTGACATCACTCTCGTGTAAATACGCAAAATCCAGTGATGCAAAGCTCCGTCACTCGTCGCGTCTCTAATTGACGTTCGTTCCCGAAATACAAAATTCAACGTCGCCAACGATTCGCGACGTCACAGCTTGGGATTCAGAAAATGTATTTTCGCCGAAATTACAGACACGCGTAATCGGGACCGCCACCTCAGATTATATCGATGGAAAAAAATCGCCGGCTTCCGGTTACGCGTTTTGCACACATTCGAGTCGACTCGTTGCTTTGATTATTCGCTGCTGCGCGCGCATGTGTCGCGATTATCGCTGGTTGAACTCTTCGTCATTCGCTCGCCTGCGCTACAGTCGCCTTTTCTTACAATCATCACGGCCGTTTAATATTGACTGACGTTAATTACGCGCGGGGGGATGGGGGTGAGGGTCATCCGCTGCGCCGAGAGCTCCGACAGGTAAGAAAGAAAAGAAAACAGTCGCAAGAGGATCGAGCGAACGAGAGATGTACGATTACGTTTTTTTTTTTAACGATACAACGCAACTTTTTTTTCTCGCTGCTTTTCTCTCGCAGCGTCGAAGGTGTCGGAATTCCGTTTCCTCTCGGCGCCGAATCCTCGAAATCGCGTTGCACCACACAATTGCGCTACTGTAGACTGGCATCCTTGAAGTACGTACATCGTCGTGTTTCAGATTGATTATTTCTACGTCTTATCACAAGCCGTTTGTCCCGGCGGTCCCCGTGTCCTCGGAAGTCTGAAACACAAAGAACAAAGCGGCGCGTCAGTCATCGGCATCTTCGTCACTGTGCGACCGATCGGTCGATAATCAATAATCGCGATCCAATTAATTCGTTGCAACCTGGCAAAACGAATTCTTATCCGACATCGCGGCGTTATCGAATGCGAATGTAAAATCCGGTCGAAAAAAAAAAATTATCTCGTAATTGCCATTTTTTTTTGAGATTCTAACTTTTATCGTAAATCTCGGCGCGAGTAAAAAATCTCGCGGCGCGGATAAAAAAAATTATTTTTCGCCGCGAAAATATTGCGACGAGGAAAAGAGATACCCAACGAGTCCCCGCGAGCGGTGTCGATATCGATAGCCGGGCGCGAATTTATCGATTCGAAATGGTCACCGCGCTCGCGGATTTATTTTTAGCGGACGGACCTTGAGTCACGAGCTGCATAAAAGCCACTTGGACAAACATCGGTCGCGCGCTAACTGCGCGCGCCAGATGAGCCGGAGAGTCACGGTGAGAATTTAACCCTGCGGATAGAAATCCGTGATTGTAAAAAAAAAAAAAATGTGAAAGAGAGAGCCGACACGGGACAGCAGCGGCGAAGCACGAAGATGATTTTGGTCCAATGTCCTGAGGCGACGGTCGATCCAGCTACACCGGCGCGGAGCTTCCCCGAAAATTGCAACAAAATAGCGCGCCGCGAAATAACTGCGTTGGATGTTTTGACGGATAAAATAACGGGAGGGTCAAATTAAAAAATATGGACAAAAATCCCCGCGCCGGACGTGATGGAAGGGAAGTGGGAAGGTAAATCGGGGGTTGAGGGGAGAGAAAGGGCTCAATTCTATCGCACGGTTTTATAAAGCTCAACGATATTTCTCATATTTTTCCACTCGTAACGCGTATTTCCGCCGATAAACGCGCCGAGGGAAAACCCGGAACGGCAACGCCGAAACTTCCCGGGGCGCGCACGCTAAAACATTGTTTCGCGCTTTTTCCCTCCTCGCCGCGGACACGAGATAATGCCAACGGCTAATTAACTCGTATAATTGGCGAGACGGAAAATTTCCCGCTCGTCTGTGTGATCGTTATTGGAAAATCTACAGATTCACCAAAAAAAATTGGATGTACAGTGCAGGAAAAATTATTTGTGTCAAATGCTGCATCAATTTAATTTTTTTTATCAAGGCCGTTTGGCTCGGAAGGGATTTTGAATGGGCAATTGATTCCATTTGAAAATCGAAGCGATTGCAGGTCCCAAAAAGGCTGTCGATATATCGAATGACGTGCGGCGTCTGAACGGAGTCAGGTTTTACTACTTAAGAGTCGCCCAAGCTGCTACGACCTGGCAGTGCGAAAAGCCCTGACATTCCTCCAAGCTTTTTACTCACATCCGTTCATTTTATCAATAATTGTAATTCACATAAAATAATTCAACGCATTGAAAAAAAAAAACACAAGTAAAATAATTGTAATTCACATAAAAAAAGGCTCTGAGAGTCCCTGGCGACTGCCAGGCGTCGTAAGCCGGAACACGTCGAAATAGCTACGCGAATTAAAAGACACTTCTTTGGGCAATTTACGAATTAGCGCAAGCCCCGGGGGTTGAAAAAGGGAGGGGGGGGGGGGGCGTAATTCATTCATGGGTAGTTAACGATGGCGCACGGTCGCGTGTTCGATACGCGTCCCTGCCGGAGTCATAAGTTTCGAAGTTCTTGCGCGTCTTCGGGGCGAGTCGAGTCGCGTCGTTTTCTTTCGCGAAGTCGCACATACCGGATTTCCGGCGAAGCGATAATTTTGTCTTTTGCGGTTCATTCTGTTAATCCCAATCATAATCGATGTAAAAGAGCAGCCTGGAAATTAAAAAATGACCTTCGGAAGAACGAGATCATGACCTGACCCAATCAGCCCCGGTTAGCTGAAGCCGGGAGTTTAGTAAAATCGGAGAGTCGCTCGAGAGGAAGGAGAGAACGAACGAAGGGAGAGAAGCGCTGGAAAAACGAGAGCAAGCGATCCTTGCGAAGCATTTCGTGCGAAGAGGACACGACCGAGGGTGGCGCGACCATCGACGCCGGTGGTTCTGGGCGACAGGACGAAGAGGACGCGCGAAGGACGGAGGGTTCCTCGTGGCGTGACGAGAAGAGGGACAGAGATGGGCGCCGGGGGGGGGGGGGGACAGAAGATAGATATAGATATAGAGAAAGAAAGATAACCAGATAGATACAGAAGGAGTGAGCGAGGCGACGTGAGAGCGCGAGGAGTGGCGGAGCAGAAGAAGGAAGAATATGCGGCTGCAAGAAAGAGCCGTCCAATATTTCAACGCGGGACGATCGCCGCGCGTCGCTCGGCGCTGCTGCTGCCCGTGAGCGACCGAGCGACCACTTGAAATATCTCGACGCCGCGAGAGCGCAAAACTTTTGGACTCGGGCAAACTGAAACATGCTGACGTAACCATAAAGATAGGGGGGCCTGTGGGGGGACGACCCCTTCTTCCCCCCACAGGGGGGTACCGAAAACTCCTTGGGAGTGGCCGGAGCACCGAATGACTTTGAGGGGGATGAGAGAACACGGCGCAGAAAGAGAGAGGGAGGGGGGGGGGGAGGGAGAGGACGTTTATTGAGAGAAAAAGGGAGGAAGGGAGAGAGAAGAGAGCAAGAGAGTCTCGGAGGTGCCCCGGAAAGACGCCTCAGCGTTCGTCCCTCCCTCATCCTTCCAACCCTCCGCGAAATAAACGTCTCTCTCTCTCTCTCTCTCTTCCTCTCTTCCTCCCTTCCTCCCTTTCTCCTCTCCGCCCTTCCCACCCCCATTTCGCTCCGGTGCATCTTCGGGCGTTGCAGCGTCATACCCGTCGCCGAGACGGGAATCTCGACGACCAGGTTTCGTTTCACCCTTCGCGTGTCCGCGATCCTCATTCCCAAAATGTTTCTCTATATCGCGGCTCGCCGGCGCTTTTCTCCATCTCCCTTCCGCTCTTTCTTTCTCGCCAGATTTCCGCGCTCTGGATATGTATCCGGACGACTTTGTCGGCCGGTGGACGATGGTCCACCGGGTGCTGACCGTGGCGCTGATGAATTTCGCGCTTTGGACGAAAGTCATAGACCATGTTGGCCATTTGTCCAGTCGGAGCGATCTTCCTGTGGGTGCATTCGGTTTTTTAATCTTTTCCATAATGCGCGACTGTCATCCGTATCGTCATTTTTATTCGCACTTTGGGACGGAAACTTTGGAAGGATCCGGCTACATTTTTTACGTAAAAGATTTTGATTGATATCCACAATCGTACTTATTGTATTTTATCATATCTACTTGTGGCCATAATTTTCTATAATTTTACCACAATTGTCTTATACCTTTTACTACAGTCATTTACGGATTCATCCGAATTCCTGCAATTCCCTTTCAATGGGTCATTTATGCCGTCTGTAACCGAAATAAAAAAAAAAATATTCAAAACGTTCGATAGTCGCTCGTAATTGTAATTATATTCCCGAAGCGAAGAGGAATAAAAAAAGGGAAAATCGAGATCGGAAGAATCGGTATAAATTCGCACGACCCGGAGGAAGTACCGGGTTCGCATACCTCGATGCCTCGAGTCGTCGTCGCGGCAGCCGCGCGCTGGTTGTACGGTGCTCGAGGGATGCTCGAGGTCCGACTGAACGGTGCCCGAAGGCTCGTTCGCTCGGTGGCTGGACCGGAGAGAGCCGAGGGGCGACGACGGGGGTGGCGGGGGTGGAAAGCGACGGTAGTGGCGGTGGTAGCGGTGGTGTGCGGCTCGTTGGCGCCGGAAAGGCGCGCCACGGCGCCACGTGGCCATGGTATCCCTCTCCCTCCGTTTCCGCGCAATCTCACCCACCGCTGATGTCCCCCCTCTCCCTCGTCGCCCTTCCCCCCGACGTACTTTTCTCTCTCCCTATTCCACCCTCGCGCGTTACACGTCTACCGGCTCCCTCAGTCCGTACAGTCGCACACCGTGACACGTCCCTCCCTCCTCGTTTCGACTCCCCCTCCCCTCCCCCCCTCGACGAACCCTCGCCCCCGGAGCTTCGGGCTCCGCTGTCTCGCTCCGTCCGCCACGCGAATTGCCGTCGCGTATCTTCGGAGGAACGATATCGAGGTGAATGTCTAGTATCCGTCCGTCTCTCTTTCTCTTGAACTTGCACTCGGTGCGCCGAGACCGCGAACCTGAGAATCTCGTTCGTCACACGTACCCATTTTTTTTTATTCTCGAGGCATTCGGCGGGATCTTTTTTATATTTTTATACGCCGTTTTTATTTTTTTATTTTGTGCATTAAATTGCATAAAATTCTGCTTGCAATTGAGAAACTTAAAATAACGAAACAAGTAGATTAACCAACAAATTTAAAAAAAAAATCAAGAACAACGAAATTTCGTCGCTTTTGATTCGTTTTTTTTTCTACACGGTGACATTTTGTGCATTAAATTGCATAAAGTTCTACCTGCAATAGAGAAACTCTAAGTAACGAAATAAATAGATTAACCAAAAACTTTAGAAAATCAAAAACAATGAAATTTTGTTGTTTTCGAAGGTGATCGTTTTTATTTTTTTTTGCTTCCGCGTTTTCGTGACTCATTGTATTTTCTTAGGTATTCAAATATATTAAATGCAGCGGAGAACGTCCCGGAATCCACGATCGTCCGTGCTGGTACCGACGGACGGATGGATGCGCGAAAAAAAACCCGAGGTTACATTTAGCAGGAACGCGCGATTCGTCCGCCTCGCTGGGAGCTGTAGTGGAGGCAAAATTCGCTCGCTGTGTACCAGCTGTACCTACGCTGTACGTTCTGTGTGTACAGCGTACAGCGTGAGATACATGCATAGGCAACCCTCACTCCCGGGCGCTCTGCGAAGTGGAGTGCTGCCCGGGAATTCCATCGGGCACTCTTTCTCTCTCTCTCCCTCGACGCCCCTTTCATCGCGCGCCCTTGCTTCGCGCTGCTCCATTCCGAATTCGACACTCCAGCGAAATCTATCGCGATGTCCAACGCTCGGAAAAATTCCGCCGAAGGGTCACAAGTCAAAGGTGAGATTGGTGGTTCGACCGCTCTCGGTTATATTAACGCTGCTGCTGCTGCGCGAAGGACTCGGCTCTCGGATTTATCGACGGCCCGCGCGCTGAATTGTTACGCGCGCCCGGATCGTACGTTTTGGTCCGAGCATTTTTTTTTCATTTTCTTTTATTTTTTTTTTTTTTTTCAACATTTTTTCGCAACTTCCGTTCGCGACGCGACGGCTGCACTCGCCCATCGAGTCGTCCCGCGATGGGAGAACTCGATGGGTGCGAGTGCTCAATTTCTCCGGCGTCAATTTATCCGCGCGAATCCGCCGCGCGTATTTCGACGAGTTAACCTCGATCGATCCCGTGTTTTTGACAGCCGCGAGCCGCCAGGGCAGCCGCGGGAATTTTTCTCATAGCGCGCGAGCCGCCGCCCGGTATACGTGATCGGATCAGGAACGAGAGGATATTTCGGTGAGCCGACGAAGCGGCCACCAGCTCGTTCTCCCCGTTCGCTCTGCTTCTTCGTCGTATAATCGCCGACGCCTGAGAGCGTCGACGGGGAGAGTTGGCGATGTCGCAGATTAACTCCCGCTGCGATTTCAACGATTTACCGAATGTATCGCCGGCAAAAGTGGATCTTACCGAGGTTAATCTTCCTGTTGGAAAAAAAAATTATAACGACAAAATTTGGTGATTATAAAAACCCTTTGAAAACGATTCGCCTTGCGCTGGATTTATAACACATAAACTTTAAAAGAAATGTGAGGGAATTTAATTTGAGATCATAGTCCATCAGGAATTAATTCATTATTTTTTTAATATCGATTTTTTATGCGATTTTTGCAGTCGGTTTGTTTTTTAATTTTTCAAATTTTTTCTTCGTCAAAAACTCTTGGGCAGCTCTGACAAGCAATGTCGTTCTGTTAGGGACACATCCTACTTTTTTTAAAATGATTCGCACTGTTTTGATTTAAAAAAAAGTGTGAAAAAAATTGAGATTTTTTTTTTTTTTTTTATGTCAACCCCATGAAGGGTGATCGGACTTGGCCGACAATCGGCCCAATCTCGGTGCCGAGATTGCCAACATTGGCATATGATATTGGCCCGATCATCGGCCCGAGTCTCGGATGATAAGTCCGGCTCGATATTGGCAACAATAGTTGGCCGAGTATCGCGTACGAGGATCGGCCGAGTATCGGCCGGGTATCGGCCGAGCATCGGTCTTTTTGTCGGCCGACATTATCGGCCGTATAAATTTTATCAAAAAATAATTAATTGTACTTATTTAATCAAGTTATCCTGCACTTTTAATTACATATTCCGTCTCTGATGCATTTTAATCGCTGAAAAATGTTTAATTTTTTTTACATTGTCAGGAATCGAACCTGGGACCTTTGGGTTGTTGCGCTGTGCCTTAGCTCACTCGGCCATTGCGATCATGTCATTATACATTTCTTTTTGTCTATTTGATCGACTAATGTAAAGTATCAATTTGATGTACTATGTACAGCACTTACAGAATTATATGACTGCGTCTGATGCGGTATAAATAAATCACATTCAATAATCTTTCACGGAAATCAACAATTAGTGAGTCAATACAAGGCCGAGCATTGGCCTAATATTGGCAAGCCAACAATTGGCGAGTCAATACTTGGCCGAGCATTGGCCTAATATCGGCAAGCCAACAATTGGCGAGTCAATACTTGGCCTAGCATTGGCTTAATATCGACAAGCCAACAATTGGCGAGTCTATACTTGGCCGAGCATTGGCCTAATATCGGCAAGCCAACAATTGGCGAGTCAATACTTGGCCAAGCATTGGCCTAATATCGACAAGCCAACCATTGACGGGTCAATACTTGGCCGAGCATTGGCCCAATGTTGCAAAGTCGATAATCGTCACCCCAACATTGGCCCGAGTATTGGTCGTTTCAGCTTTATCGGCAGAACCTACATGGGACGTCCAATAGTTTTTTTTAATTACGTTTTTTCAACAGTCACGGGACAGTTTCAGAAAAATTATTTTTTACCGTCACCAGCAAATTTTTGCAGTTCTGATCGTCCACAGTGATCCACTCGAAGAGTATGAAAAATAATTTCCATCTGAACGAATTGCGAATAAAAGTTCTCATTGAGTTAAATGTATCGATCCCTCGTCATTGTTATAAGAAAAAAAAATTATTGATAATTAGGGTTAGTCGTGACAATTGCGATGGCAAACGGTGAGAATAAATTACCAAACAGCACCGCCGAATGGAGAGTCGAATGGTGACTTATGCGGTGCCTTTACCCACGTCAATCCCTTCCCCGGCGAGCTTGGAAAATGCCTCGCGTCTCGCGTCGCGGTCGGTGGCATTCAGGGAGGGTAATGGAAATACGAATGGCGATTTCGGATAAAAGAGGCGAAGGTTATTTCGCGTACCAGGGGGATAAAGCAGAGCGGGACGACTGTGAACAGTCTTTGAGGGTCTCTCCTCACTCTCCTCGATGGCCGCGCGGTCGACGGATGTATTCATCGATCCCGAGGTCGAAATCGTTTCCCGATGACGTCACGTGATACACGGATGTCGACGTCGCAGGCCGATAAACGACGTTGTTCGACGAGTCTAATCGTTCCGACTTCTAATGACTTCTAATGACTTCTAATCGTTCCGACCCTCGATCGAAACCCTCGAGTCTTGAGTTTCTGATGTCCGACTCTGATGCAAAGATGTGATCAAGCTGCGAGCCCCTCGCCCCTCGCTTGTATCCCCCCCCCCCCCCCCCTAACCTGTCGTCTCCTGCACATTTACCCGAAACAATGACCGAGTGGAAAAACTTTGATTAATGACACAACTCGATGACTCGTTTTTCCATCTCCAGCCCGGAAAGAAGGTGTCCCCTAAATTTTAAACGCCACCGAGTTGACTCCTTGTTTGCAGTCGACGCTGCGGTTAATCACCCGTTGATCGTGCACCGGACGAATCTCGTTTTTTTTTTCTTTTCCTTTTTTTATTCTCCTAAACGCGAGTGCTCGATTCGCCGGGGATTCGGAACTGCGAGTTAACGAGGAGGAGAAACCGAGCGTGGGTGGGTGGCAAAAAGCGGGTAACGCCGAGAGGAGGAACGGGGAAAAGGAGCGGACGGAAAATATGTACATCGCTTCCCTCTCTCTCTCACTCACTCCGTGGGGCACGTTGGGAGACGTGCGGGGGGGGGGGGGGGGGGGCTGCCTCACGGGGCACGTCGGAGGGACGGGAAAGCTCGAGCGGTGAGTTGCCAAAAATGGAACTTCCCCCCCCCCCCCCCGTCCTTCTCGCTTCGCTAGTGAAAAAGTGGGCCGGCGAGCGGTCCGTCACTCGGAATACAAAAACTGGCGACGAGTTACAATTTTTTGCGGGCTCTGCTGTGTCCCGACGGGTATCAAGAGTAGGAAAGAGAGAGGAAGAGAGGAAGAGACAAAAAGAGAGAGAGAGAGAAAACAAGCTACCCAAACGCATACGAACGGGACACAAAAAAAAAGTGTGGGTTGCCGAATGCTGCTGCATTCGACGCTGATGCAACCGGAGGGACAACACTCTTTCTTCTCGCTGTCCACGCCGATTCGTAACCTCATAAACAAAGTAATGACTGGCCCGTGTTCTACTGTTCTGCCAGCGAAATTTTTCCCGGAATTCTCCAACTAAACTATACCATAGATATAGATATGTATACATATACATTTTTTTTATGTACGTAGTTACGTTCGAGGCAGCGGTGCATCACACGGTTGCGAGTAACCAGGGGTGTAAGTGCTCGAGGTGGTGGAGTTGCATGCATCAGCCACTGAATTTCCAGAGAGCGGACGCGTTTCCGGCGCGTTCTCAACGCGCCTCGCGTTTTGGGAATATAAATCACAAATTCGTTTCGCCAGGAACGAAGCGTGGAGATCGAAGCCTCGCCGACCGAGCGTTCGTTCTCGCTGTCGACACGCCAACCGCCATGTATCCCCCCCCCCTTTACATACCCCAGAAGTTTTTGCTAAACTTTTTTTTTGTCGAAGAAGATCTAAGCGGATCGATTGAAAGTTTTAATTTTGCTGATGAAAAAGTTATAGCGTAATCGGGGGAGAGGGGGAGGATAAGGGAACGCGATAAGGGACTCGTTCCGCCGGTTCCGCAAATCGGAACGATTCGGACAGACGAGAAGAGCGAAAACCGCCCCGACTCCCGTCGCCAGTAGAGAATCAAAGAGTCGTTTATCGAAACGACCAGCAGCGGGAACATCGGAACGAGACCGTACATGCGTTTGGGCAGCCCCCTTCGCCCCCTTAGCAGGAGGAGGGGTGGGGACCAAGATGGCTTTCGGCTCTGAGGAAAAATTTCGGCCAACTTGGCAGATTCGCGGCATGGATTAAGCGCGCTCTCGCGCGAGATCTCCGCGAGGGACAGGGCGAAAGTTTTCTCTGAGGAAAAGGCCAGGGGGAGCCATTTCCATATTATCGTACCCGGACAAACGTTTCCACCGTAATGGACTTCGTTTGACCGTCTGACCTGGGCTGTAATATTCTGCCATTTTCAATGTATCTTCATTTTTCGGGTCACGACCAGTTGTACAACAATCAAAATTCTAAAATTAAATACTCGTACATTGAAAGTGAAAAAATGGTTTCGCGCTATAATTCTTTTTTAGCGTCAAGTTGAGATCCGTTGGAAATAATAAAAAAATAATCGCGTTGTAAATCATACAAATAAATAAAAAATCGCGTTGTTAATACAAATCGTTCGAAATGTCACGGGCAGAATTAAATGCACTTCGCTGCAATATTCCCTTTACTGTGTCAATTAGACTCGGAGAAAGAGTCGAAAGAAAGAGTCGAGGATATTCGTCTGACGACAATTGGGTGTGAAATCGCAGTCGAGAGAATTAGTCGAAAGAATAAGGAATCGAGGGCGAAGATTTTCGGTGTCCGCTCCTCGGTGCTCCGAGTTATACAGTCAGACGGCGAAAACTGAAATTGTCAGTCGCCGGGGCGACGTTGTCTCCGGAGAACGGCGACGAAAACGTCGACGAATTCGCGAAACGAGTTCGTCTCTTTCTCTCGCGGAGACGCTGGCCCCCCCTCCCCCTCTCCGCTGGTCCCCGGATAAATTCAATTAAATAATTATCCCCGGGGGAGAAGCCACTCCCGAAGTTTATAGCCGTTCTCAGATCAAGCAGGGCGGTACGTCTTGATATAAAGTGAGTTGGCAAGTTTTTGGTGCTGCTGCAGCCGGAGCAGCAGCAGCAGCCAGCTAACTTATAATGCGATTTGTTTAATCGGCGCCAACTACTTTACCCCTCTCGCTCGCTCGGCCGGAGCTTAAGTGCCGACCGAGAGCCGGAAGAGAGTGAGAAAAGGAAGCGCGAGACGGAGGGAAAGGATGTGGGAAAAGGGCACGAGCAACGAGAGATCGAGGAACAAGGAGGAAAGTGCGCGGACATCTTTATGACTCGGACTTTCTTCTTTCGAGGAACGACCCTTTCGACCGCTGCTCTCTTTGCGTTTTACGTGCCCTTTAGGCGAGCTCTATATGCAAGTGGATATACCAGATATAGTACAGCCTATGCTATATTATCAATAAACGACTTTTACTACTGCTACTAGTAATTTTTTTGGTCACCGATCATAATTATAGTATTTTTACTATAATTATTTTTATTATAATTATTTACGTACAAAGTATAAAAAGTAACAATGCCTACGCTTGCATCTCCAGGACGCACCGTTACTCCTCCTCCTTTTCTATGTTTATGCGCATCTGCGCCGCATCGTTCTTGCGCTGCACACAGAACGACGAACAACCATTTTTAACGAAGTCGCAGTTCCTCGTTACCGATCGAACAGAACCAGTCGTTCGATCGTCGTTTTGCTCTCCCGCGAGTGTCGGTACAATTCGACGTTACAGCGTTTTTCGCGGTAACGTACCGGGAGTATGTGGCATTTTCTCGTGTGCATATAGACGAACAGACGTAGAGACGACGACGAAGAACGAGTTTTACGAGATAACGAGAGGGACCTCTCGGTGTTCGTCGCTGCGACGTTCCGAACACGTCGCAGGACTCCGGCTCTCGGTGGGCTTGACGGTCTGACGGTCTCGAAAATTTAAATATATCACCGCTTCGAGTTGCGTAAAATATTCTTTACGACTGACTGACGACCGAGGCGTCGATATTTCCGAACGGCGGCAAACTCGCCTCAGGATCCACCCGGAGTTTCATTGTCTTTTCGTTTATACCGGTGAATCAAGAAATCATCTTTCGCTTCAATTTTTTTACATCAAGTTTTCCGCCCAAAGACGACGATTTTCGAGGTCGGTTCTTGCTAATCAATCAGGTAGTCGATCATTTAATTTCCCCGAACGAATCCAAGGGAAGCTAAGGGGGCAAAAGTTCGAAAAAAAAATCGCGGATTATTTATGCCCGGGGCAATAGTCACATTTTTGAAGTTTCAATTTTTTTCCATCAAATTTTCTGCCCAAAGACGACGATTTCGAGGTCGGTTCTTCAATCAGTTAATCAATCAGCTAATCGATTATCTAATGTCCCCCAGCGAATCCAAGGGAAGCTCAGGGGGCAAAAGTTCGGAAAAAAAAAAATCGCGGATTATTTATACCCGGGGCCAATGGAACATTTTTGAAGTTTCGTTGTGGAACGGCGAGGAGTGGGTGGCAAAAATTTATCCCCATCCAGCCGTAAATACGCGGAGGCGGAGGGTAGTTTCGCGGAGACACGGGCGGAAGGGGTTCAGTTCGGGATTTCGTTCGATTGTTCCGCGGACTCGTAACGCGCGGCGAGTGTAACCGGAGAAAGAGAGAAAGGTAGTAAAGGGAGAACTCTCTCGCGCGGTATAATTCTTGGCTTGTCCCTCGCGGCCAGTGGTTACGGTCGTTCGCAGTCGGACGCCCGATAAAGTGATTTGCGTGCTGTTCCCGCGGCTCGCTTTCTCTCCTTTCCCGCATGCGAGCTTCCTCTCGTTATTTCTCCTTCGTTCTCTCCTATCTCGCGAGCAATGTGCCCCGGGAGCAGAGCCGCAGTTGCCGCGGAGGACAACTCTCTCTCTCTCTCTGCCTCGATTTATCGGCAACGACCGAGTGGCGTCCCAACGACGAGCGATATACACTCTCCTGTCTGTCCGCCCGTCTGTCTATTCCTGTGTATTCGTCTCTCTGTGTTTGTGTACAGTTTCTACCTACGTTGCGACTTACACATTTTTAACAAGACGCTTCTTTTGTTAACAGGTTATTTAGCGACGTGTTGTGTTCGCGGGAACGTATTTAATCGAAGATTGGTTCGGTTGTCAGTATTGTTTATGCCGCCGACGTCCGGGGACGAGGATCTTAAATCTCGGCGGAACGAGGATCCGAGACGCCGATTAACGACTCGCGGAAAGATTTTGTTTATTTATTTCACCTCTTGCACTAAAGTCCGGGAGTACCGGGAAGAAAACGAGGGTCTCAGGGTGTAGCGATTAGTGCCAGAATTTCGGGTGCTCAGTGCTGGCCAGCGAAATAATTCAAAATCCAGCTTGGATTTTTTTTTTCAAAATTATTACAATGTCGCATATAGTAAAATCGGTAATATTTTCAGTACTCATTAGGATATGTTAAACACAACAAAAAAAATAGCCTTTATTTCAATACTTATGTACAACCTACATGAAATTACAATATATTTGAAAATATATAAGATATATAGAACTTTTTTTTTTTTTTTTTTTTTCCTTTCAAATGGTGTTTATTGTTCGTCACTCGAGCCCCATTTTCTCAGTGTACCTGCTACCGACGTCTCTGCAACGGAGTAGACGATTATTTTGAAGGCAACGAACGCATCTTGCGGATAGACGTGAAAAGAACGAGAAGACACCGAAGGAGTCGGAGCAGACCAAGAGGAGAAAGTCATCTCATATCGCGTCACGCTGCTTCGCTGGGTCTCGAGTAGAGGACACGCCGAAGTAGCAACGGGGGACTGCTAATCTCCGGTGTCGCCGGCGCCTCTCGCCGGGAACGACAGGAGAATCCCGCGTCTCGATGCTCCCCGATGATCGCCGAGGCGGCGCTTCGCGGATAACCGCGAATCGCGCTGCGTCGCGAATGTCAGGAAGTACGCAAGGCCGATTGTCTTGAGCCTTGATCCAAGGAGGATCGCGATCATAGTTCAATTCACACGGTAACAATGCCGAATATAGTGATTTCTACAATATAATATAGTCACAGATATCATTTACCGCTGGTTGAATTAATTATTATCTTAATTATTACATTAATTATTTTCGCGAAAAAAAAATATTTACAGTTTCACACTCAACGCTAGTCAGGGCTGGTCAGGGCCATGTCATCCCTGTCCGGGCCTGATCAGTGCCTGGCTTGGGCTGAATATAACAATATGCTACAGATTTTCTACCAGGAATTATTTCATACAACACCAGCCATACATTTATCTGAGTGCAACAAATATATCCCAAATTAAAGCTTATTTTGTTTTTTGCACACACAAAAATATGGACGCAAAAGTGACGTCGAAGATTGTGCCGACTAATTATTTTTCCGCGTATCAGTTCGGTATACCGAGAATCGTTGATAAACGTTTTTCGAGCGGCGTTCAAGCGGGCCACGTGAGACACACGTCAATTACCATCAATGTGTGTTTCGCGAGGGAAAACGCCGAACGGATTGTCGGACGGTGAACGATGTTCAATCTCCCTCCCCCACCCTCGATCGTATCACCGGCGAACCGCAGAGCTCGGGGTGCCGCGCTGCTGCGATTGACGAGCGAGAACTGACGAACGCCCGTGGGAATGTCCGTGATGGAGAATAACGCGCGCCCCGCGATTTCGCAGCCAGGATTCGGGGAGCATCGTTGGGTGATTCGTGCAATTCGGGCGAAAACGATCGTTCTCGATTTGGCACATTCGACGATAGCTTGTTGCGTTTCTCCCCATTCATTCCCCGTTCTTGTTCATTCTCTATTTCTCTGTCTCGCTCTTCTCCCTTCCGCAATGCACGACGAACGTCCCGGGACACACAGAGTCCCGGCATGTCCATCCGTCTGGCAGGATACACCGCACGCGCCGACTCGGAGAGGTCCTGGCACGCGTATCCTCGGTGGAGGTCGAATAAAAGAAGGGAAGTGAAAAATATAACCGGATCTCCGGGCTTTGGAAATACTCGAGTGGCTCCCACTACACACGATGGAACAGGGGAGGTCAGACGAGAATTCGCAAAAGCTTCAACTTGGAAATCTCGTCGAGGAGAACTTCAGCGCCGGATGACTGACCCGCGATTGTCCGTGACCGAGATACACGAAGCCTGCGTCAACTTTTACTCTTCCTGGTAGAAAATCCTGTAGCGTTACATTGCTGCCCAAGTCATGCACTAATTTGGCCAGGACAGGGATGGTACTGCCCTGACCAGGGCCTGTTTAAGGGGAATATCAGGCCTGAAATGAGCCTGATCCGTAAAGCCGGAATTTTTAAGTAAGAATGCTACACTGAGAAAAAAAATTGCTCAATCCAACAAAACGTATGATTGCGGGCGGCGAAATAAATATTTTGCGGATTGGACAAGATATTCAGCAATGCTAATCGAGATTTTTTTCAATTCTAACACCAGTTGCTTCGATCAATTAAATATTTTGTCTAATTTGCAAAATATTTATTTCGCCGCTCGCAACCGCACATTTTGTTGGATTGAGCAATTTTTTTTTCTCAGTGTATATCTCGGCCTTACATAGACCTGATCAGATGAATAAGGTTACCGTATCTAAAACTGATCCGAACCTCGGGGTGACAGCAGACATGTCCGATGAAATTTCTACTCGGAATTTTCGTGCGAGTCAGTAGGAGCGCAACGCAGAGAACTGGACGAGGTAGCGGAGCGAGTTTGTGGCTGAAGCAACAAGAATAGTAGTAGTAGAGGCAGCAGCAGGAGCAGCAACGGACGAAGAAGCAGCAGCAGCAGCAACATCAGCAGCAACGGAGGAAGCAGCAACAGCAACCCACCAGCAGCAACGGAGGAAGCAGCAGCAACAGCAATACACCAGCAGCAACGGAGGAAGCAGCAGCAGCGCGTAACCGAGCATGTAAAGCGAGACACTCGACATCGCGCGGGCCGTAGACGACGACCGCGCTGTGGGCGCACTTGTTGCTTCTCGATTCCGCGGCTGCTCTTGCTGCTGCTGCCTCTACTAGTGCCGCTGCTGCTGCTGCTACTGCTGCTGCTGGCAAAGCTCGTCAGTGTTTACACGCTAAACAAGCGAATAGACCGTGACGCCCAGCGAGGCTCCTCGAGTTTGCGGTATATTCGCTCGCTCACTCGCTCGTTCCGCTCCGTCGAAGTGCGAGAGACAGAGCATTTCTCTCGCGTCTGGATCTACTGGCTGGATCTCGTTTGCGCGTAGCGCGGAGCCTGCAAAGGGCCGAAACCCGGGGCTAGATGGGTCGATTAAAAATGTTACGTCCGTGTACGCATCTCGGAAATTGATGGAATTGGATAGGAGAAGATGCCTTTTTTCGTTTGGCGAGCGATGAAACTGCACTGCGGTCGAAGCTGCGTTTTTTTTTACTTTGACGTAATTAAAAAAAAAAAATGTTTCGATCCTGGTCGAAAATGTATGGCGTTACACTCGACGCTGTAACCGAATTTCCAGTCGGGTAAGGACACTCGCAAAACTGAATCGCGCCGACGTACAAAGCGCTCGCGAGCCACGCGTGTAAATTAAACGTGTCAACGCGCGGTGGCGAGAAAATAAAGCGAGACTCGAGATGCGAGGCGGCGGAGCGAAACACGGAGTAAATGCCGCTCGGATGTACCGCGAGTCTATCCCGGGGCCGGCTTCGGATGCGACTCGCGAGAGGAACGAGCTGGCTCACGACTCGCGCCAGCCGGGAACGACTCCTTGGCAAAAAGCCTCGTCGCTCTCCTACTCATTGTGAAACGGGAAACGGAATCGCAGCCGAGCTCCGAGCGATACCGGAGAATTTTGTCGGAGGACGAATTCGCCTCTCGACGTTGGAACGCCGCAGCTGGGAATGAAACGTCAGGACCGACACTCCGCTTGACTCTGTATTTTTTGGAGCCAGATTTCTACAGTTTTTTTTTTCAATCTTTCTATACCTTTTCTTGAATTATTGAAATTTGGAAAATTGCGATTATGTTTGTAGATTAGAAAAAAACAGGTAAAACCAAATTTTCATTTTTATCCTTTATTCCGTATAATTTTTATTTATTTTTTATTTATTTTTTTTCTCACACATGCTCAAACAATTTATTGCTTCGACTTCTTGTACAAGAATTTCCAAACACGCGTCGTCACTTCCGCGTCGTCGAAATTGTTCCAACCGACTTGACCGGATTAATAATCAATGGAATAATAATGAAATTTATCAGAGTGCGAGGTCTACGTGTGCGCTTGGCGATGCCCTCGCCGGGGTCACGGTTGATCAGTTTCCGCACGTCGCTTCGATCGAAAGTGAGCGGTTCGCGCTCGGCCCTCGGCTTCCTCGTCCGTTTTACTCGCCTCGTAATACGGAGGCCCTCCCGTCCCAGCGTCCTGGCCTCGTAATACGGAGACTCGTCGCAGGGGTTGCGGCGACGTCCCCCCTCCCCTCGCGAGAGTTAACTTTCTTCCTGATTGACGTTCGGTTATTGTCGCATTTGCATAACTCGCGTCGCTGCCTTCGCCACCCTGACGCTTCTTCCCCCTCCTCCCGTCCCAACCCTCCACGTTGAGCCGGAAGGCTCCCCCCCCCCCCCCCCCCCCAACTCCTCGTCCTTGTGGCTCGTCGTCGTCCCATTCTGGCGCGACCTTCCTCAGCCGACTGAGGCGAGAGGTAAGCCATGGAGAATGAAAGCTGAAGACGCGAGATGTGGAGAAAGGGAAGAGCAGGAGGAGGAGGATGAGGAGGAAAAGGCGGAGGGGGAGGAGAAGGGGGAGGACGGAATAAAAGAAGAATGCCGGCCGGGCACCGGCAGCGTGTCAAATCGAATTTGCCTCATTTGCCCCCAGAGCCCAAGGCTCGCGCTTCGGGAGTCCGTCGACGATGAGGAAGAACGAGGGAAGGGAGACACCGGGAAGCAGCCGGAAAGCCGGGCGTGGATGGAGGGAGGAGGAAGAATCTATTAGAATAATTTTTATGAATCCAATTTTAAATTCCGGGGAAAGAACGAAGTTACTTCACTGTCGGGCTGTCGGCGGCTCTTTATTAAGTGGCCTCCTTGGCCGCGCGGCCGTCCCTCGGTGTCTTACCCCCCCCCCCCCCCCCCTCCCCCTCACGTCTACTGTCCCGCTCCGTCTAACCGATAACTCGCACCGGCGATGGACGCGTTGCGACTTAGCTCGCGGTTGGACGCCTCGTGACGTTGGAATAATTTCCCGACAATTTGCCCGAACGCACCTGCCGCCCGTGACACAAATTTTTATTCGCCACGTGGGTTATCCGCATTAGAAGAAAAAAAAAAAGTACGGATCAACGGAGACGTCGATTTCACTCAGCAGCTTCATCGATGTTCGGTGAAAATAAATTACGTATTTGTGTTATTTATTTTTAGTGCAATTAAATGACGTGTTTGTGTTATTTATTTTTAGTGAATTTAAATACCACAAAAAACTGACAAGCCAAAATGTTACCAAGCTCGGTTTACGAGGAAATCAGAGGTGAAAAATGAAATTTTCACCTAAAATTTCCTGCCAAATTGATTATGGGTAATTCGCGCGGAGCGACATTGCTAGGGGGGGAGGGGGACGATGCGTCGCGAGCGGAAAGGAGAAATAAGATATTCCGACGATTCAGCGTGTCAAACGGGCCAACTGGGATCAAGGGGAGAGTCGACGTGGGACGCCGCGGCGCGACGTGATCGTGCGACGAGTTCGCGATCGCTCGCGGCCTCGCCGAGAATTGGCTCTGGAACTTTGAAATACGCGGCTATGCGGTGCAGCGAGCTGATAACGTGAGGGGAAAAAAAGGAAAGAAAAGTCGAGATAGGAACAAAGGACAAAGATTTGCGAAAACGGTGCAATATGCGTGGCGTGGAATTCCACCGCGCGCAGATGGAGTATCGCTGTGGCCTATATTCACCACTGAGGCTATTTATAAATCCGCCCGAGCCGCTGTATTACCACCGTCGCGGACCGTCTGGGCTCGACGCGTTCGCAAATGAAAACGTTCTCGGATGCACTTGAGAAATGATCGGCGACAGTTCGAACCGACTGGAGTCGGTAACGTTAGCTGCAACTTCGAATGCAACTGCGAGTGCAAACGTCGAGGCAACACGACCAATTTTGGGTGTTAAATCGAATCACGAAAAAAAAAATACAAAGTTTCAAACGCAGAAGGAAGCTTAATATTTTTTGAATGCGCATTTTACAGATTTAAATTCCTGAAAAATGCGTTGAACAATGCATTTTACAGATTCAAATTCCTGATTGGAGGATCTATGCATGACACAACGACTTGCCAGTAAGGTAGGGAGAGAAGAGGGTCCTCCTTCAATTTGATCTAAACCGTGGGTTCGGTTATCAGTATGGACGTGCGTTATCAGGGAAGCGCAGCTCACCTCGTAGGCGTTTGAATCCTGAATAATTCATCGGTGAACGCACGCTTGGTTAGGCACCCGACCTAACCATCGCCCCCCATTTATTGCAAACTCCCATTCGACGCTGGTTCGAATTTTCTAAATGGTTTCTAATTTGTTACCCAGGTACAAACCTTTGATAAAAATGTTCGCTTGGTTGTTTCGAGTTAATCAACGAATGACGAGGCCGGTAACGCGGATATTTCAATCGGAGGAACGAAGGAAAACGGGCCAGAGAGGAAATCCCGGGTGGATATAATTTCCGCAGTGCAGTTATTCGATTGATTCCTCAAAGCCGGAAGAGCTGCCGGGGGAACGAACATTGTGTTGCCTGGAGACTGAACGCTCGGTCGCCCGGCGGCTCTCGGCACGACAGGGAAGAAGCCCCGGGAGTCTGGCGACGCGCACTTCAATGGTGATTGGCCATTACCTTCTACGTCTTCACACTGGGACTCTCTCTACGCTCCACCGCGCCTGCTTCGCGGCTCGTATCACCGCACATTTTCCGCTCCCTGTTATTCGCGTCGAGGGAACCGGAGGCAAAATCCTTTTGCCCCCCGACATCCGACTCTCCGCGCGAGGAACGAACGGGGGAAGTCGTAATAACAAATAACGAAACCAAACGCGATCGCTATCGCGTTCCGCCCGACGGGCCTGCGGGGGTCAAGCAGATCATCATAACACATTGGATACGGAAAGAGCTTAAAGTTGTCACATGAAAAAAATAAATAAAAAAATAAAATAAAAATAAAAAAACTGGTCCCATGACGTTATGGAGAACTGGACTGCCGATCAGGGTTTAATGTCGGACTGGCTGATGTTGAAGAATAAACAAGTGGGCTGCCAGCGATACGTTGATTTGTCTTGTCAAGTACGACGAAACGAAACCGAAGAGTCAATTTTTAGAGCGATTTGTGGCCTCTGACCATTTTCGCTATTTTTTCATGTCTAAGTCCTGCTCATTGTCTCATACAAATTACGGTTTTTCCGATGATGCAACTTTCAAACGAACAGCCCCCGAAATCCAGTCAAGGCCTTCGTCGTCCATTTCCAGCTGTGAATTATCGGTAGCCAGAAAGTCTGGTAGCGAGTGGAAAAAGGTGACGCGATGGAAAAGTTTTGCGCTAAGATAACAGAGGGCGCTCTCTTTTCATCTATCTATATCTATCTTTCTCTCTCAGGTCGGCGAGAGGTCGTTATGAGAGTGTGATTTATTAACGAAGGATGGTGGCTAAGTAGGATCGAGTAAACATCCGCCTCCCGAAGGATCAGGGGTCATAAGAAGCGGAGAAGAACAACGAGGAGGAAACTAAGCCCGAAGTGCAGTGCGTTCTTCTAATCCGGCTCTTACCTGCCGAACGTACTCGCAGTCGGATAACAACATTAATTTTTCCTTCTGTCTGGAAGCAGAGCGGACAAATGCGTTGAAGGGTTGGCAATTTTATTTTCTTTTGTACACATCGGACATGGAAAACAAAATTGTACGATTACGAACTTTGAAGAAATGACAACTGACAGCTGCGTCGAGTTAAATAAAAAATATTGATTTAAACTACCTGGAGATCTCGAGGAAGAGGCTCGAAATATAATCCAGGGTCGAAAACCCGAGTTCCGCCTTGGGCTACAGAAACGTGATGGTTGTTATTGGCCGGAACCAACACTTCAATCAGCGCAAAAAATAAAAATAAAAAACAGCACGTGTCGACTCGCCCACCGACGGGATGGATTAAATAAACAATACATTTGCAAAAAAAGAACGTTCGCAGAAATTGAGAGGCACAGAGACGTTAACATCGCTATCGATGAACGAGCGAAATTTCATCTGCAGCGATTTGCCCTTTTTTCATTTGCAAATTTTCGACAGCGAACCGAACGTTGGGTCAATGACTCGACACGTCGAAATATTCTTTACGAAGATTAATACAATGCTATCAACAACTTTTTTGTAAAAAAAGCCCGTGTATTTAAAATAAAATGATTGAAAAAAGTGTTTCACATCGCAGTTCTTCGATATGGCTCCGCCTGTTAAATTCGCAGTTGCGCGAAAACTTCTTACGCGAATATTTTTTTCCAAATATTTTTAACCCGCACGCGTTCCAGTTTCAAGAGCGGAAAAGGGCCGACCACCAATAACGTCACATCGCCCGTTCCGAATAAACATTTTTTTATTAAAAAATAGAAGGATCCTCGTTTTTTCGCCACTGGCCTGGGCTTAAATAAACACAAACCTTGGAAGGAAAATATTTCCCGGAAGCGCGGAACGATAAAAAAAAAACAAAGATAGCCGAGGGCGAATTTCAAATGGCCAATGGCGCTGACGCTCTCTGCGCGTCAATCAACTGCACACGGCGAAAAGCCAGAGTTGGCTTATTATGAAAAATAAATAAATATAACGAAAATAAAAATCCAACGAATTGACCATTTATGCATTTTTACACCCAAACACGTTTCTCAACATCTTTGGATTACGACACTAAACGAGTTGCTTTGGAATTAGTTACTCTTCAACTGCAGCTTCTACTGCGTTGAGTAAGCAGTTAATGGCTCAAGAAGCTCTTGAAAATGTCCTTCCACCCAAATTTTGCAAAAATCACGGAAAAAGCCCACATCTCATCACGAGGCGACATTACACTCGTCAGAATTAAAACAGTCCCTCGAACAATTCTAGAAACAGCTCGGAAGTGCCTCTCAGCGTAACTGAACCCAATTCGCGATGCCCTTCGAATTTATTCAGCGCTGTGCAACGAAGTCTGAGCCTTGAGCAACGAGTCAAAACGAATGTGGCCCGTAGAGAACATTTAACTCGGCTATTTCGCCCGGAAGCTCGGGAATGTTTCGAGGTCGCTCGCCTAATCCCGGGTTTCTTCTGGCGTGGAAACGTCTTGGCCCATCT
Organism: Itoplectis maculator; assembly: GCA_964034905.1. Taxonomy (NCBI): domain Eukaryota; kingdom Metazoa; phylum Arthropoda; class Insecta; order Hymenoptera; family Ichneumonidae; genus Itoplectis; species Itoplectis maculator. Next base: position 7,779,679 of record OZ035861.1, read on the forward strand.
CGTAGGCCCGGAGAGAACGGCGCTCGACGCGCGGGAGACGAGAATCCGAGGACGAAGAGCGAAGAAGAAAGGGGACGGAACGGAGAAGGCGAGACGTTGACGAGGCGAGAGAGCGCGAGGGGAACCACTTAGCCGAAACTGTGCGAGGAGAGAGCGGGAAGAGTCTGGAAGTCAGCAGCTATTCGGCAGACGTCACTGGCGCCAGCGGACTACCTTAACCCGTTGCCGGGCCGAAGGGAGGAAGACGCTGGGAGTTGGGGAGGGTGAGGAGGGGAGGAGGGTGGAGAACGACGTCGCCACCACCCTCTTCGGGGCCTCGGGATGCGCCACCCACGCTTCTCGCACACACCCCAACACGTTCAACCCGCAACGGCTGCGATCTCATTCCCCAAAAGCGTCGCAAGAATTATAAAGTTGGCGGAGAGGAGCGCGGCGACTTCTTCCCTTCTCTCAGCTCGAACCTCCGAGAGGAGGTTCGAGTCACCCACGACGTCTCTTTCTCTGCCTCCATCGTGGGGAGGGAGAGGAAAGGGGTCCCTCCCTACCCTCGTTCCTCTTCCCTACCCCTTGGCCTCCTCCTGCCGCACTTCCGCGAGCATTCCCGAAATCCTTCTTTTTTACTTTGAAAGTTTCGAGTGAGAGACGCCCCACGAAATGCCGCGCATACACCGAGAGATCCTATGCAGAGGCGAACGCCGACCGCGGACGCGGGGGCCGAGACACCCACCGCGTTCGGGACGCGCGTTTTCTGAATGACCGCTTCGCGAACCGTTCTTTTCACAGTTTTCCGCAGAACGGCGGACTTTCGTCGCTCGTCGCTCGTCGAAGGCGACTTCGACGAGATACAGCGCCAGGTTATCAAGCGACCCACCGAAAATACTTGCGAAACGCGACTGTTTATTGTAATTCTGGAAATGTTAACGTAGCTTTTAATGTTTATAGGAACAATGACGGAGGTTGGCCAGCGTTGAAAAAAAAAATTCGTTTTCGCAAAGTTTAAAAACCCTATCCGATGGCAAATTTCCCACTGATTCCAAATCACGGGTGTTGGTCCGAAAAATCGAAAATTCGAAAAAAATCGAATTTATTTTTCTGGCAAACTGCCAAATTTCGCGATATTAAACAACGAACTGCTGTTGTTTTCCAACGGCCAATCAGAGAGGTCGAATAAATCGACAACTATGGTTGCTCACGAACTTTTTAATAGAGGATTTCTATGACAAAACATTATATCAAATTACTCTTACGTCAATCCCTTGATAAGATGAATTGAAATAATTTGGTTAAAAACGACAGAAAATAATTTTACAAAAAAAGCTTTCTCAGTAATATCACGTCCAGAACCACTAAACCCGAAAATAATCCAAATTCGAAGCGCGTACACTTGCAGCAGCCGTATCGATTGACTTCTCGATGAAAACCGAAGCGGGAAGCGGGGAGTTTTCGGTGGAGGCTCCAGTCACCGTTTCGATGGGGCGATGTAAATATTATTTTTCTATCGCTGTCAGAGTGCAATAACGAAAGCGGGAGAGGCTCGCGAGTTTCCCGCGTCGAGAGATTCGCCCGCGTATCGCAAGTGACTTTGCATTTATTTATATCCGCGTTATCGGGTGCAACGAACGAGGAGGCGCGCGCTTGCGATTTATAATAAATATATATTCTCGTGGAGAAACTGCGATCGAAAATACGCGCTGAGATCATCGGTGGCACCGACCTCCGATGTAATTGCGCGCTGTTGTAACGTTGTAACAACAATCTTCAGTTTAGAGAGTCGAATAAATTGCTCGTACACGTGCAGCCATTTTCCCCTCGCCGTTTCTTCTCCTCAGAAATATTTTCAGCTCTGATAAAACCAAAGGAATTTAGAAGTATCATCTGTGCCATCTGTGCGTCATCGACGATATCACGGAAATCGTTTTGTAATTCAATTCTTAGGCAGCTGCATTTCGGAAAAACGCCACACAAAAGTGACTATAAAATTGCATCTCATTGTGACGCAATTCACGATTGAACCCAATTGTCTAATTCGCAACACAAACTCGTGATTAAAACTCACCGTCGTTGTGCCTCATGATGGCCATTTCGTGGAGTGACTCGGTGTTGATATCGCAAGACGCCGACGAGTCTACCGTGGACGACGAGGAAGAAGAAGAGGAGGAGGAAGAGGTGGTGGTTGTGGTGACGGTGGTGGTGGAGGTGTTGCTAGTGGATGTAGTTAGTGTCGCGAAGACATGAGGACCCCGCTAATGAACCCAGGAGGGCGGAGCGGCGGGAGTCGCGGCGCTGCTCGCGTACACCCCGGTAGGCGCGTTCCCGAACACAGCACCGACAGAATTGTTCGGCGAACCGACGTTGCCTTGGACGACGCCAGCGTCGCTCACCTGAACCGCCGCGCTGCCCACTATACTCTGCTGGAAATTGAAATCCAGCGAGCCTTCCATCGAGAGTTCGTGCTTGATGACCTGCAAATCGTAACGAACGTTGTAAAATAAATGTCAATGTCTTTGGTATTTCATTATTTGGAATATCTGTGGTCGCAAAATTTTTATTCTGAAGTTTGCATCGTTGGAAACCAACGAAAATTAAATACAAATAATAATGGGTATAAAAAGTTACTATAACGATTAATGTTTATAATAACTTTTTAGAATCGTTAGAATATTATTAAAAAAAAAAAAGAATTCGTTCCATTCCAACGATGCAAACTTCAACATCACGCAAAATATGACTGACGGTTGAAACCGCCGGAGCAGCCGGTTTGAAAGCTCGGAGATGGCTTGGCAAATTGGTCAAAAACGCGACTGAACTAACCTCATCAACGTTGCAATCGAATCCGCCGTGGGGCGCCTCGATGTTGATGTTGAGATCGTCGAGCAAGCTGCTGTTGTTGAGCGCTCCCATGAGCTGTCCCATCATAGTGCTCGGGGTTGGCGTGCACGACGTTGGTGTCTGAGGTGGGCTGGGACCAGCGGGACCCGACTGGGCCTGTCTATGTTGTTGCTGTTGCTGCTGTTGCTGCTGCTGCTGTTGCGATTGTATGAGGTATTGGAGGGTTTGTTCTTGCTGCTGTTGCTGCTGTTGTTGTTGCTGCTGTTGTTGTTGTTGTTGCTGCTGCTGCTGCTGCTGTTGCTGGGAGGCGCCCATCGACGAGGGACTCGGTTCGCTTTGCTGATACGAAGGCGACATACCCGAGACCGGGCTCAGATTCTGTTCGAGCGAAAGACGAGAAATAGACGAGTGTAGAAACGAGCGATTTATTTGCAAGAGGTCCGGAACAATTCCCTCGGATTGTTCACTGACCATCTGACAGGCGCACGGTTGCAAACGATGAATTGGACATCTCTGCTGACTGGCGGATTGCGGCGTCGGTGGGAGACCGTAGGGCGAGCTCGCCGAACGCATCGAATTGCTTCTCTGAAACTGCGTTTCGAAGTAGGATGGCGGTGGTGCAGTTTGCTGCTGCTGCTGCTGCTGCTGCTGCTGCTGCTGCTGCTGCTGCTGCTGCTGCTGCTGCTGTTGCTGCTGTTGTTGTTGCTGTTGCTGCTGCTGCTGCTGTTGCTGTTGCTGGTGATTCGGCGGTGACGTTTGGTACATCTGGTAAGACTCGAGCTTCATCGATTCCGCTAGGCTACCGGCTTTGAAATTCAACGATTATTTAGAATAGTTATATTTTGATATTGCGAAATTCAAACGTATGTTAAAATGGACAGAAAAATGTACTCACCGAGTTGTTCGGGACTGTAGGAAGAGGCGTAAGTCGGCGTCCAATCAGGCTCGCCTAGGACCGCTGGGATCGGACTGAGCCTTCCGACGGACGAAGCGTTGCTCGAGGCGCGAGGACTTTAATTAGAAAATGAAAATGGCAAATGAATTCTTCCCCACTCGTTGTCAATTTGCGATTTTTTGGTTTTATTATCCGTGTAAGAAAGACATACCGGAAGTCAGGAGAGAGTTGGAAGCCGCTCGCTGGATGAAGTGGACTGTCCGGAAAGAGATCCAGACCCTCGCCGACGCTGCTGCTGGGACTCGGTGTCGCGTCGGCCTGCAGTCCGCCGTTTCTCAGAGCTTCGACCTTCTTCTTCACTCGACCGCGACGCTTCTCGAATTTGCTCGTTTCCATCGACGTCGCTCTGATTAAAATATTCGGTTTATTTCACCTTCGTCGCCGCGTAAAGCCAGAGAAATCGGTGGATCGACTCCAGTGATGTTTTGAATTGATGAAACTTACCGCCTACGAGCTGACTTTCCGGGTTTCGCGTCCGGGTTTATCATCCACCAGGAACTCTTGCCGGTGCCTTCGTTCTGGACTCGCATGAATCTGTTGTGGAGCGACAGATTGTGCCTTATCGAATTCTGCAACACAATGATAACACACACCGATTATTAATTAGCTGCTCGACAAACGTATTTCCGGTTCTTATCGTATGATCCATGTGCACATTTTTATTTGTAAGTCTGGACTTTTAACAGCATCCAAATTTGTCTTGGCGCCTACATTTTTAACCCGAACAAAACAAAATCCATTTAACAGTGTAACACGGTTAGCCCTAGCGACCATTTTTCTCCGGTGCTCAATCGAGATAAAATAAAATTGCAAACCAACTGTACGACAAATGCAAATGTTCTCATCGCAAGACCCGAGGAAAATGGTAAACTTGGAGAGTGATAAACCGCAGAAGAGTGCGCAACATGATGGACTGTACGCTTAGGTTGAATTTGTGGCGTTGCTCGACGGAGTGTTTGACCGTCGGCTTGGCCCGACGCGACAGTCGGGTCTCTGCGGATGGGCTCTTATCTTTTATACTCCTCTAGCTCGTCGGTTCGGGCCAAAGTGACGCGAGTATCGCAAACTGCGTTCCCCGGCTCCACAATTGCCGTTGATATATATACACACAGTCCTCGTTCTCGACTCCCGTCGACGCGTCGAGAGAACGAGACGCGGAATTTCGATGGGTGATGATCGAGAGACAAAAGAGACACCCGCGACGCGGCGGACGATTTCCCAGCGCGAGGAACGCGAAGAGAACCGCGGTTCTCGCTGGGAGTTTACAACCCCATCGTCATCCCCGCCGCGCGGCCTTTATCGACGGTCCTCGCTGCTCCCCGAAGACGAAGACACTTCGGGCGCCAGAAGCGAGGTTAGCGCCACCATCCTCGACCTCGAGACCTCCCACGGGGACGAGGTCGGCCACGGGATCGCGTGGGCGAGTATCGGCCACCCAATGCGGGGTTACATGACACAAAAAAGAGACGGAAAAAAAAACTGGACACGGAGAGGGAGGAAGTACTGTCATGAATACGAGAAAAAAAATTCATTAGCATCGCGAAACAAAAAAGGAGAAAAAAAACGTAACGGATCGCTCGTATCGTGAACGTTGATGCTGGGCGGAGTCCTCAGTCGCAGTTTTTTTTTTGCAGTCTGCCTGGTACAGCGCTGCGAGAAAACTCTCGACGTAGCGACCTACGCGATGTAATAACTGTTGAATTATAAATAGGTAATCATAGACTAGAATAGTCTCGAGGCGACTCGGGTCCTCGAATCTCCGACGATATATCGCACTGGTATTTGTATTCGCAGTGGACAAACGCGGCACAAGTGCAGATGTGTCGGACGAGGGTCGAAGGTTAAAATTCGAAGAGTCCTGACTCGAGATTTCGGACTCTGAATTTCCACGCCGCAATTATGTTGATCCAGTTATATATCTGGCGTGATTAGATAATTGCATTTGTCTATAACATAGACATGATTTATTATTATTGGAAATATTATTATTATTATTAATATTTATCTACCCGCACAATATAGATTTTCGCCGACCATGTAAAGTCATGTTCCAGCTTGTTATAGATATGTAGAAATACGAGGGTTAGTAAAAGCCGAAACGGAGGGCGAATTTTATGTGGGCCATCGGAATATCTTCTCCGACTTCTCCTTCTACCCCGCTGCTGCCACTCGAAGCCAGGCGCTTCCGTTACTACCGAACGACGAACCGGCGACACGCGGGATATAAATCGAAGAGCTCGAAAATTATGGCGACAAAGAGGCACCAACCTCGAGCCGCTTCTGCGTTGCCGGAAAAAAAAATCGACCGCTATTTTTTATTTATTTATCTTTTGAATAAGAAATTTACGTCAAAGCCAAAACTGCAGATGATTTCTCTGTTCAATGCAACAGGTGCCTACGAAGAAATTAAATATCGGCCGAGGCGCCGCCCTTTCGAGCTCTTTCGATTGAGATTTATTTTGAGAATCACTTATTTGAGTTTTCACATCGGCTTGTGGAATTGCTCTTGACCTGTCGCTTGGATCAATTCTTACTTAAAAAAAAAGACGAGAAAAAGGATCTTCACGGTTATCACGAGGAGCCCGGAATGCTCAGCGGCCTCAGAGCGAAACGTCGAGAGACGTCGAGGACGAAGCGACTCTCTCGCCTCGTCCTCGACGGAGGGACAGAGAGGGAGAAGCTGCGATTCGAGATATTCAAGCAAACTTTTACTTTGATTGGTACGGCAGAGGCGGCAGGAGGCAGCGAGGATACGGCCAGCTCCGGGGTCGGGGGAAGGGGTTGGAGGGGGGGTGAGGACGCGGAATACCGAGGCGAGGGCGTGAGAGAGAGGACGCGAGGACTCGCCCGGGTAACTGTAGTTAAAACTTGTCGGGACGGGGAACGAGTCACCGACTAGTCGCCACCGGCTTTATTATTGCAGATATACCCGCGTAACCATGAAAGCACTCTTATATATCGCTGCCGCTCGGATTTTTAGAGCGCTCGTCCTGTCCGCCCGGCGAGAACGGCCGGAGAAAACGAGAGGGAGTGAGATGTAGAGGAAGACGAGGGAGGGAGGGGGAGCGGTGAGGAGGGGGAGGGGGGGGGGGGGGGAGGGAAAACTGCCCGCGCTAAAACCGACCCGGAACGAGCTCTCATCGACTGTCCCGGACCCTCTGCCCTCGCTCTCGCGTACTTCCACCCTTCCCCTCCCCCTCGCCCCTCACAGATCCCCCCTTCACCCGCAAACCCCTCCTTACAGATCCTTCCTCGCCTTCTCCCTTCCTCCCTCCGATCCTCACCGATGCCCATCGCCTTCTCCCTTCCTCTTCCAACTACCCCTCCCCCCCTCAGCCCCTCGTCTTCTCACTCCGCGCCCCCGCGAGCATCCCCCTCGCGAACTCCCTCAAACGCATAACTCTTTTTCCCTATCTTTCACTCTTCTTCCCTCGCCAATGTCTCTCCGCTCTCCAGGGCAGTCTTTTTCCTTCATCCCCCTCTCCCACTCACTCCTCCCCCGGCTCCGCAGACTTTTCCCACTGACGACGACGTCCATCGATAGAGCCGACGCAGTTTCATCAGATTTCCTATAAACTCGGGCAAACGTCCGGTTTGCCGGCTTCGAGTTACCGAACGAGCCGCGAGGAACTGCGTACAGCGGTCGATACGAGTAATTGGTACCATTGAGGAGATGGGTTTTTGTTCGCTCTTAGGGTAATGTCGTAATTACGCAATTTTTTATTTATTTATTCTGTCATTTATTCCGGGATGATTCGATGACTCGACGAAAAATCGTCAACCACAATCGGAGTCGTAATTGGCTGGTCACTCGTAGAGGTAGTTTTTTGCCTGAGCGCATCAAACTCGGCGGGGGAAAATGCACGCAACGGTCGGTGCGATGAGCTCGGCGATCGAACTCAGCGGAAATCATTGATGAACACGCGACGAGCCGCGAGCAGCTCCGGAGCGGTAACGTCGCCTCAGAGAGATTTCAGGATTCGTTGCGGCGCGAGTCCACCGACCGCGTGAATTCTTCATGACAACGTCGAAGGGACACCGCGACACAATCGAGCCGATCTTTCACAAACGAAAGTCGAGAATTATACACGACTGGAGGGGGGGAGGGAATCTCCGTGTAGCTTCGCGGCTGCACCGAGTCGCGAATAATTAACGAGGCGTTTCGCAAGACCGCGGCGGGAATAACTCGGGATTATCAGAGGTCGATCGGTCGAGGCGAACGAAAAAAAAAAAAGAGTGGAGAACGATTTTTCCCCCAAGGATCGACGAGCGAACTGTGAATCGTCGGATAAATGTGCAGCGCCGAAGAATTAAATTACGTGAACGAGGACTGACTGACATTTTATTATGTTAAAATTTGCATCGGGGTCACAAAATTTATTTTTTCAAAATATCGACTTCTAACCTATACCATCGTTCTCAAGTCGCATATTCTACCCCTGAAAACAATGGTTTCAAACCTTTTTTAGTTGATTAAGAAAAACACGATATTTGACAGAACTGTCAAAGTTATCAAGGACAAATGCACTTGGACTCGGTCTGAGAGTCCCAGCCAATCACAGCTCGAATAGTTTGCTAACAATGCTTTCCGTTACTCATGAACTTTTTAAAAGAGGGATAAAATGATTGTTAGAATAATTTTTTTTTTTTTTCGTTGCATTCCAACGATGCAAACTTCAACGTGACATTCTTGTGTATCGCGCGCGACTCGAGGGTCGACGGGTCTGTTCTCCGGGTGTCGAGCCCGGAAAAGCTCGCGGCTAACGTCGACCGGGGGAGCTGGCGAAGCGGTGACACCGGGACAACCGCGTGTGGACGGCGAGCCCTCGAGGATAACCGGAGCCGGAGCACGAGAATGAGAGACGGAGACCCTGACACGCCTGCTGCTGCTGCTGTTGCGGCACGTGCGGCGTCGTCAGGTGGAAAGTTACCGTCGATCGAACGAGACGATGTGACGGCTAAAGGACAGCCGGAAGCTCTCCGCGATAAATTTATACACGGCTCGTAATGAGTGCGTAGCGATAATAATAACAACGCGCTTCCCGAGCATCCATAAATCAATTTTTTTTTTCTCGCGATTACCTGGAAATCAATCAGGATGCCGCTGGAAATATTTTTTAATAACGCCTTGGCTACGCAATCGTTCTATTTTTAAGATGGTTGAATATGCTCACGTCCTGCGTCTCGCACTACGTGTACGTTGTGCGAGAGACGCACCCCTAGGCGCCACTTTGCTATAATGGGATCTTGTCGTAGTCTGCGATAAAGTCAATCGAGAAAATCGGTGCCTGTTTTTATAACCAATGAGATTAGCATTTTTAAACATTGTCATTGTATACGTATTTTGTTGGTAGAAAAATGCATGACCTTCCGTCCGGTGTTATCAGGGATTACCGCACTCGGCAAATGAAGGTATCTTCCTTCGACATAAGCAGTTATAAAAATAAGCAGGAAGGAAACGCGAAAAGCTGGCCACAACATGCGCGTTAAACGCGGAGAAGGCCTGTTCCTGCGGACGTGGTCAGTGTCTTGTCATTTCGCGGCTGCCGCGTATCCTGGGCCGAGAATCCGGAACGCATCGCGGTCAGCAGCCCGGCCATGTTTCTATTTGGCGATGTGCCTTCGAGATTACCACCTCGTGATAATAAACGCGCGTTGAGATAACCACCTCAGGAAGTTCCTGGTTTTGTCGTTGCGTTGCGGTCGAACCGACAGTTCCTCAGACTCGTGACTCAACGTTGTGACTCGTCAGTGTCGTAAATTTACGTCGATTCACGACCCAACCGATGTTTGCCCTTCGACCTGTTATCGTAATGAAAAATATCCGTTCTAATCAGTTGTCGTCACCTCAACTACAATCGCATTGAAGTGACAACATTTCAATGCGGATATTTGAATGTTTATTGTTGTATCTTTCAGTCAATATTTGAATATTTGAAACAATATAAATGATCAAAGATTTGGATTTTTTATATAAAGTGGATTTTATGAAATCACCTTATCAGATTTCATGATCTCATCAGAATGGATTTCATGAATATATACACCTAATGCATTAGGTGAAAACATTTTTCATGCCTGTTCACGGGTATGGAAAACCCTATTAAAAGCACATTATGCCTCTTTACCAAATGACCAACAGACCTAGCCCACTTTACCACAAGATTTCCAGTGTCCTACAGGCGTAACCAGTTGTGTACACACATCGTGCGAGCACTCAATCCTAGTCGTGACACTTAGGACTCTCAGTGTCGGTAGGGTCGATCCATCACGTCGAAGTCAATTTGATAGAAAGCTCCACCGGAGCTTCCGTACTCCCTACACAACGCACGATCGACGCTTGCGGTTATGTCGTAGCGCGGAAAAGATTCTTCCAGTTGCGGCGCGTAAAAAAATGCCCTGCGTAGGATCGACAGTAACGAGAGTCGTCTTACGTCTCTGCCTTGCAGACAGAGGACATAAGACGGACTCTGTGCTTTCAGTAATCATCAACATTGTCAGCAATGTGGAAACAAGGCAAAGGTCCCGTTGGGGAAGAAGAACGCACGTCGCGTGGACGGTGGACGGTGGTCTTTCGCCGCGAGGAGTGGAAGCCAACCCTTTTGACTTCAAGAATAGTCCCATAAAGTCGCCGGATATGGCGAGCGCGATCGCGAAGCACTCAAATCAGAAATCCTGTCGGGATCAAACGTCGTCCCGCGCGATATGCGCGGACCGCTCGATAACGCCGGGAAGAAACTCCGGTGATGTCGAATCAAGCTGCGGGAGCTGAGAGGGCGACGCCGACGGCGGCGAGACGCGGTCCGAGACGGAAGAGCTGAGAAGAGCAAAGAGCAGGGAGCACATCGGAGGAGATACAGGAGCAGCCAGCAAGCCGAGTTGAGCCAATTCACTAATCCCGATTTCCGATCAGTTCTCAGTCTGTCTTCTGTCCTCTGTTCCTTCGGCGTCCTCTGTCTTTTCCTGCTGCCTCGTCCCCCTTCGTATTTACGTTAACGGCTGCCGATCGGTTTCCCGTCCATTGGGTCCGTTCTGCTGCTGTGTACCCACTCAATCTGTGCTATATATTTTCGGTACCATTTATGCGCGAGCGCGCGATCTGTGTAAGCGCACGCGATTGGTTCCCGCAGATGTTTCGACAACATAATGTTTGAAAATGTTTTTCCATCCTCCGGAGGCGAAGACGAGATGCGATTCTTCGTCCAGCAGCGCACGTCGCGGGCTCGTTTGTCCAACGAAGCCGCTTCCGTAATTGGAGCGAAATGTATCGAAACAATCTGCTCGCCTCCCGTTTTGCCAGCCAGACACGCTCGTCGGTTTCGACGAAAATCCGAAAGTGCAGAAGGGCGACGCCCTTTTGCCACTACGGCAATTTCAGCTTATTTGCATGATTACTCAGCATCGACGACTTTTGTACTCCATGGTGTCTTCTCCGAATGTCAAGCTGCTCATTCGGACATTGCGATTCAGACCAGACAGCTGTATCGTCACCGCTTTCACTTCTAATAAACAGTTTTTTTTAATGTAAGCAGCTGTTATAAAAAAAACAGCAACAAAAATATTACGACAAATAAATTAACGTAACTATTGTTATGCCGCTCGTCGCGTATCGAGTAGAATACGGACGAAGGATAATATCTATTTAATTAATCTTATTATTAATTTGTTATTTATTATATTAAGTAAAACACCATAATAACAAACACAATTACGTAGAGTCAAAAATGAAAAATCAGAAAAAGTACTTTTAGAACGAAAAAAATATTTTAAAATATGAATGTCAAATAAAAAAGGGGTTACCGAGACATATCCAAAAAGGATGAATTTATCCCTTCCGCTGGGTAAGGCAGTTGAGTTCCCGATCCGAACTCAACGATCCGACGACGAATAGACGCGATGGTAAATAAAGAGCGGCGAGGCGCGTTCCGCGGTTCATCGCGTGATTCCCTCTGTGAGAAATCTCGTACACGGAGCGTCATGCGATAAGCCTCTTTGCGCGACTACATCACAGCGACGTCACAGGCGACGTCACAGCCGAAACGAGGTGCCTCTTGCACAACATTTTGCGCATTACACTCGGGATGTTTGCCGAGAATCGTGCGGATCGAAATAAGTAAGAACGCCGCTGCCCTCCTCCTTCCGATTTACTCGTCAGCGTTAAACTTATCCCGACAGTCGTTGCGCGAAATGCGCGACAAAGGATCGAAGCAGCAGCAGCGCCAAAACGATAAATCCGACCCGAGATTTGTATATTCCCTCCCCGAAGTAAAAATATATAATCTCCGATACGCGAAGAGCCGGGAATCGGCGGCGGCGAAGAGATAAATCACTCCGCGGAGAAAACGAGGAAGCGGACGCAGCTGAATCTTCGGGGCACACACAAAAATCTTACGAGTTCAGCGGCGAATTAATAACCGCACAAATCACGGGAAGACCATTGAGACCATCTCAGTTGCGGCCGGAGAAAGCGCTCGTCGTCCTCGGACGCGCCGGGCGCGGGAAGTTGGATCTCCTCGATTTTTCCGTAGCAAACTCTTCCCTCCCCCCCCCCCCCCCCCCCTTTCCTCCCCTTCGCCCCGCGGAACCGCGCGGCCTTCGGGGCTTCGGAATAAATTCACGGGACTGTAAAGAATATTATCTGTAACCGCGAAATTCCGTCGGACAGCGCGAGCCCGGAACACAGAGCGTACACATACATATATATATACATATCTGTAGTATATCTATATATACGCGAAGACGTAGCTCGAAAGTCGAAGAATCCGGGCGCGATTCTTTTGCGATTCCAGAGTTGAATAGTTGGACGCGCGACGGGGGCTTCGCGCCGGGGAAAGATGGAAGATATATATGTGTATACATGTATATACACATGTATATATAGGTATGACGGCGGAGTGGCGGTGTAGATGCAGCGACGTCCGCAGAGAAATCCAAAGCAGCGCGCGCGCGCCTTTTCGAGCTTCCTCCGTTTCTTCGTTCTCCGCTCGGAGAGACGCGACTCTCGCGCGGTAATAGATTCCTTTATCGCGGTTGGCGAGCGGGTCGCGCGAGCTTCCTCCCCGTCTTTATCGCGGTTGAAATATCGATGAAGCGCGGAGCGTGGGAGAGGAGGGGGCATCGCTGCGAGATCGCCGAACGGCGTTCGAGGATCGCGTGGAGTCGTCGGGATATCAGCGCGCCGCTGATATCTCGGCGCGAGCCGAGTCCGAGAACTTTTCCGACCGAGGAACCCGCGGTGGCGTCTGCGGCGTCTCGGCCGCGACTCGAGTGCCGTGCGTGAATTGATCGGAGTCAACGCGGGGGGGAAGGGACGAGGAGAGGGCATCGATGTGCTTTTTCGGCTTTTCCGTTAGGGCCGAGAACACACTCGGTGGTCAGCGATTTTCGGAGCACGACGGATCGTCGCGATGCGTGAGATGTAAAAAAAAAGGATTCCGCGTCAATTAAGAGGCAGTGGTTTGAGCGATTATAGACGATTATGTTGTAATTTGCATCGTTGGAAAGCATCGAAAATAAATAAATAAATTATTCTAATGAACCCAAAGGATCGTATTGAGTACAAAAAGTTATTACAACGATTGATCGTTATAATAACTTATTAGAATCGCTAGAATAATTTTTTTTTTTTTTTTCGTTGCATTCCAACGATGCAAACTTCAACGCCATATTAAGTATCACTGTTTCGAAACTTCGTCGCCCAATATAAAAAAAATAAAAAAAGTCGAACACGTTGTTGACGTCTTGAAAATGTTCCAGCTTAAAAATGATTGGCAATCGCGACAAATAATTTTTCTCAGCGCACAACACAGGTCGATGCAAAGTTCTCGGAAAATTCCCCGGAAAGTTTTCCATTGATCTCAAAGGATTCCGGGAAATCGTCCTGCCGAAGGGCTCTCGTCGAAGGGCATTGCCTCCAACGTTTCGTTGTATTCCAATCGAAGGGCCAATTAATTTGTTTTTCCACGATTACGCAGGCCAAAGTAAGTGGCCTCTCCTCTCGTCACCTCGCGACAATCTCAACAGCGCGTCGAACCTGACAACAGAGCAGAGCAGCTCGACGCACTGGGGCCCCAATCAGCTAATGAATAGAAAGTATACACAGCGCTATGCACTCCGTCAATTGTTTTTAATGAAAGTCGAGCGGGCGGCGCGCGCTTTTCCCGGCGAAGCTCATGAACCTGGCTGCGCGACGTCGCGTTGCCACGGCATAAGCCGAGGTTAAAAAAAAAAGAGGGAAAAGTCGAGAGCCGCTGTGCATTGAAATCAAACGAGAAAGGAATGCGCGGTTCGAGAAGAAATTTCCGGGAAGTCGATTGTGAAACGTTCGCGGGAAAAAAGGCTCTCGTTCAAATTAGATCCTGAGGGCGAAGCTCTCCGGCAATTTATATGTCGAAGGGTCGAAGGCCCTCGGCGAGAGATACGGCGCGGAAGAAGTGGACGAAACGAGAATACAGCTTTGCCAGGCAAAAGACAGCGGATACAGAAGAGAGGGGAGGGGGAGGCGGTCGGGGGGGGGGGGGGGGGATTTTAGTATTTTTGCGCAATTTGTGCCGGGTTATGAGGACGTCCGGTAGCTTCTATGCTTCCGTTTCCATCGTCCGTTGGAAATATTGCTGAAATTTATCGCGGAATATATACTTTTTCTCTCGTTTTCCCTGCGGCTTGTCTCTTTTTGTCGTTTGTTTCCACATCTTCCTATCTCTCTCGTGTTCGCTATTTTGCTTTGGCTCTGTTTCTCTCTTTCTCTCTGCTCCTACTTCTATAATACGATACTGTCCTGGAGTACGTACATGCATCAACCCAGAACGTAATCCGGACAATGTACCCTCCTCTCCCGATGCAGCCGGCAGTGCAGCAGCAGCAGCAGCAGTAGCGTTGTACGTCATTGTCGGTGCCTCCGGGACACGCCTGGTTAACCAACTGTCGTTAGTCTTTACTTCGAAATTTTTCCGACTATTTCTCCGCGACGACGGACATTTGTCGAAGACCACGCGAAGCCATCGCAAAGGCTGTGTCTAACGATCCAACGAGATTTCAGTGATTAGCCGATAAAAATGTTAATCGTGCCTCAAAGACAATCACTTCCTTTTTAATTCCTGTTAACCTTAATTTTGACACCTGTTAGCAATTGATCTTTATAATAACTTTGCAGAGTCGCTAGAATAATTTTAGTATCGTTACAATAATTAAAAAAAAATCGTTTCGTCGCAATCCAACGATGCAAACTTCAACATCATTTTTCATGCCCGACATAAAGCGATCATCTCTTTCCACACTATTACGACTGTTTGGCATAATAAAGTGTGGCGATCTTTCGACGATTTATCGGAAATCCGAAAAGAAAGGAAAAAAAAGAAGCAGCGAGATGAGTACGGTGCACTCGTGGCGAACCGCGAAGAGGCGAGACGAAGGCAAGGGAAGGGGTAGAGACGAGCGAGCGACGAGGGTGGAAGGGGGCCTCGCGGCAGAGCAGCACTCACCCCATTTACGTCTTCCGACTCCCTTAGGTTTGCCCACGAAGCGGAAAGGGGTGGTGGTAATTCACACGGGGCCATGATGGATGACCTCGACGCCCACGCGGCGTCGCGTCGCCTGCGCTCTCGGCGCGCTGCTGGCCTTGCCTTTCGCCTCTCGCCACTCACACACACACACACAGCTATATCCAATTCGGGGGTGTGCGGAAGACGCCGGGCAGCAACCGAATCACCTATGTTCGCACTGATGCATCGCCGGTGTTTCACGAGCGATGCCGATCGTCCGAGATTTGGTCGAAATATACAGGTTTATTCAAAAATCCGTTTAGATAAATAACACCGCCCAAACGGTATTATTTATCTACATTTTTATTCATATTTTGTATTTTCAATGTTTTTACCATTTCTTCTATATGTCATTTGCTCCTCTGCCTGTATTATCAATAAATAAATAAATAAATAAATAAATACATAAATAAATACAAATCGTTCTACGGAAGTGCGCAACACACTGCACAACCCACAGCCCACAGATGCGCGCTCCACTTCAACCATGTTCAATCGACTTAGCCGTAGGAAAAAACTTAATCCGTAATGATAAACGCGCGCGATACACGAGAATTTTTCCCACAGCACGGCTGGACTTCTTACAATCGAAACCTGTCGCGGAAAACTACAGAGCATCGAGCGGCGTGTACCAGATTTTGCGGCATGCGAAGTGCAACGGAAAAAAGGGGGTAGCATTTGTTGATTTATCCCACTACATACACAAGATTTGATCTTAGGTTGCATGTGACATATTCAACCTAGAAAATATTCAAGCTTGTAACACATAATCCCTAAAAATACGGACGACGGTTGTAGTAAAAAAATACTACGTGAGACGAGGTTCGCCACGATGACATAAGCCTCGTAACTCAACCATCGAATTATCGCTGCCGGCTGACGGTGTAACTTTACCGGGAGTCGGGAGTCCACGCTATAACGACGAGAGTAATCGTCGAGTGACGTAACTAACTCGGTTATCAGTGAGAGCGCGGCGCTTGCAGTGCGAGCGCGACGACAAGGGACAGAAAGGGAGCTCGTCAAGTTTATTGACGATTAATTGCCCTCTCCACACGTTCCACAAATAGCGATACAGGAAATACGACGAGGGGGCCAACGGCTGCGTTACAACGGTCGCGACTTATCGATAAGTCGTAACCGATCGGCTCGTTTTTCAGCTGCAGGTCATCGACAAACGACTTCTCATTTCATTACGATCTCCGGTCGCATATTCTGGTAGCTACGACGCGTTCGGCAATATCATAAGCAATATTTTCCCTCTTAGATTACGTTCTTACGAAATGGGGACAAAAAGTCATGATACACACATTTTAGATAAGCAAATTATACATTTTCTGAAAGGAGTCGTAGAGCTGATTGAATTTACTTGATTGTATTTCCATGATACCGGAAAATAATTATAAACAATAAATTACTGATAAATTAATATCCATTGTCACCTGGACATCCAAGAAGATAATTATAAGGCACTTGTTTCATTAGGGTTCGCGGGTAATAGTGCTCAAGAGCAATCATTAACCACCCAGAATGATGTAACACTAGGAAAATGTTTATATTTATGTAAGAAGATCCGAGAATGGCGGTCGAATGCGAGGCCTCGATATGTTCGAGCGATTAGGCGACTGTTCCGAGCGAGATCGAGGCTCTCCAGTTTACAAAAGAATAGCCCTTATCACTGGGACAAGTGTCGCAGAGATGAGTTCTCGCGGCCACGGAGATTCGTCTATCTTCAGCGAGTCACGCGAGGATTGTCAACTGATAACGATTTATAATCGCGACTAAGCGAGCGAGAGAGATAGGAAGAGACGACGCAACAGTGAAACGAACGGATTGCACGAAGTGTGACGACGAATCGGCAGCACAAACGCAGAGATTCGCTGAAATCACACACAAGTCGGGAAGTGAATGGTTAGCCAACTTGCGCGAAGACCCTGACACAAATGATAACGATTCGGAAGTGAAATGTATATGTATGCGATGCAATGATCAATCGCTGGCTCTCGTCGTTTTATTTTTGACGTTGATGCTGTCAATTTCTTTCTAAAACAAAATACGTCCCATTTTTTTCGAGGTTTTACATTTTCGCAACAACAGAGAGTTCGACGCTACTGGAGTGATTGCGCCTGCGTTCGAAGTTTTCCAAATTGATGATTCCCTAAATGTTTTCCAAATTGATGAGGATCACGTAATTAATAATCGCCGAGTCCTTCCAAGGTCGACTCGCATGTTAACCTCGTTTTTTTATGAATTGTTGCTGACGTCAAGATCCTACTATGGGACCACTGAAAAGATGTTTTCCACTAGTCGTTTTATCACGGAACAAAAAGTGTTCAACAGCCGAGCGTAAAGAGAGACTGTTCTCCTGGCAGCCTCCTGTTTTATCGAACGTTCAGCAGGTTCGTGGCAACCCTTCATACTGCTTTTTCATCTTAAGGGTATAGGAAGAACGAGCCTCTACTCGTGTCCGTCGCCGTGTTACGTCGATCCGAGGAAGCTATTAATTTTCGGCCACCCCGCGGACGCTAATTGAACGATCAAACGTTCCTAACTGACGCGGCGAAAAACCCCTAAGCCCTCGGGTGACGAGACGTTTACTTGGTAGCCCCTCTCCCGACGCTTACTTCGCACGAGTCAAATAATCGGGACTACCGCTTTCATGCCTTTCCATTAGAACGCTGTTACAACACAGTTCAAGGAAAATGCTTGAATCTTTATTTTTTTAATAAAAAATAAAAAAAACTGATTGATATCAACTTACCATTAAAATACATTAGAACTTACATTCTTTCGCTATTGGCTAAAAATGTGTTCTTGTGTACAAGTTTTTATTGTGATATTGATGTTCAATGACATATATGTTTTAGAAAGTTCGCGTCGACTAGATATGTCAAAAGTTACGTGAAAAAAAAAAAAAAAAAAAAAAAAAAAAAAAAAAAAAAAAATCGCCCGTCGGCACATCGGCGACAAGACAAGTGTAAGGAAGAAGACGAGACATCTAGACGGACTCGAGATTTTTCCGATAAGGGACAAAGTGATCCAACGACAGTGCGGAGGGTGGAAACGTGGAAAGACCGCGGCGGCCTACAAAGAGGGCCAGAGCTTTCGGAAGGGAAGCTCGAGTGAATAAAAGCGCGTAAAGCCCCCCGTTCCCACTCGGTTTCGACATATCCACACTGATCCGCATAACACACACGCGGCTTGTTCTATGTGTCTAGGTTGGAATATATTATATGACTGTGTGCAAAAGCGGAGAAGCCTGCTTATGGCATTAGCATCAGAACGAGCCGCTCGCAATCCCAGCTTCGGCCCACTTCTCTATCCTCGCTCTTCCAAGACTCTCCCCCTCCCTCTCTTCCTCTCTTTCTCCCTCTCTGTATGACATACTCCCCGCCGAACACCAACCCTCCGACCATTCAATTTGATAAATATCGATTGGACGCCGCCGGCGCGACGCGCCTCGGCCTTGAGATTCCATTTAATAAGAATAACGCGACACCGACTCGCGCGACGTGTACAGAGCCTTTCACAATCCGTGCAATTCCGCGATGTATTTATTTTTAGAAGCATTAAATGAAATTGGATAATCGGGTCGGTAAATCTATGTTTAATCCATATGAGACCCATAAATCGATGATAAGAATATCCAGTTTTTTTCTTATACGGAAAATTTATCAATTCAGACATCAGGAGATATACATGAATCACCCTATAGGGTGTAGAAAGGAAGGAAGCGAGTCTATGGTGTGGGAGAGAGAGAAAGGGAGACGTGTATGCGGGGGAGTTGAATCCACGAAGACCGAGGAAGCTGAAAGCGAGTCAAGTTTTATTTGCCGCGTATTAACATAATAATTGCTGCGTGGTTCCAAAGCGATGTGTGTGTGCGTGCGTGGGAGGGGGAGGAGCATAGGGCAATGGCTGTGTTCCGCCTCCCTATTTCGTTGCTTGTTCATGCAAGCCCCAGACGAGCTTATTACAAACCCAACTAATATCCTAAATGACACAATGTCTTTTTATGTCTAATAAGAACATCAACCTCATTGACGACTTGATACAACGCCACTGTACGACACTAAGAACGGATTTAGAAATTATCACGGATTATCAGAACATCGAATGCAACCCTGGGGGTACTTCAGAGGGTGGAAAAGGTGGAAGTTTGGAATCTTGCGAACTTGGCCGGAAAAGGAAAGGAAAGGAAAAGAAGGAACATCCCACGAATCTTCCACTTTCTCGAGGTCTCCTCCTTCCTTCTTCTCCATCCTGCTCACCCTTTGGTCACTGCTATACACCTAGCTCGCTCGCACGACTCTCGACTCGAGTCGAGGGAAGAAAAATGATCCATTAATCTGAAACCCAAAGTCTGGCGGCGCCGGGCGTCGCGGCGACGGCGGTAGCACTGGCAACCCCCTTGGCTGCGTCTGCACACACGCGTCGCGCGGCGCTGCTGCTGCTGCTGCTGCTGCTGCTGCTGCTGCTGCTGCTGCTGCTGCTGCTGCCGCTGCCGCCGCCGACTGGGTTTCATCCCTCGCCTCAGCCTCTCGACCGTAGCCGACGCTCAGGCGCAGAACCACCCTAAACGCGATCCTCGCACCGGCCGCCGTTCCGCTTCTTCCTCCCATGCTTTTCCTACGACGGCTTTCTCCGGACGCCATATAGATCTGGATCTCTCGCGCACGAGGGCGCCTCAACGGCTCTCGCGACGGCGACGTGTGGCAAGGGAGATGACGTGTCGCGAGGAGGGTAAAATTCCAGTAAGGAAAATCGGTGAAGCTAAAAACTTATGGGAACATCGAAGCTGCGTAATGTGACAGATCGAATTGACTCATTGCACTCGGGCTTTGGCTGTTCTCCTGACTCTAAGTATGAACTACTTATGGTTGATTAGATTGATCCTTTTTGTTAATGGATCATGAATTATTTTTTTATTTAATTTAATTTTGTTTTATCATTTAATCGATAATAAATTATGGTTACTGATAACATAACTGTAACCATAATTCCATCCTGATTATAGGTTCTAATGAACCAGAACGGTATATTTTTCCATGTTGTAAGTCCATGTTACGAAAATGGAGATCTCAAGACTTATTACTAATATTGTAAACATGATGATAACAATGTGAATAGCAATTATCGTACAAACATTGTTCGACGTCGAGTAGCGAGTACAACTCTTCGTCTCGCATTTGCACGCATTTTTTTCCCTCCAACGCTGTGTGGCTTGGGCGAAGAGCTATTATTCGATGTCATAAACGCCCCGGGGGTCGTAATTTAAAATAAAGGAAGCACGAGAGAGAAAGGCCGAGAGGCAGAGAGAGAGAGGGATAACGTTGGCGCGCATCTTAAACTGCAGCGCAGAATGACGGTGTCTCTGCGGTTGGAGGTTGGAGTATAAGGGCGAGTGCAAGTATTACGACTGGTGGTCCGAGGTGAGTGTCCCGAGGCGAGTGAACCGACGAGGAGATGAAAATGCGGTGGAATACTCGAGAGCAAGAAAAGTGCGAGTGGAAAAGGAACAAACTGACGGAAACCCCGGAGGTAAAAAGTGAACTGTCGAAGGGGCCCCGGCGACGAGGGGCGAAGGGCGACGAGGGGGGAAGAGTTGAAGGAATAAAAGGAAGAGAATGAATTATATATTTCTTTGACTAGACACAAACCATTGCGCAGAGAGCTTTCGTAACAATTTGACTGGTTGCTTTAACCTCGTCTATGGAAGGTTGAAATACCGGGATATTGTAAAGCTTTGAACGAGATAAAAAAGTCGAGAAGAATTCTGCATAAATTTGACATTTCCACCGGCGATTACAGTCAATTGTGCGTTAAATATTCAGTACATTTTTGCGACAAAGTTGTTTTCAGTAAAAATTACGGCGTGTAATTCGTCACCGCAATATTGTAGAACTTCGATGAAGGTAAAAAGCGAACAAAAATTTATTCCAGTTTTTTGTTGCGTTTCAGCCACGATTATGTTGTTCAAATTAATCACGAATAGTTGTCAGTTGATATAATTCGTAAAAAAAAATGTTCATCTTTCTGCGCGAAAAAACCGAAATATCAAAAAAGAGGAATATACTTTACAGGCCGACGTCACGGTGACCCAGAGAGGTGGAAGAGGTTACGAGAATTCCGCCGAAGTACGATAAATATTGGACGGAAAAATAATGTCGATAAATATACATTCGCGTAAGTCGCCATCTCTCTGTCTGTGCCGCCGACGGAGAGGAGACGAAGAGGAAGTTTGCGTTGCGAAAAGTTTTCTCAGGGGGAAGAAGAAGAAGAAGTCGTCGCGGAGGAAGGTGGAAGCTGTGGAGTCTCGGTGGATGAGTGATGAAGGAAAGGGCCGGGAAGGCTGAGAGAAAGGGCCGAGGGGAGAGGGGGGAGGGCGAAGGGCGAACGAATATATCGAGAAGAAAACGTGGTCGCTATAACATGTATACTACCACTGCTACCGCTGGCTGATACTATATACACCATTGCTATTACTGCCACTGGGATGGAAAGGAAACTGGGTCATCGGAGTTGATACGTCCCCGTGCACCACCGACGCTAGTGCGAGAGGGAGAGACAGAGAGCAACGAGTGCGAGATTAGACTTCGTTTCGTGACGCAGCGGTGGCAGCGAGAGCGTGGAACGCTGACACACAGACTGCGTGATATTCGAGTCACTCTTGCGCGAGCGGCATCACCGGGGAAAGTAATATCGACCCGGAGGCTGCTGCGTCTCCGTCAAAGGGAACCGCACTGTTTCCTATTAGAAAAGCTAAATGCTAATGGAATATGCTTAATTACGATTATGTTGAAGTTTGCATCGTTGAAAAGCAACGAAAATAAAAAAATATATATATATTCTAGTGAACCCAAAGGATCGTACCGGGTACAAAAAGTTATTACAACGATTGATCGTTATAATAGCTTTTTAGAATCGTTAGAATATATATATATTTTTTTTGTTGCATTCCAACGATGCAAATTTCAACGTCATTAATTACGTCAAGTCTATTCGCAATAAGCAACTGCTAAAACGGTATTATTTAGCCCCGATAAAAGTTCAAATAAAAAGCCCCAGATTATCAATGCCACTTTTATTCCAATTATTGAGGGTCAAATTAAATTTAAACTAAAGAGGATGCTTGAAATAAATAAATAAAATGTTGTTCTTTCAAAACAAATGGCTAAATCCCTGACAATATTTACGTTCGCATTGGTAATCGACTTCTCAATCGCGCATCACAATATCCTTACGCCTACGCACGCATAATGATAATTATTACAGTGGATACGGTAACGCGAGAAGGCTGGTGCGCTGGTGGATAGCCGACGCCTCGAGAAAGAGGCCGACGGTGCGAGTGCGAGCGAGACGCGAAGAGCAACTCCGGCATAAATGCCGTCTTATTCTCATGACTCGAGTCCGGGTGCCAATTGATCTTTAATTTTCCCCAGTTGCGACGGAGAGACTTACATATATCGGGCTGCACGAGAGCTGCACGCGTGCGATTCCTGCGGAGGACGCTTCAAAATAAATAACGTAAACATTGCCACCGCGAAATTTGCATTAATTATTAATTATTGTTTACAATTTATTTTCTCCTTTTTTTACACCATCCGCAGTCCCTGAATTTGAAGTGGCCTCGATATATCTCATATTCATGCGCTTAGTTGTTATAACTTTTGATATCCAGTCTGATTATTCAGGTACATTAAAATTAATTTGTTTTTTTGCATTCCATCGATGCAAACTTCAATATCATTAAATCGGACGATACCGATTTTGAAACGCGATGTACGCACAACTTCTCGGCGATCAGGAGAAGAGACGTTGATACGCCGAGCGGCGGAGCTGCGCGTGCATTGGCCGCCGCGACGCATGCATAATGTATGTAACGTACGGGTGCATCTCTATCCATCGTAGTCTCTCGCTCCCCCTCCCCCCCCCCCCCCTCACTTGCTCTCTCCCTTTCTTTCTTTCTCTCGCAGCAGCGGAATCGCTCGCCAGTCGATGGATCGCGCTCGGTGGTGAGTTGGCTCAAGCCCGGAGCAGTGAGTTGACCCTGGCTGAGTCGCAATTGATCTCAATTAGATTTCTCTCCCTCTCCGTTGCCTCTTCCCGCCCCGCTGGCTATTGCCGCGCGGTAAGACCTTCCTCGGCATCACAGTAACCGGCTCACCCACCTCACTCGTCGTTTTATACACCACCACTGCAAGCCTACACTTGCTGTCCATCTGTATAACTATATACGGTATATATAGTTATATGTACACCTTTATATACAGTATTTCATTTCCTTTTTCTTCCTTTGCCTCCCTCTGCCTTTCTTCGCCTTCCTTTGCCTTAGCCTTCCTCAGACTCTGTCGTACTCTCTCGCTCCCCCTTTCTCGCTCCATCTTTCCTCCTCTCTCCCTCCCCCTCCGATATGCTTGGGAGATTGACCGAGGAAAGCCACCTCCCCGCCCCCCTCGCCATCTTCCTCCTCCTCACCCTTAAAGAACGAACCGTGCCGTAATCCACTCGCTCTCCTCATCTCTCAATCTCACTGCCCCCGCCCTACCCCTCCCCCCTGCCTCACGCTATAGTTGCCGACTTGCTTCGTCCCCCTTTCCTCGTCCTCGCTTTCCGGTCGTACCTACGTCGCTCTCTCTCGTCGCGTCTCCGCGTTCCCTCGCATCGATCCGTCACCGCGCTATGCGCCCCGCGCATAGCGCGTGTACGGCCTTTAGAGTCCGTCGACTGCTCGCGAAGAAAAAGTCCATCTCCGTGTCTCGCGCGGATTTAACTATAGCGATTCATTCCACTCGACCACCCGTCGTCGCGCGGCAACTACACCGTGCTTCCTCTCTCGCTCTCGCTCGTCGCAGTCGTCATTGCTCTCGCTCGGACGCGCGCCGCCGCCGCCGCGCGCCGTCATCGTCGTTGCGTAAGAGCAACGCGATCGGTGCAATCGAGATTACTACGTATACGTGCCGCCGCCGCTGGACGCTCGAGTACGCACACGCTCAGTGACCGCACTGTGGATCGGTGGAAACTTCAATGAAACTTCACTGTACACACTTCACGGCGAAGTGGAACGATGAAGCTGACTGTAGTACGGCGGGAAAAAGGCTTGGGTAATGAGTCGACCAATTTCCTGGAAATGCAGCTGGATTTTCTAAGAATTGCGACTGTTGTTACGCGTCCGTCTGATCGCGGCATGGGAAATGATCATTCGAAGGTTTTTCGCAGAAGGCATTTATTTATGTATCTATGTATTTATTTCTTAATCGTTTTTTTTTATCGCTAATTCAACCGAGTCGAGATATTTAGTTTAAGGTGTGACTGTTTATAACTGTTTATATTAGACTGAACTTGAGGAAAATAACGTTGTGAAATATTAATCATTGTCATCGTACACTCAGAAAAATGTATGGTTGCCTGAGACGACAACAATTCTTTTATGGTTCCCGCAACTATAAATAATTAAACCGGCTGCCAAATGATGGTGCCCGTGAATATTTATATAGTAGAATACACTACATATTTGACATTGTTATCCCCTGAATTTTTCTCAGTGTACAGTATTTCTAATGAATAGGTACAGGACGAATTGTTTTATAGCAGAAGAGAAAGAAACGTCATCCGGACGTTCCTGCGGTCAGGGGGATATGTTTAAAGTTGTCGGAGAGGGGGATAAGGTGCGCTTGCGGTGAGTCTGGCTCTCGACGCTCCTAGAAGCGCTTCCAGCCACCTGTTGAGTTGAGATACCTTCGCGAACGAACGGCCTACAGGGGATAACCGCCCCTAACCCCCGGCCTCTCAACGATCTCTCGTGAATCACTCGGCGTATCCACCGGCAAATCCTCCGTGTCCGGTGAACGAGCGGACAGGACCCTGAATCCCCAGTGCAGCTACTGCGACGCAGACGTCTCGTAATACTCATCGTGAGACGAAAAAATAAGTGATATCGTTGATAAGACGTTGCTCGTTTTTACCACGAATCCTATTTTTAACCTCGGTGCCCGTGTTGACCTCGCATTTTTTTTTACTTTTGTGATTTATGTTATAAAAAAATGTCTGTAAATTTTCCGAGCCCTGCAGAGGTTAATAGGGACGAGCTGAAAAATTATCCCAAAAGCCTTGCGAAGAGCCAGTCGGTGAATAACGAATCTGACAGTGAAGGCCAAGGCAGACGAATGTAGGGGAAAAAAGTGCGGCTCGGGTTGGAAGGTAGGCAAATTGGTAACGAAATAATTCGATGAAGCGGGCCTTGATTAATCGGCCGAAACGTCGAGAGATTAGCCCGGCCTCGGTGGAACAAGAGATTTCTTGCCTCTTTCGACGAGGCCCCTCGACGTTCGCTTCGTTCGATAATCTCATCCACGTCCGCCGGGATTTTGAAGGGATATTAACGGCAGGGTGATGATGAGGACTTTAAAACGAGAGAAAAACGTACGGAAAAAAGGGTTGAAGCAGGAACGCGGGGGGGGGGGGGGGGGGGTAAAGGTAGCAAAATGCTGCAACATTAACAATGGCGTCATTATTCAAAATTTTAATTATCACCAAATTTCTCGATCAGAAGTAAATGTTTTTCAACTGTTCACGAACTTTTGTAGAGTCATTCCTACCTCAAAAAGAGCTGTGATAAGAGCGACGAAATTATTTTCGTTCAGTAATGGAAAGTTCGTGACGACGATGTTAGGCGAAAGTTGATATTCCTTCGATGTTACTCAGCTGATGTTGTTTCCATTAAGTAGCGCAGCGCCGAACAGAGTTTCGATGCGCGTTTCGATGCGCCCTGCGGCCGTTCTGTCACTCAAGTTTGTATCTCTGCTCGGTAATTTAAGCCGAAACGATCAGGACTATTAAATATCGTCGCCTCGGGGTTGAACGATACGCTGCCACTACTAATCGTCAAATACAGACCTACGAACAGCATTCAAACAAATTCAAAGAAACGCAAAGTCGTTTTCAAGTGGAAGATGCAGCCATGCATTTATTTAGGGCGTTATCAAATCAAAATACGAGTTCAACTTTTTAAAAGCGGATCAGAAATTGATAAGAAGTACGGCACTTTTTGGATTGGTGTAATTTTTTAATTATTTATTCTCACAAATTCAATGTACAAACTTTTTTCTACTTGCAGCATTTTTGCCAACGCAGTATTTTTAGATGACTATGTCGAACTGTAGCATTTCAAATTAAGCAGATATACGCCGATCGGCAAATGAGGGTTGATTCACTTCCGCGAACAACCAGCTGTTCGCGAATTCGCGCTAGACACTTCTGGCTTGTTAACCGGAACGAGCCCCTTCTACAGATTTCCACGGATATATATCTGCAAATTGTGCTTCCCGGATTCTCGACGATGTCGACGATTCACCCCTGCATCTGAATTAACTCGATCCATTCGAGACCAAAACCTTTATTACTTCGAGGATTAATGGAATGTTCTTAAATCCAGTCTTAACGGGACATAAACTTATCAATTAAATCGTTTAATTACAATAAAAATTCGAATGTTGGTCTTGGAAAAAGCCTCCTTACGTTCTTGACGCTCATCGACGTGATTAAGATGCACTTGAGAAAATTGTTCTTGACGCAGGTGGATGAGCACTTGAATAAGCTTTGCGATGCGCGCATCTCGCAGTACTCGATAATTTTATAATGTTGAAGTTTGCATCGTTGGCATGCAACGAAGAAAAAAAAACAAAAAAAAATTCTAATGATTCTAAAATTATTCTAGCGATTTAAAAAAGTTATTATAAAGATCTATCGCTATAATAACTTTGTACACCCAGAACGATCCTTTGATTTAATTGAAATATTTTTTAATTTTTATTTTCGTTGTTTTCCAACAGCGTATGTAATAATGATAGCGAGTCCGCAACATTGATTGAAAAATAATCTGCAATGTTCAATTCGCTTGCACTTTCTTATGGCGCTGAACCCGGCAGATGAGTTCAACGGCAACCCAGACGGATGACAGTAGACGCACCGCTGGCGGCGAGCAGCGTTGGTAGCTGACGTTTTCTTTGTAAATGCAAATGTTTTTTTTCTTCGCAAGACTGAGAACGTCGCATGAGCAGCAGCAGCGACGGCACAAAGAAAGGAGAAAATCAGGAGGAAAAATATACACGCGCCACATTAGCAGGAATATTTAAATCGGGTTGCTAATTTATTACTCCCAGGGCTGTGCGTGATATTAACAGTGATTCCGCGATGTTAATTGAACGAGAAAAATTCCATTTTTCCGTCGAGTTCGCGCTCTCCGCACGTTGTTGTTCGTAAACACGACATATGAAAGAGATTTCTCGGTAGAAACGAAGTAATCGTACACTGCGCCGACAAACGAAAGAGTGAATACAAGCTGCGAAAAAAAAATACGCACTCCATTCCATGGAATATGAAATTCTGACATTTTACGAGATTCCAAAAATATTTTCGTTGAAAAAGATCGAGTAATTGGATGAGGTCGATTGGGATAATTGTGACACTTTGGTTGAATTTTCCAAATGTTTTCAGTCCCGAAACATCTTTTTATATACGTTTTCGTCATTCGCAATTGTGCGTTTTGTGACTGCAACATATATATTGCTAAACTAAAAGAGACGTAGAGGAACTACTACTTTTATTCCAAGGGTCGCATTATCCTAATTGGACCTCCATTCTACTTCGAAATAATAAAATTTCCGGGGGTGTGCATCGTCTGGAGGAAGCTGAGAGAATGTATGCCGAGACAGAGCAACAAGTGTGACAATTCGTGTGCACCCTTGAAGCCTCCGCTCCCTAGACACCTATAGGTGGGCACACGTAGAGCTTTTGAGCCCTCGAAGCGATAACATTGGTGGTGGAAAGGGCGGCAACCCTCGAGCTCCTTTTGTGCGCTCCTTTCGTGGGAGGGAGGAGTCGGAATTTCGCGAGCAACCGAATCATCGTCAGCCGGATGATAAAAATCGACATCTGCACTAAGTCTCCGTAGTAACATATAAAAATCACTCCAATTGAGTTACAAAAAATATTTTTGCGAAGAAAACGAGACCTAGCGTTTGGCCAATCCTATAGAAAATTTTCTCTAGACCTACTATAAAACCCTTGAACCTAGTCTTGACGCAACCGGTTGGCATAACCAGTCTATCCAGTGACAAAAAAAATACCGTCGCTACCGTCGGAAAGTAATACAATTATTTCAGATCTTTTTCGATCGATAAGAACAAAAGTGGACCTTACGACGAATTTTTCGACTGACGTCGGTTCCCTCGAGAAGTCAATCGTCGTGTCATTTGCTGTGTACATGAGAAATAAGCTCGACAGTCGATACACAAACGGCGTCACGAGTATTACGAGGACGAGGGCGTAGCGAGTGATCGAAGAATGGATTTATACGTGTAAAGGGGGTGACTACGGTGGCGGGCATGGTGAAGTCGTGCGATATTGAAGAGCGCAAGTTGAGCCGCGGGTGGAGGGTTGAGGGTGGCTGAGAGCAACGACGGCGACGACGCCGACGACGACGAAGACGACGACGGAGACGACGAAGACGACGAAGACGGGAGGAGAGGTGGGGGAGGAGGGGCTGAAGTTGCGAGGACACCAGTTGCTAGGCAGCGCCTCTCAATATCGGAGTTTCATTCTCGCGTAACGCAGCCGAGCCGCGCGTCCAACGCCGACACACGGAGCAGCAGCAGCAGCAGAGAACATGAAACGAGACTGGAGTACAATATAAAACCGACGGCAAAATATTTACCAGAATCCATTTGCCGTACATCTGCGATATCTCAAAGTTCATGGGGACACCGAGATCGTCGGTCTTCCGTCGTCTCGTCGATGCACCACTGATTATATTGTCGATTATTGTCGTCGTCGTCAGAGAAAATGATAAAAAACACTGTACACGAAATACATACAATCCGTGCAACTTTATGAAGGACGAAACAAACAATTGATCATTACTGAGAATTGTGTTTGTCATAGCCAAATGTATATTTATGACACTTCAAAATACATCGATACGTCTGGATTGATCTTCTTAGGTTCGCCTTTTTTCAGATGAAAATCAAAATGTCTGGGACGACGACACGTGGAGGGAAAAATGAACCTGAGAAAATCGAGACCCACGCAACGGAGTCAGGTTTGAGAGTCGCTGGAGTTGCGCGCGGGGCTGGTTAGGGAACACGAGAAGGTACCTCGAAGTGGAATGAGAACAACTTAGCTACGGGATATGGCCCTTTCGTCGAAGAGTCGAGGATTTGCGAGCGAAGGGTTGGAGGACTTCGCGCGAAGAGGATGGAGCTGTAAACTCCGCGTAATGTCGAGCAAATTAGCATCTCGTAAAGAGTCCGCCTCTCAACTACCTCTTCGAGGCTCTTGTTGCGTCCCTCACGAGTCCTTCGCCCTTCATTCCGTCATACACAAGACGTCTACTTCGCTTTACCTCGTGGAAAAGGCTTTGGCGAAGCTTTCGTTGTTTCGACATTTTGAAGATACATTTTAATTTCAGGCAATATCGGTCGAATCTTTACCGGCTTATTTATTATCCCTGAGTCTGGTATTGGCCCGGCCAATTTTACCGAGATTTCTCGTGTGTGGGTCTTAAGGAAATATCGAGATTTTCTCCGCTTCCCAACTATCTCTCGAAGCTCTTTTTGCTTTCCCGATAATTCTTTACCCCCTCTGAGCTCGTTTCCCGCGTCGCGTCTGCTTCCGCATTGCTTCTTCGCCGAGGAAAGCAACTTTCGCGAAACGTTTTTTTTTCGTTACTTTTTGTTTGAATGTTTCGATTTTCGAGAAAATTCGAACGCAATTTTCCGCATGTCTGATTCATTCATCGAGTGATTATTCGGAAATTGTTGTGTCTGTGCGTTCTAAAAGTTAAGCTAAATTTAACGAACATAGTAATTCCTCATAGAGGTGGCTTAAAAATGAAATTAATGAGAAAGCAATTAGCGCAGTTCTTTTATTCATCTTTCTTTTAATTCTTGTACATCTTGCACAAGGGGCCTATTTTTATACTGCCTTTACCGTCGGACGTTCCTTCGTGTTAATGCGAATGAACGTCTTGGTATTTTATTTTACTCTTCATCTATCGCCAGCTTCTATTGTAAGTGACGAGGAGCCACGGGAGGCAACTCAAAGTAATAAATCTTCTTCCTGGAATCTCCGGACGTGTCGTTTCATAGCCGGTTCTTGAAAACTAGAAATGAGTCTCTCCCGATGAATGAAGTACGTGTTCTTGTGACATCAAAGTAACGTTTAACTGGAAATTCGCAATAAAAAATCCTCATAAAGGAGATTACTCGACACAATCTCAATAATCGGTTAACTCGAATCTAAGTTCATAGAACAAAAAAAAAATAACAAGACTACGGTTGTTTGTAAATCAAAATCGTAAAAATGTCAACAAAAATCGAATTCGATAACTTTAAATTTCCATTTGTTTTTTTAGCTGGATTTAGCTGGATCGGTTAATTGATGACCATTAATTCCGCCTCGCCTTTGTGTAACGATGTATATATATACAGGTATTACGTGAAAAGGCCGAAAATCAAGGGGCAAAGGGGTACGGAAAAACGAAACGAGGCGTCCTTAATCGTAATCCCACCGGTAACGAGCCCCTCGAGCCGCTGACCAGCGGCATCCGACTCTCCTAATCTCCTTATGGACCTTCATTGCCGCTCGTTGCATCGCAGCCATCGCATCTAACTCAATTTTACGTCTGCTTCCTCGGCCGCCGCTGCTGGCAACTAATTTAAAAGCAGTTGAAACGTGAACTGAGTTACGGGATGAGTTAAAGCATGAATCTATGACTAACGTTATAGATTAGTATTACATGCACAGTTTAAGCGTAACGATTATGGAAACTGTCATAAAATGTGCCGTCAAAATTACGATCATAAGATCTGTCCTCAAAATTACCCAACAAAATTCCAAAGCATGGCCGTCATTTTTTGGAAAATGAGGAAAATTGTGTTCTGTATTTGTTCAGTTATAACATTTATTAAAAAAAAACCGTATATATATATTTTATAAAAACTGTTTAACGTGAGGGTCATATTTTTTCGACAAGCGTTTATGCCCTCTCTGGGCTAGAGCCTGCCAAAATCCGAGCACTCATCGATCGATATCTCGCGCGGTGACAAATCACGCGTCATTAGGACCTTTTATATACACGTCACGTGTATTTCAAGACTCGAGATGTGTGGGTGAGGCCGAGATAATGATCCTCGGGGAGGGTGGAAAAGCCGGGCTTTTCTCTGTTGCGTAATTTCGTTTCATTCACTCGCGTACGTTTATCCTGATCTAGCCCTCCAAACCACTCGGTTGTAACAGAAAGCATAGCGAATGAACGATGAGATATATATATACAATGTATTTTGTTATAGTATAGAGATACGATTCCCACGCAGCGTTGCCTCTGGGGCGTCAATTAAACGCGGATAGATGTCACTTTTCCACAGACTATCTTTTCCTAAATATAGGTACCATATATCAAGTCACCTGTTATAATAAAAGAAAATAATAATAATAAAATACTTAGACATTATGGTTAGGTCAAGATTTTAGTAGGCTACCACTTAATTTCCCAAGTGATGGTGCACATGCCTCCCGATACATAATTAATATCAGTGCCCACCCAAAATATAACAACCGCAGCAGATTCGTGGGCAATAATGATTTTTCTTTTCACGGAAAAAGTGAGAACAAAGGACTCGCAGGTCGGAGGTTAAGTTGAGACATACGGAGAAAAGCACATCGCGCGGTAAACGGGACATCCTCCATAATCACACACCGATTCGTCATCCTTATCACACCCGATCGTGGATGAAAAAACGCGTGTGTCCGGAGTAGTCGGGCGCGCAAACGACGGAGTCAACCGTGCTATTAGTCGGCCACTTGGCTTCGACCACACGCGCAGTACAGAAGCGCAGAAGAGTGTGCAAAACTCATACAGGTAGCATGGCAGTGACATCGCCGCGTGGTGACAAGTGGCGGGTGATAGTGGTGGTGGCGGTCGTGTCGTCATTGAGGGCCCGGGGAATATGCGTGAATATATCCGCGCTTTCGAAGTCTAATTACCCGCATCAATAATTCAGCCGTAGGGTCGTAAAGCAAGAATTACCGGACGAACGGGCGACATGCCGAGAGTGGGAAGGGGGGGAGGAGGAGGCGCGACTAACGTAGGATGGAAATCGTATGCCTCGATCGCGACGACGCGACCCGACCCGGCCCGGCCCCGAGGCGTGAATAGAGACTCTACCCCCGGACGACCAGGCCAAGCTAATGCTACAGCGCGAATGCCACTTTGTGCTGAACGCAGGTGACACGTATCTCTGCCTGCGTTCTACCGACATCGACTGTAACCCGCACTTAGCCCGTACCACCCACAACTATGCCTGCCTCTATTTTCCATCCTGAAAGCTTTTCTTTCCATCACCGAATTTTCCATCGTTGATTTGTCGTAAAAATCAAATTTTGGTTTGAGTATCAACATAGTTGTCAGCGGTAGTATTAATTTAACATAGGAGTTAGTCAATCTAAGCAACACAATTGCAAGGCACTGTTCTAATTTTTCAATGCTAGGTTTGAAGGTATTTCTATAATTGTCGCCAGATCAACTTCCACTTAGTTTTTCAGAACATTTAGTGCTGGTTTTCTGAGATTATGTATCAGGTTTAGGGGACGGATCGTCGATCTACTAATATTCCCATTGACGCTCTAATGACAGGGGATATGAAACAAAATGATACATTTGGATTTACCATGTGGTGTCAAACGTTTCGATAAGTCACATGCACGTCCCGGCGCGAAGCGTGATCGCGTTTATTGTCGTGTTATTCATCCAACGGAAAACTTGTACAGCCGATGTACGGTATAACTTTATCGCTTGCAATTATATGGCTTACAAAAAAGTACGCTTGACACCGTCAACTTCGCGCGGGCAGAGAGATATCGTCGACGCTGACACGCACGCGCCACTCTCGCCGGTCTCGCCTGGCAGGGGCTGCCAATTACGACCGGGAGATCATCACCGGGTACTGCGCGATGAGTGTTAATACTCACCTTTGACCAGATCATACGCTCCGCCGTCGCCGTCGCTGTCGCCAACGGGCAGCGGACAGCGCGCATCTGTATCTTCGGCCGGTTCTGCGGCTCGGAAAACGCGGTAAAACAGATACTTATCGCGAAACGAATGCTCGCGGAGCAAAAAAATAAACATATTTACAATTTTACTGGCAATTATCGCAGCCCGCTGTTTCTCCATTGTTGGCATTATAGTTGTTATTGTCTTTCCATCGCGCACGAACGTAAAAATAAAATAATACATATTTTATTGTTTATATTTTAGTTTAAATTACGCTCAGAGATATTTCAAGAAGATACTGGTTACATTGCTGGTAATTTTCGTTTATTTTTTTTTTTTTAATTTTCTTTTAAAGTATACACGACTTTTGAATGACAAACCTCTCAAGGAATAAATCATTAGAAATGAGTTAAGTATGAAAAAAATAACTTTCACTATGTAACCTAATCTCCGGATTCCCAGAACCTAACCCCTTTGCTCCTTCGAGTCCACGTGTACATTCGCGTGCTTTGCATTAAGAAAACATATGGTAAATACAATGTTAATGTGTATGTCCCCGAGGGGACGCCGATGCATTCCGCAGTCCTCGTATCGGTATAATTATCGGGTGCAGTATAATTGTATTTGCCACCAATTTCCATAAACTCACGGGAACCGTAAAACATAAACGTTTCGTGAGGGGAGGGGGTACATATTCCGCACAGTAGGTGGAGTTCACTACACACGATTATCGACTATGTAATTTTTTCCACCATGCACGCACATAAGAATTGAATTTCTCTGGATTGCATTAGTCGGAGTATAGAGAGGGTTGCGAAAGGCCGCGAGAAACATGCAGATACCGTTTTTGTTATGCGGCAATATGAGCCTAAAGCGAAAGTATCGAGGAAGCATCGAGAGAGGATACAATGTATCGATATGCTTGAAATTCGCGGGTGAACCGTGGCCATACTCCACCCGGCGCGGCTCTCGATATCCCGCGTATTTGCATATAAACGAAGTATTACGAATTGACACTACAGAGCGCGCAAGCTCCGATATTGGCGCGATGTCGCCCCGCGCGATACACTATACGGCGCACACTATATTATAGCTAAAATAGAGTTGACGTTTTCTTTCTTGTCCCGCAAATTGGGGAGGTCGAAGCGTGTGGATGACGCGTATGGAAAATCGATCAACTCTTCGGTAGCGCTAATTAGACAACAAAGTGGATTGAGAGTCGCGCATGCGTGAATTGTCCAACTCTTCGACAATGTTGAGGCTCGATTAACGAGAAGAAGAGCTTGAGCAGAAATTACGTCAGGTTAACTGTTGTCATATCAGGTCAGGATCAGGTGCAGTTCAGGCCAGCCAGATAATGCCCGGATCGTGTAATGAATGCACTTCAAGTACAAATACAACAGTTCATTGGTGTTCGGTGGGTTTACTTATTTCTAGGGCATTTTTTTGCTTTCCTCACGTCCGCACGACGAGGATATATTGAAAGTGACGCAGTGCACACAAAACTCGCATAACTTCCAATTCGCAATGGTGGGAATTCTTCCGCTGAAAGGAATACAAACTGCGGCCGACTCGACCTCCGATCGAACTCGGGTTATCGCGTTTGACCTCAAACGTAAGTACTCGATTTTTCATGAAACTCCGGGAGCCCGAGCGACTGCGGAAAAATCGTTCACGTATTATCTTAGGTCGAGTTTCCTCAATCGCGGTCTCGACATGGCGGATGCAAAACGCGCTTTCGTAGAGAAATATATGGAAAAGTGTTCGTCTAGATATCCGACGAGTTAGGTTACGATAATAGTAAAGTTACGTTACGAAATTCCCGGCGACTTATAATCAAATAACCAAGACTAAAAGTCAAAGTAGAATTACTGTCATAAATAGCTTCTTTCTGTATTTTGGGTTTGGAAAATTTAACGAAAAACGAACTTTTTTTAACGCGAAATGTATGACTAAAGTTGGAACTTCTGTCTGCTGATGGAGAATTAATGCATTCCTTCGTTCGAAGTACGAAGCCATTCATTCGTCCGTCCTGCGAATACTTCGAACCAGAACTCTTAACCAAAGGTTCAGAGTCCAAGTTTGAGAAATCCTTCAATAATCATTTTCCAGGAAAATCCTATTTATCCCCCTTTGCCGCGAATACAGTCCCTAGGATTGCTTCCTTGAGTAATGATAATAATTGTAAAAAAATCCCAACTGTACGTCGAACTACATCGATTACAAAGTAAATGTCCTCCTCATCTGTTCAACAAACGCTTCGAAAAATTCAGGAAGATTAAGACAGGCATTGAAATAAGCAGCATTAATCGCGATCAGCAGTATTCAGCCCTGAAGAAGAATTGCAACATCTGCCTATCGATCTGCTACAGTGACTAGCAGCTCCTAAAACCAACCTCCAAATGTTGGCTCGTGCCACATGAGTTGCGTGAATCGTTGCGCGAGGCACGAGCCACCCTTTTGACAGATCTCTCATAGAAAGTGTCACGACATCTGTCGCAATCACACGAACCCTTTCGTGCACCCACGCATGCGTTGCATAATGCAACCTAACGAAAATTCCGGAAAGCCATGGAAACGCGGGTTCATTCACAAATTGACAATAAAATTGTCCTACCCCCTTGCACGCTCGACCATGCAAAACGTGCTCGACTAGCCTCTAAAGGCTCGAAAAGATCGGGAATGACGGAAACGCGTCCAGCTGCTCGGAAAGCAGAAAAATCGTTCAACCAAACCGAGTGTCCGATTATCTCTTCGGATTCTTGTTCGACCGAAGCCGATCAAGAATCAGGGGTTCAGCAGTTCAACGGAATAATGGAGAATCGCGTAGCCCTGGTCCCTTCCCTTCTTTCCCACCTTTCCGACGGCTCTGCTGCTGCAAAACGAACGAGAGCAGTCGGCGAGTGCGTTTTGGCGAGCAGATGTCCGTCGGTATCGCGATCCGCGCTGCTCCCACGCGTCCGGGTGAACCCTTTCGTTCGCAGCGGTGAGAGAGCGAGCATTCGTCGTCGCATTCCAGCGAGGTGAACTGCTGCGCGTCGAGCGACCGCGTGCGAATGGCAAAAGAGTGGAGGGGGCCCTGAGCGGACGAGGGCCAAACGGCGGGAGCATGAATGGCCAGTCGTGATGTACGGTGGAAAGGATTCTGCGAGGGTCTGTGTGTGTCCGCGTGCGTCAAGTACATGTCGCTTCCGAACAGGACGAGTGCGATAGCGTAGGAGTGCGTTCGGGTTCTTGGGAGGCGAGATACGACCACAGGACCACAGTCATTTTGTTCTTAGCTCGAGCGCTGTGGGATTCGGGACCCGAGGCTCAATGAATTTTGCATAAAGTAAGCGTATAGTACCTATACCACTTACGCAGTCGACCAGTGTGTACACTGTGAAAAAAAAAATTTTAAATTTAATGTATATGTACTGAAAGTTTTTATTCATAAACTGGTATTCAAAATTTGCTATACAAGTGCGAGGTCCAATTTAAGTTTGCTACAATAATTTTAATAATTAGCTTTAATTTTACTGTAAAATTACTTTAGTTTCTAAATTTACTCTAATTTCATTGCAAAGGTACTGTAATTTTATATCACAACTGTACATGAAATTTAATTGACCGGTTTATGGATACTAATTTCCAGTCTTTTCTGACAGTGTAGTGAGCCCCATTCTGGCACTGTGCCCGCACTCGAAGAGCTCGCAATGAGATTGCGTTTACCGTATCACAATGGAATCGCAGTAGTATTGCGCAACGCCGCCGTGAGCACGAAGACCACGTCGACTTTTGTACGGTGCACGCGCGCCTACGCGAGAAATCCTCTTCTTCAGCGTGTGACGCGCGCGCGACCCGCGAACAAGTGCGGAAAACCTGAGAGATGCGCGCACTCATACTTCCTGCAGCGCAGGGGGAATATAGATGATAGAGTATATATAACAGCAGTGGATCGTGGGTCGAGGCGAGTTGTATACACTTATTAGCTATACCGAGTGCGTATACCAAACCCACGCACCTCTCCTCCTTTTCCTCCTCGTCCTCCTCCTCCGAGGAACTCGTAGCTCCTTCTCCCCCTCGCCCGGAATCGCAGCCGTACCGCGCGGCCTTTCCAAGCAGTTCCCCCGGTGAGCAACTCGCTCATGTGCAGCTTGGAAAAGAAAATGTGAGTGGCCAGCCCAGATCGAACCGGCTACGTCGGAGCCTCGAGTACGCCGAGTGAAAGGACGTGCACACACACACCAACACACGGTCGAGTACTCTGATCCAATAGCTTATTGCATTACATCAGTATTACATATCCCTCTCAATGGATTGATACCTTGTGCCGTTTTAGACTGTTAAATAAATCACGTTGTGTCGATTCTGCCGAGAAATTGCGATATGTTTTAAGAATAGACGCGAATATGCTACACCAGAGGAAAATTTGCGATTTGGTACTATTTATAGAAGGTAAAAAAATCACTGCATGTCTGTGGTTGTCATAACTGTATTTCGATATTAGTGGTTGAAAGAGGTTCGTCTAAATTTTACGTCCTGGCCTTTATTTCTGCCTTCAGTTGAATACACTTCTTTGTAGTGCGTTTTAAGGTATAAAAGACATTTTCTTTTTCTTATAATGATTGCAAAAAAAATAGAACTGTAAATATTTTGACACATGGTTTGAAATAATTTGATCAAACAAGACATTTAAAAAAATTCCTTGCGTTTATTTCTGATGTATTCTTGAAACCTTCGCGTGTACATAAAGTTTCGCTCGCAAGGTCGTGATCCTGCAGGATCGCGGAATGCTGCTGCTGCATTCGCACTCAGTTACCACAGAAAAGGTCAGCAGGACGACTGCATGCGGTGCGTTCTCTCGTCTCCGTTTTTTTTCCAAGCGTTAGTGTTTCGAAAGAATAGACATTGACACGTTTCTACATTTACTACGGATTATTATTTTTGATAGATAAAACACGAACGGCCGAGAATAACGTGTCACGATTTTAAGTTTAAGTCGCAAAGGCCAAAGCTTTTTGTTTGCTGGAAGTAATTAATGCTCGATCCATTTATTTTTTTCTTGCGTTAGAAACTCGTATTTTTTCTCTTTGTAACAGACAATAAATGTGATTATTTTGGATAACACCAGTCATCGATATCACTTCACCGTTTAAACTCCGCAAAAAGTGATTTCAATATCAACCCCAGTCGCGAGTTTAGAAAATGGGGGGAAAAAAGATACGTGCGGTGTAGGTGTAGGTGATATAATACGCACTTGCGCTTTACGTAACGTGACCGTAAGACACCATGAACAGAATGCGCCTCCATACGGGTGGGGAAGGCTTGCTCCCGAGGCGAGCCAAGAATTGCGTATTTACGCAGCCGGTGCGTTTTAAACCTCCGGAACACTTTCACACCCGGCTTACAATTTTATGGGTACACTCTTGTTTCTGAGCTCGCCAAGTACAGAGTCACTTGGCTCCGGGTTCAGTCGTTCACCGAGTCCTTCCCTACGCCTCCGCCGCCTCGAATTCGACGTGTGCATTAATTACCGGTTGCTTGATAATTAATGCGTCGATTCTTTTACTTTTCTTCTCATTACTGGTGCGTGACGGTGCACAGCGTGAGATAACAGAGCGTGTTTATTTCTTGCCTAGAAAAAGGGGATTTATATTTTTACCAGGCCATCGGAATGACGTAGAAATCACATTATCACATGATTATTCCGCGGAGTCTCGACATACAAAAATTAGGTCTGTGACGTTCGTGGGAACGCCCAGTGATAAGGTTTTTCCCCGGGAATGATGTCTAAGGGAAATGCTGCAATGCTTGGTCTCACGACTAGGACCAGAATATAGGCGCATTCACATCTCTACCATCATACAATGTAGAGAAGATCGTTTGCTCGCGAAAGGAATTCAGAAAGAAAATGAACGACAAAAACGACGCAGCACCCGAAACGTCACTCAGTCGGCCCAAGCGAAGTCACGACAAAACCGAAGTGGAGGAAGACGAAGAAGCCAAGCGAACGAGCATGCGTCCACGCCAGGTGAGACATAGGCGCTTTCGGAGGAGTCTCGGCTGGTCTACACACTCGACGACGCTACGTCGACGACGTCACGGGCAACCTTGAGCACCGACCTCGAACAAACGCAACGGCAACGCGTCTGGCGTGCGTGGCGTTCGACGCAACACGAGTTGCGCTACTCACTATCCGGACTGGCGTCTTACTTTTTGTGTTTCCTGATGCCACAACATTTTTTCCGGATCAATCGAACATTAGTAGAACATGGTTCATGAATGTCTGCTGAGTTCCATATTCGTGTCGTCATTATGCAGAAATTTTGCAACATTATATTGGAAAGCAACGAAAATAAAAAAAAATGATTTGACCCAAAGGAATTTCAGAATCGTTGGAATCATTTTTCTTTTTTGCATTCCAACGATGCAAACTTCAACATTGTGTATCCTCAGTGTTGCACGTCCGTCGGTCCGCGTTTGTAAACACGAAGTGAGAACGACAGGTAATTGCTAATTTATAGAATGAACTGAGAGAGAAAGAGAGAGGAAGAAAAAGACGGAATGAAAAAAAGAAGAGAGAAAGCGACGCTATGAAGATGAGAGTAGCAGAGCCCAGCTGACGTGTCACGTTGCTATGTTTGTCTGTCACCTCGGGCAAAATTTGCGAGTTGGCGTAGGTCGGTATCGCCGAAGCGAGAGAGATAGCTGAAACATTTCTACGTCTCTTATTGCGCTGCTGCTCCTGTTTCATCTTTTCCGTCGTTCTTTATGATGTTTGAGCTTGTGCGCCGCGTCGTAAACGGACGCAGGGTGTCGCGAGCGCGCTTTATCTTGCGAATGTGATAGAAATCGCACGCGTTGCGTCGCGACGCCAACACCAACTGCGCTGTAACGTGACGAAACGGGCGTTTTGCCTTTCTGATTTTCTTTTTTGTCACGATCGAGTGTGCCCACCAATGCCGAGGTAACTTGACACGGATGTAAATATATACATTGACGCAAGAAGAAGAAACGCACAGTTTATTTACATTGGGAAAAAACGCGTTCGAAAAAGCTTGACCCTTTGAACAAAAATCCATAGCCCAACGACACTTTAATGCTACTTGGTGCGAGTACCAAGCCAGAACCAGCATACCTTCCCAATTTTCTGAAATACACGTTTTGCGCCTTAATTTTCTTATCAAAAGAATACTCTAAAAATGCTCAAATTCCCAAGCTCCTATTTTCGTCTATTGCGACTCGAGGACATTTGATTTTGAAGCACCAATGCAACGGAAAGATCCTAAGAAATACGATATTATCGCACATTTTGTAAGGCAGTCGGACTTTTGAATGTCTAATTCGCCGCGTAATGGAGTATGCACATATATTGCATTCAGCGGTATAAGCGTGCAGCACACGTGCCGCGCAGTTTGAATTAATAATTACCGCGGAGAACGGACTTTAGCGTTGAATCCCGAGAGCACGTAAGGAGATGACGAAAGAAATTCTTTGAGATCTGAGAGGCAGCATTCTGAGAGAGCTGACACGCCGCCTGGACTATCGGACGCAAGTTGAATTCTTTCTTGTACAAATTTATATAAGGAGAGTCGCAGTAAATACAAGATTCGCACTGCGACTTGAGAATAATATCGCACTGACACGTTCGTTATCTTTCGCCGTGTCTATGTAATTTCAAGAGCATGTCCCGTCTACTGTCAAATAAATAAATAAATAAATAAATAAAAATAGATAAATAATGAAAGTATAATATAAATACTACATAGGCGAATATTATGTAGCATCTATTTACCTCTAAGCTATGACGATCTAAGTATACTCGTCGTCTTTCTCGCGAGATTTTTTGAGGAATGAGTCACGTCTATAAACATGACCTTGGTCAGTTGGTGGTAGGAGTGAGAGGGCACTAAGATTGAAGGTGGGCGCATATAAAGGAGCTGACGAATCGTCGAGAGCCCAATTGACCTCGGTCCGCCGCGGCAAGTAGGTAGAAAAAGAAGAAGACAGGCTCGTCACGCGAAAGAAAAAAAATGATATCTCTGTAAGGCGAGCAGGGAGGAAGGTCGCGAAGTCCGAGAGACCCGCTCGAAATTGCGTTGCGGAAGGTCCGGACACGTAGATTTCGCGAAGACTTCGCGCGGGCAAAGTGATGAGTTCGCTTTGCTATTTCGACGTATTACGGCTCATGTTCGACCTTGAGTCGTATTTCTTACGAGGCTCTGCTTTTTTTATTGCTTCTTCGTGTGTAACAAAACTTGCGATAAGACCGGTCAGTTTTTTTTTCAGACTCACGACTGTCTAACTTCTACGTGTCATTGTCGGCAGGGAACTACGGCCAGGATCGCGGCTGCATCACTGCCGGAATTTCCGCATGTCTCGGTTCCGAAATTTACCTGCAACAGAAGAGAAAAAATATATATCAGCAAACGTTCCACGAATTAATCGCTGAATTTCCGATTACAATTTATTTTTTTAATGACAAACAATCGCCATGGGGATTGATTAATTTTAACATTAAAACAGTTTCCTAGAAAAAGTACTAAATTCATAGAACAAGATTTATTAAATGAGCTTGATTTATAATCGTTTTGAAGATGAATGTCGGAAAAAACTATCTGTCGCCCGAGGAATTCGCTATCGAGCCGCGCAGCGGTCGCGACGGTCACTCGGGGCCTCGTAGCCTTGACTCGAAATTTTTGGCGCGTAGAACGATACGTTTTTCGGCGGGACTGGAGGTGGTCACTAGGCGGCGGAAGCGAGTGCGCCGCGATGTCTGGACAGCGGGCGAGCGAGAGCGTTCCCTGGTGGCTGATGCGATCCAAAGCGATCGAGTTGCTCGAGGAACCTGCGACCCGTCGATATCGAGTAAAAGTGTGCGGATACTTCAAGGGCCGACGGATCCGAAACTCGTCGCTCGTGTTACCGTCGAGGCTCTCGCGAACAATACTTTTTCTTCGTCATTCCGTGCTTCTCGGTGATCTCACGGCGGAGACCAGGGCTCGGCTCGAAAAGTCTAGAAAAAGCGACAGTTCCATGCGACTTTTTGGCACAAAAATTCCTGACTCACTGTTACAACTTATATTTAATTTAAAAAAATAATAAAAAAACGAAACAAAACGAACGTCGCGTTTCAAATAGCTGTGGCCTCTCCCGATATCTTATTTCATTCGCGATTTACGATTTATTTATTTACCGCGCAAAAATTGCGAATGAATATACGCGCGCAGCGTAAGAAAAAGTCAATCGAATCAACTCGCCAGTTGTTATCGTCGTCACAGTCGAGAGATACAAACCATTATTTTATGGCAACAAAAACGGTCGACAATTACTCGGCTGCGACAGGTGGAGAAATAGGTGGACGTTGCTCCGCGTCTTGCGGAGTCTGGATTGCTATTCCGCGAAAAAATAAAGCTGGATCACGGGGCGGGGGGGGGGGGGGGGAGAGATCTACTCGAGAGACGCTGGAGTAGTGAGAGGCACTTGTAGGAAACGTAAACATCGGGGAAGCGTAACGCAACGACAGTCGTAGGACAACGTCGAGTCCGTTGACGCAAGTGCCAACGGCGATGAGAAAAATTGCGGGAAGCTACGGGACGGCCAAGGAGAACGCGGACGACGAGGAGGAGGCGACGCTTCTGCGCGTTGGCCACTCGACGTTGTCCACGGTCGCCGCCTCGGGCGGCCCGGGAGTATCAACAAAACGGAGAACCACTGGGGAAACATTCTAATCGCTGAATGACGTCACCGAGTTGCCCGGGTTCTTCTCAGCCACGCTCGGCCGCCTGAACGAACAGAGAGGGGGAGAGAGAGAGAACGACACGAATACCTCGACTAATCTATTCGTCCCTTGTCTCGCTCTAAGCCTACTGATACATTTTTTCGCACCCCGATGATCGGGGCAACCAGCAGATACAAATATTATATTTCCTCCTTTTCGACTATAATTTCAACATTTAAAATGTTATTTTCTAAAGACTAAAAACCTGCTGTAAAGGATGCAAAAGCTTCCATATATTTTATTTTATTTTATTTTATTTTATTTTATTTTATTTTATTTTATTTTTATAGAAGGGACAAACCCTTGCAAATCACAATAATACAGGTAGAAGCAAATGACAAAAATCCAAAAAAATTGTACAAACATTTAAAAAATGCAACATGAATGAAAGTATAGATAAAAAGAATACATAAAAAAATACATAAATATCGTATATTACTTTTACTTTCGAAATAACCGAGAATAAAATACGACGCAGTAGCGGACACTTCAGTGTGTCCCCTGATGATTGC
Organism: Itoplectis maculator; assembly: GCA_964034905.1. NCBI lineage: Eukaryota > Metazoa > Arthropoda > Insecta > Hymenoptera > Ichneumonidae > Itoplectis > Itoplectis maculator. The sequence goes on from OZ035861.1 coordinate 7,823,324, forward strand.
GGTCTGCAATGTATATATAACGATTCCCGAACAACCAATCAGTGCTGTTTCGATGAAAAATCAATAGTGGATAGCGCGTAATACGGAATTAATTAAACGCGTAATTGCTTATTAAACAGCTACTCATAATAATCAAATGCGAGTGATACGAAGCAGCGATAACAGCGCCATTCGACAAATGGTTTCGTTCGATTTCGACGATGTCACAGTAGCAAACGCCGAATATCGCGAACGCTTCGCCGACGGTGTTACGTTTTTTTTTTTCTCGAAGAGTATTTTCGGGCAGTGCGATAAAATTTCGAGTGTCGTCCAGGAAACTCACGCTGCACGAGGTGGGGGAGGGGGCATCCAGAAGCGCTCAAAGTCCGTGATTAACGCACGTACATCGAACCCGCGAAATCACGCTAAGCGACGTTGTCGTCGCGGTCAGCGTTGATTTCCACGCGAGTCGAGACGGCAAATTAAAATTTTTTAAAAATGTTAGGGAAAAATAGCTAATTTTTTGTTCGATACTGATAGTTCAACAAGTTTCTCGCTGCGCTTCCCGCGAGATTTTGCAGGCGCTCCGCGTGTCGTCGAGTATGCGTCGCGCTGTACATATCGTCGAGTCGCAGCCAGTGGCGGACGCGGCGTTCGCGCATCGCGTATATCGCGTACAAACCGCGCGAGCGCGCTCGTGAGTCGCGCATGCGCGCGCACGGGGAGCCACTCTCGCTTTCCGTCGCGCATAGACCGTAGATCGCCGCGCGTACCGTTTACCCACACGTGGATCGGTGGGATCCACACGACTCGAGAGCCGCGCGCCCACACGGACGTTGGACGCAAATAAACGGACGTGAGGCGCGCGGTAATCGCGCTCGACACTCGACGTCTCGCGCGGCGCTGCCGCTGCTGCTGCTGTTGCTGCTATACGCGTTCTCACCCGTTGGATCGCAAAGATTAATTATTTATTAATTATATTATAAATTATTATCTTGATGTTTTGCATCGTTGGAAAGCAACGAAAATAAATAGTACATTACGTTACTAGGGAGGAAAGTGCCTGATTTTCACGGAGAGCGAGGTTTGCTGCCCGAGCGAAGCGAGGGCAGCACGAGCACGAGGTGAAAATCGGCTTCCTCCCGTGTAACGTACGATACTTTTTTTCCGACTGCGTTTAAATAACGTAATTTCCGAGCGTGCCTAAATGAAGACGAGAATGCACGGCGCAAACGGGGACGGCGAAGCCCCCCCCCCCCCCCCCCCACCGAACAACACACAAAATTTAAATGCTAAAAAATCAATTAAAAAAAAACAATTAAGGCGGAATTTTTTTTTTTTTTAATTATTCTAATGAACCTAAAGGATCGCACTTAGTATAAAAAGTTATTATAACGATCAATCGTTATAATAACTATATTCCAAATTTAGACGTAGATAATATCGAATGTTTAATTAACGTAGATTGAGATATCGCGATGCCGAGGGGAATTCCCTCGTATTTCGTGTAAACTATGCACGAAGGAAAGAAGTGTCGAGTGGGGGAGGAGCAGGGAGAGGGGAAGGGGGAGGAGGCAGAGTATTAGCCGTCGCACTCGTCTCTCTATATGCTCGCGCGATCTCTCGCGCGGCGTGCATTATAAATATCCGGGTGATTCGTATATTTAGAAAGATCCGCGCGCGGCCACGACGGAGACGAGGACGAAATCTCGTGTGCTCACCGCGAGAAGATAGTCGACCTTCTGGTCGACTGCACGAAACTCGCGCGCAGCAGCAGCAGCATTAGCAACGTCGCTGTAAAAAAATGATAGGAAAGACAAGCTCGTCATTTCTATATTAACTTCCAATTTTTTTGTCACTTTTTAAATATTACTAGGCTAATCACACGCGCTGGCGCGGGTGCCCGAGGTACCTTTGCGCTGCTGCGCTCTTATAAAACTTTAAAAGGGTAAATCGCAACTAAAAAACCCTTGTTTAGTAGATTTGAAAAAAAAAAAAAAAAAAAAAAAAAAAAAAAAAAAAAAAAAAAAAAATTTGTCGTTTTGCTTGTCAGAAATCGTAGATCTGGCCGCCAGGCCGAAAACCGCCCAAATCGGGGTCACGAAATTTATTTTTTCAAAATATCGACTTTTAACTTATACCATCGTTCTCAAGTCGCATATTCTACCCCTGAAAACAATGGTTAAAACCCTTTTTTAGTTGATTTTGAAAAAAAAAAATTTTTGGCCGAACAGTTTGTCAGAAATCGTAGATCTGGCCGCCGGGCCGAAAACCGGCCAAATCGGGGTCACGAAATTTATTTTTTCAAAATATCGACTTTTAACCTATACCATCGTTCTCAAGTCGCATATTCTACCCCTGAAAACACTGGTTACAACCCTTTTTTAGTTGATTTAAAAAAAAAAAATTTCGCCGAACAATTTGTCAGAAATCGTAGATCTGGCCGCCAGGCCGAAAACCGCCCAAATCGGGGTCACGAAATTTATTTTTTCAAAATATCGACTTCTAACCTATACCATCGTTCTCAAGTCGCATATTCTACCCCTGAAAACACTGCTTACAACCCTTTTTTAGTTGATTCAAAAAAAAATGTTGGTCGAACAGTTTGTCAGAAATCGTAGATCTGGCCGCCAGGCCGAAAACCACCCAAATCGGGGTCACCGTAGGTTAAACAGTGCTGCAGCGCTCATTACGACAAACTGTCAAATCTCGCGCTGTTAAACAACGAACGGCCGATCTTGACGGTCCACGACCAATCAGAGGCCGAGTTATATTAACAACAATGGTTGCTCATGCACTCTTTAATAGAGGACAAAAAAATAGTACTTTGTGATACAAGGGCGAGAAAGCGGCCGTTACGCGCGGAGGTTAGGAAGCGGCGCACTCGCCAAATCGAGTGCTACAACGACACGAGGCGAAGCCGAGTGTTGTTTGTAGCACGAGAGGAGCCAGAAAAATTAGAAACTTCAATTTCTAACACACGAATCGTATTTTTTTTTTACGTTCAAGCCTCCCTAACCCTCCTTGGTTTGAAGTAAGCGAAGTAAGGAGGGAGGACTGGGAGTAAGAGTCTCGAATTTCGCCGACGAAACGAGGTATCGAGTTGCGCCCGGCTGGTCGGGTTTGTTGACAGTGGCACCCGAAGAGTTTGGGGGCACGTCGCTGTTTACTCGCGGAGTCAACGTGGCGAATAACGCGGTGCGTTAACCCGGCTGCTGCCGCCGTCGTACGCGCTTCTCTCCCGCCCCTGAACCGCCTGCGCCGTGACATCGACGAAGCGATGAGCGCGCAGGGAGAAAGCCATCGCCTGTGGTTAGTTATTAAAAGCGGCATTATGATGGGGCACGGGAGATTATTTGCGTATCGGCGGGAGGGTGGACGCGCTGCTCGACGGTAGATGCGATAAGAGGAGACGACAGGAGTGAATATTCCCTTCCACGTGGTGAACGAGCTGTGAGCAACGGAGAGAGCGAGCAGTGAGCGGAGAGCAGCGGTAGCGCTTATCGCGGCAACGCGCGGAGATTAGAAATTCGTACTTTATCCGTGAGCCCCCGGGACGTCTACGTCGTCGACGTAGACGACGACGACGACGACGACGATACGCATCCGGGCAAACAGCCGTGACGCGGTTGAACGGTCGCCGAGAGTCCGCAGCGTCGAGTCGTTCGGCGAACTCGGCGAAGGTAAAACTCGAGACGCGAAGCGCGCGTCCGGTGCACCAGCTGCGTTGGCAATCTCCGTCGTAAATACAAATTAAGAGATTCGTCCTGTGTGCGTATTGATTATAAAAAAATAAATGAATGTCGCAGTGATTAAAAAATATTTGTCCGCAATGAAAATAGTAACGCGATAAAAAAATGATTATTCGTTTCTGCAATTATGGAAAATCGTTGGTTCGGATGACAAAAATGTTCTTCGAGAATATTTCGTTATTTCCACGGCCAGAGAGATACCAGCGTCGATATAGCTAAGAGCAGGTTCTCAGGCTGCGTTCTGTGTGTTTATAAATAGCAACACGAGTTACGGAATAGCTGCTAATGAGAAGAAACCCGTGATATTCAGAAATTGCACCGAGAGAATTTTACAGCAGGTACCCTACGGATTCGTCCAGAAGGCACGGTAACATTTTCAGGCGATGACCATTATTTATTGCATCACTGATCATTAGATTTTTTTTTTATAGTTACACCTGGCATTTTTATCGTAACCTTCAATTCACTATTTCTCAGTCCGCTGATTGCATCTGATTACGACGGGGAAAAAAAATGTTCACTGTTCCACCACAAAAGAAATAAATTTTTTTTTGGATTTGGAATCGTATTCGAACGAAATAATTTCGACGATTGGTCTTCGTTTGAATTCACTTTGGAGTAAATTTCATTACAGTTAGAACGGAGAATCGTCGCTATTGAGGCTTCTGCGGCTGCTGCTGCTGCTGCCTCGGGACTTCCGAATCAATTATTATCGGTGCAGCAGCCGGGGCCGGGACTACGGAACAGACAACTTCCCGCGAATTTCGCAGGTCTGATAGCGACGATGATACCCAATAACAATATTTCGCACAAGTTTTCATTACTGGCGAAGGAAGCCTGCATTTACGTTTGCGAGTAAAATGTGAGATAACATTTTTTTTGTAACTCATGCACGTAATGTCGCACATTTCGTGCCCGCAAAGCGTGCGTGAGATCGCGTATTATGCTCATGCCAACGTAGATAATTTCACGTACGCCATCTGGTGCGTGAAGTTATCTACATTACTTCACGCACACATTGGCGTGCGTGAAGCTATCTACAAGATGATCTCACGCACGCTTTGCAGGCGCGAAGATGTGCGACATCACGATGACATTCGTTACAAAAAGTAATATGTGATACATGGGCGACAAAGCGGCCGTCCCGCGGAGGTTAGGAAGCAGTGCACTCGCCTCCTCTCGTGCTACAAACAACACTCGGCTTCGCCTCGTGTCGTTGTACCACTCGATTTGGCGAGTGCGCCGCTTCCTAACCTCCGCGCGTAATGGCCGCTTTCTCGCCCTTGTATCACAAAGTACTATTTTCACTTTGTCCCAGAAAAATTAGGAAATTCTATACGAAGGTTAAAAAAAATTCAGTATACAAATTTCGAATTTTTCTACGCAAGTGTATTAAATTTAATGTCTCGGCTGACGAATCGAATTTCCAGTAACGTAAATTCGCAAATATTTTTAACGGTGCAGAACAAGGCGGACCAGCGACGGAGATCACTTGGGAAGCTTGCCAGTCGCGTGGAACGCGAGGAGCTCCGGACGCGTCTCCGAGCACTTCATTTCTTTAATTTCGTCGTCGCAGAGCGAAAGGACGAGGAAGTAAAAGAAAAAAAAACGGAGAAATTAGCGACGTTCTCGGGAGAAGATCGGACGGTTAATCGGACGGTAATTTTCTCGCTGATACACGACGCGCCGGAGCCGGGAAGGACGCACTTGGAGACGGCCCAGTTGGCCGAGAAACTGGTGTCCCGTTGGCGCGTTAGCCAGCGGCGAACACGAAGGAACTTTAGTAATTGCCGATCCTCCTAAGGGATCCAAAGATCCATATTTCATATTCAATAAAAAATACCTTTGAATTTAATTTTATTTTACTACTCGAAATTAATCAATTAACTTTACAACTGAGTTTCTGTAAAACAGCAAAATATTCAATCAAACATTATTTCATTCAAATAAAAGAAAAATGTAATTCCATTCAATCTGTCTACGATTCCTACACGAATTATAATGATAATTATCATTTTTTTCATACAAATAAAAAAAATGCAATTTCAATCTGTCTACGATTACGACGCGAATTATAATCATAATTATCGACGAGGTAAAAAAAACAGCCGTCATTAAAAGCTCCGCCGCGAGAACGAAGAGCAGCAGCAGCAGCAGCACGTGAGTTGTTGTGTACAGAAGTTAAGGGGCAGCGCGCGCAACGAGCCGGCCGAGCGGGAGCGAGCGAGACAGAGTCGAGCGAAAGCAACAAGTTGCCCGTTCGGTCACTCGGAGTATCGCCGCTGGGTCCTGGCGCTCCTACAGCCGGCTCGTCGCGTCGCGTCTCGATCTCGCCGCCCCCATTCAGCTGCTCTGTCGTCCGGCAGGAGACCGGGGTGAAACGAACCACCCTCCCTTCGAGTAAAACGAACTCGTTGTACAGAAATGAATGATATTTAAGATTTAGTACCTTAGTTTATTAGTACCGTTAATAAGATAATAATAACTATTATTATGATTTGTTATGATTATTATGATTATGAAAATTGATATTAAGATAATATTAATTACTTTTTTTAAAGAAATTAGTCGCAAAAAAATGTAACAAATGTTTCAGCAAGTAAAACGAAATAATGAGACGAAAAAAATGGTGAAACACGAAAATTGGTGGGAGTTGATGGGAAGAGCGGGTCATCGCGTTGAGAGTATCGCGAGAGGCGCGAGTCGAGGAGAGGAGAGATAAGAAGCGCGCGACGATGGCGAGGAGAGGCGGAGGCAGGGGCAGCGAGACGGAGTCACAGCGAGGAGACAGAGCGACAGCGAGGAGGCATCACCGCTGCTGCTGCTGCTGCTGCTGCCGCCGCGTTATCGGTGGTGGAGCGCGCGGTCGAGACTTCGCAGGGGTTATCGTTCGGCCGGCCGCGGTTGCCACGTCCTTCGCGACGCAAACTCTGTGACTCTCGAGAAAAGTCGCGAGCACGGCGTCGATCGCATCGCTCATCTCGTCGATTCATCTCCTTCTTCGAACCTCGACGTTGGCTGTTCGTTTCTACGCGCTTCTGACTTTTCGTTGTACATTTGTTTTTATTTCGTTTTTATTTTATTTATTCCATTTTATTTAGTAGAAAGACCTCCGTAACTTCGTTCATCTATTTGCCATTAGCGCCGATGGCTACTGATATTATAGATGTGTGTTGTAAAAATGTGAAGTTTAACGATTTTCTTTTTTTTTTTATTCAGAAATATTTAGTGTGCATAAATTCAATCAAATTTTTATCGAAAATGTGTTGAGCTTGTCATTTCTCAGCCGTTCATCTTTTGTTCATTGAGTCGCCTAACGCTGGTCCCGTTAGTACTGCGACAATATCGCGCGACTCGTGCGAGAGAGAAGGAAAATAAATAATGCGATTGGAGGAACGAGAAGAAGCGCGCGCTCCACGCGGGCGTCGTTAATCTGTCGCCGCAGCCGCCGCCGCCGCCGCCGCCGCCTCGAGAAGAGTAATCCAAAAATACGTTCCTCGGCTGCTGCGCCGCATTCAACTCGCCGGCCAGCGCGTTACTTTTCTCCGTCCCATCATTTTCCGCGTCGCCTTCTTCTTTTTCGTCTGGAACGCAGCTGGTTGGAATTTGATCCGGTTAACCGTAGAATTCTGTACCGCGATAGATTTTACGATAAAAGTGGCGAAAATGGGCCACCGAGACGGAGGAGACCGGGGCGAGGTGAACGCGGATAATTTGATGTTCCGCGCAATAAAAAATTTCGCTCAATTTTCCGCAGTTTTTTGCGGATAACTTCATTTTTTTCGTGACCTAAAACATTTTTATTTCGCGCAAGTTTTTTTTTATTTTTTTCTTCTCTTGTCGTAGGCCGAAGCTAATAGACCTTACGAAGGTGACGCGAAAAAAAAAAAGAAAAATGACGAGGAACCGCGGTGCGCGCTACCTTCCGCCGCTTTGCATCGCTTTTTCGCGCCTCGCGCGAGTTGCAATTAAATCGCGCGAAATATCGCGCGCAACTGTTGCGTTTTTTTTTTCCTTCGTTTAACGAGACGCGCACTTCGCACCGATCTTTATCCTTACCATTTTCTTTTTCTCATCGGTATTTCCGGACTTGAGGTTTCGCGTCTCCCGACACGCGACACGAATCGTCCGAGTCATGCGTCACGTAACGTCGCGCCGCGGCGCAGACAAACTTCTCGGAAAGCTTCGCTGCTGAACTCGCGGTGCCCAATGAGCTCGCGCACTCGCCGTCAAACCGGCGATTAATTGCTCCTGGACGCTCGAGTCGCGAGTTTCTCACATTCGACGCCTGGAAAAAAAGTGGTAATTCGACGGTGCGGCGGCGACGGCGGCGAAGGACCCAAACGAAGGGGAAAAAGAAAAAAAAAACGCGACCGACGATTCGAACGAATCGCAGCGCGAGCAGCGTCGGCCGAGAATAGCCGCGCGGCCTCGACGCGGAGAAGCGTAGCTCGCTTCTTCTTCCGGGTGCGGATTCGCCCGATTTGAAGCGCAGCCGAGTCGGATACGCGTTTTCCCCCTCCCCCTCGCCCCTCCTCCTCCCCCTAGACCTAACGTTCAACGACGCCCGCGGGACTGAAGCGTGCAACACGCGACTCAGGAACGAAGCAATTTCCAGTCGCGCGGACATATTGACGCGGTCAATACGGGTTAGCCCGGCTAAGTATACAAACATTGTGTTACTATACCGGTGTCCATTATACCATAGACCAAAGTCAATTAGTCAGCACTAACCGGGCGCGGCAATAGCCCGCGGACTTCACCCCCCCCCCCCCCAATGCTCTCCCCCAGTATCAGCCATACCGATTTCTCGGTTAGCCATTATGCGACCAAACTTTGGCCCCGTCCTCGCCACCGGTACTGATGCACCTGCTATGCATTATGGTGTGTTATTTATCATCGCGAATAACAACGTCTTATGCCCCCCGGAGAGGCTGTACAATACCCCCCCGGGAGTTAAAAAAACAGACTGTACAATAACAACAACAACAACCACAACAATCACAATAACAAAAACAATAACAACAACAGTGATGCCTGTAATAAATAAAATGCACGATGAGCGCGTTCACGAGTCTGCACACTGGGAATGAGCGGCGAGGGAGCCGAGATAAACACTGCGGCGGCGATAGTGATAACGAGAGAGACTACTCGAGCGATTGCATCGGCGAAGGAGACGCGTGACACGCGCTTCGCGCCTGACACGCTGCACCGCTGAGGCGTTGAGTGCAGACGCGATTCGATTTTTTTTTTATTTTTCGAAGCTCGCGCCGCGGGGAAAATCCGCGATGATACGTGCCTCAACGGCGCAGGGAATTACTTGTACGTCACGATCGATTCGTCCGACGAACTCGCACACTGAGAGAAGAGTTTGTTCACAGTTCGCAAATGCAGTGTTAAATATGACGAAATGAACCACTTAATTATTATTACTAAATCTTAGTCGAGCCAAATAAGATGTGTTAAATATCAGCAAATGTAACTGAGCTTCAATTGAGCCAACCAAACGTTATGTAGCTCAATCAAGATTTGGTAATAACAACTAAATGGTTCATTTCGCCATATTTAACACTGCATTTGTTAACTGTTAACAAAATCTTTTCACAGTGCAATTAGAGAGAGACAGGGACAGAAAAAGTGGAGGGAGGAGATATAGCGAGTGCTGTATACTTGATTTATTTCTCCGAGCCGAGTGATGAGCCGAGTGAGCGAACGAGTACACACCGCGGGAACGAGTGTCTTATCTCGAGGCGAGACTCGAGGCGAAGGTCGAGAGGCAGAACCAACCAGCGGCTACGAAACGTCGTAGCGTATACCTACCTAGGAACACGCTTTCCTCCGGGCTTTCACTCGGGCTGGACCGCAGCAAGTAGCAGCAGCAGAAACAGCAGAAAACAGCAGCAGCAGCAGCAGCCATGCGTCACACGTGTCGCAAGAAAACAGAATCATTGCCGTGACATATGAGACGATATTTCGGGTGGTGGCGGAGAGACGGGGGAGGGGGTGTATCGCATAAGCCAGGTACAACCAGGAATACGTCACTCTCGCGTGTCCACCCCTTCCACAATTTTTCTAGGCCTATAGGTCTACATATATTTTCGAAAAAATTTGCCAATAAAGCGAGCACCGAGCCTCCGTGGCCAAATCCCACAAATCGCGGAAAATTTATTCAATATACTTTAGATATTGAATAATTTACGGTCGGAGCCGGAGCAAAGAAGAGACAGTCGACTTATTTTATTTTTTTTATTTATTTTTTTCTTGAAGATGCACTTGAAGAAAAAAATTATTGTTCGAAGACAAGTTTCCCCGTCTGTTGCCAATGTTGGTGTTTTTTTTTTTAGTACCGCGGATATATTTCCCGGCGACGGGAGGTGACGAGAGGCGCGCGCGCGCCTCTCGTCACCACCCACACTTCACCGGGAATAGATCCTTGGGCGTTTCACGAGAACCAGGGTGGGTTTAACTTTGAGATCGGGGGAGGAACGAGCGCCAAGGACGAGGTCGACGTCGTTGACGACAGTGACGAGAGAGGGAAAAAAAAAATTGTCGCGGGAACTTCTCGAGGTCGGAGATGAGATTCAGTGGGTCACGGGATTCAAATGCAAAATTGCCTTCGGTGGAGAATTTTTTTTTTTTTATATATATTTCGTTTTGTCATATATTGCGAGCGATGCAAGTACAATCGGTTACTCCTAATTTTGATTAACAACGAGAAAAAAGTTTTTCCTCGCTACGACTCGCGCGGGGACACCCGCGAGCCGACGCTGGCGCGAACCAGATAACGAGTGGGCGTACGCGTCGAGGACGAGGCGAACATTATTTTCGCGCGCAACTTTTCGTATTCTCGACCGACACTATTTGTTTACTTCTAAAAACGTTTCGCCGCTCCCGAGTTATTGTCTTTTCATTCAAGTTCACACGATGTTGCGAAATATCGGCAACCGCGGTGGATCTTAAATAAACAAAACAAATAAATATTTGTTCCGCAAATATATCCGGTAGAATTTTGTCTCTGAAGGCGACGAATTTCGTCCGGAAAATTGCCCGCAAGATTCACACGAACGGTGCGCGAAAAAAAATAGAAGGTTGGTATAGCTATACAGGTAAGACGCCCTATATACACGCGCCTCCTACATAGTCGAGGCGCCGCGCGCATAACGAGTCCATTTATCCCGTCGCAATCACGCGAATATTACTCGCCAGGGCAGCGAGATTCTGTATACGAAGGATAATTCCACAACGAGTTCCTTCCTTCTCCCACTCCCCCCCCCCCTCCCCTTCCCCTGCCACCCGCTGTGTGTGTGCGCGCGCGCCTCGCGGACCAGGAGTGGGGGGAGGTGCGCGATGCGCAGTTGCGCAACACGTGCGCCGCCAGCGACGACGCCGCGATAATTCGCAATTACGCATGCGAGGAATGACAACGGCGGGAACGACTGCTGCTGCTGCTGCTGCTGGTGCGCTCGACTTTTGCGCCGCGCGGCAGCGAAAAAACGAAGCTAAGACAAGCTCGGCGGGACGCAGCGCGACCACGGCCTCCCCCCCCCCCCCCTGCCCCGCTGACGTCGACGTCGCCGTCGCCACACACAAGAGACACAAGGCGATGGATCATAGGTCGCGTGACGACGATGCTTAGGATATTAAGACGCAGTGTGTGTGTCATAATAACGATGTGTTGCTCGATCGATCGATCGATCGATCTATCGGACGATCGTGTCTCGATGCAGCTATCGTGACAATAATAATGATGATGATGATGATGATGATAATAATAATGCCAGGCGTATTATGAAGTGAATCTACATCGCTGATGTTGCTGCTTCTGTCGCTGCTATAAATCATGCAACGGGCATTTTCCGCTCCTGCCCCCCTTCCCCCACCGTACAGCAGCCCCGCCAATATACGTCGGTTTACAATATGTCTGTGTTTACGTCTCTGTTTACATGTCTGTTTACATCTCGCCACTGACGACAAATGTTTACGTCCCAGTAATTAAAATCCCAGTGGGCAAACGTCGATCGATCGTCGGCTATCGATCGACGCTTTTTTTAATCGTCGCGATTTTGTTGACCGTCGAATTTTGCATCATTGCGAGCAACGATTAAACTCGAAAAACCCAAAAAAAAACATTCATTATTTTCGTTCTTATTTTTTAAGTAGTTGCACGCAATTTTCGAGATTTGATGAATTGAAAATTGCTATCCGACTGCGGAAATTTAATATGCAAAAATAACGCGCCGAAGTAATATTTTTGCGGTGCGCATTGAAAAAATTCCGACTGGACTCGAGTACATTTTTCCAGGTTTTCGGTAATTGGTTGATTGGATCCACGTCGTTTGTGACATCCGACGCTGTCGTCGCCGCGTTAGTCGGTGTATACTGTAGCGTGGCCTTTGAGCGCTATATATAGCCGAGCGATAACTATCTATACGGTTGCCAAGCGAACGCGCGCGACGAGCAGCACGCGGGGCGCCTATGCCGGTTGTGTACTTGAAATACATGGAAAAGCCGAGGGAATGGGATATATGGGAATGAGTCGAGGTGTCCCTATGTCCCGCACACTCGTATCGGGCTATCGTAGCTTTTAGAGATACGCGAGGCTGGAGGGGAGGGGGGGGGGGGGAGCTTGCGTAACCGGCGGAGTTGCGTGTGCGGAGAAGCGACGACAACGACGACGACGGGTAGCCACGCGCACTATGAGCTCGAGAGTCGAGCCCCTCTCGATCGTCTCCCGCGACCCCGGGAATCGATCGCGATCCCCGTCGATAGATCCCACGAGGTCTGGTCGCGCCCCCGTCGCTCATCCGCGAATAAGCGCGTGCGGATCAAAATAACGAATGACCAAAAAGCGAATGGCCAAAATAACGAATGTAAAACTAACGAACGTCTAAATCTAGAATGATCATCATTACGGAATTCGCTATTTTAGGCATTCGTTATCTTGATCTTCGCTATTATAACTGCATTTTAATAAAATGTGGGGTGGTCGAAATACCGAATGATCAAAATAACGAACGGCTAAAATAGCGAATTCCGTAATTATGATTATTCTAGATTTAGATGTTCGTTAGTTTTAAATTCGTTATTTTGACCATTCGCTTTTTGGTCATTCGTTATTTTGATTCCCACCCGCATAAGCGCGTCTTCCATGTACCACCGAAATTGTGATACACGATCGTGCGTCAAATTCGCAGTCGACAATTTTTCGAAATCGAAATAATTTTTTATCTTCGTTTATATTTACGTTGCATTATACAAAATATATATATATTTTTTTCCATCAAATATTTTCGAATGATGAAATTGTAATTGAAGGAATGAAATAGAGATGATTTATCTTGTAGATTAATCGCAATAGAGACAATATTAATAATTAAATTTAATATCAATTATCCAGTAAAATTAATAATCCAGTCCGAGATCAGAAGTGAACACATGTTATCATTATTCTTGCATGGATATGACAAAAGTAAAAAAAAAAGTCAGAAGTAAAAAATGTAAAAAGAATGTTTTTGGTATTTGCCAACAGTACAAAATGAAATACCGCTACCAATCGACGAGACGGGGAAACCCCGATTAGGGAGCGCAAACGTCGTCGTCGTCGCCGCCGTCTCGCGATGAAAAATGCCGAGAACCATACAAACTGTCGCTGCGCGTGTGTGTACATTACATAATACACGCGGCACTTGTTGGACGGCGAGAGACGCGGTCGCAGTGTGTTCTCTCCGTCGGGGCGACGAATTCGGCCGAGCCGGGAGCCGAGCGCGGCCGAATCTTCGTGAGAGTCGAGGAAGCAGCGGTGGCGGCAAGTGGAAATATATAGCGCGGTGTATTCTCGGATTGTACACACGCGCGCCTCGCGCTCTCGCGATGAATCGCACCAGCGGTGAGGAGGAGGAGGAGGAGGAGGGGGGGGGGGGGGGGGGGGCGAAAGGGGCGGATCGCTCTGGTCGGCAAGGCCGAGCCCGTAATCGTCCGGTGGAACTGACGCTGCTGGTGGTAGTGGTTGGTCGCCGTCTTCGTCGTAGACTTTGCGGTTCGTCACTGCGGGACGAGACGCCCGCAGCTGTGATGCACTCTTATAAGTATTTATACGCGTCTGTGTCTGGAATAATAACTTCTCACACCCAGTATGGTCCTTTGGGTTCATTATAATAATTTTTTTCATTTTTATTTTCGACGATGTAAACTTTAACATCATGCGAATTTCGTTCAACGGATTTTGTTGAAACAAGGAAATTTGTTGTTCGGCATTCCAGAGCCCACGATCGATATTATAGCGTCGAAGACGCGCGTCCGCATCGCCCGATGTCACCGCCGGGTGGTAATGAGACACGTGAAATAACTGTCGGTGTCACGTGGGATCCAGCGGGGAAGCGTATCGGCCATCAGAAGCAACAGGAGTCGAGAGAACGGTGAGAGGGGAGGGGGAGGGGAGGAGGGGAGGAGTTCTGAAGTTCACACCCGCGATAAAACTCGACCCGCATAATTATCGCGGGGTTCGCGGGGCTCTCCTCGCCGCTGCTCCTCGACGTTTGCACGATTTCACCGGTTAAGTGGGACAGGCGTCGCAATCCGCGGTGGGCGTACGGTCTTATTTTCTCCCTCCTCTCGCTTTCTTTCTCTCTCTCTCTCTTTCACCGGTTCTCTCCTCGGCTCTCCAGGCGCAGCGGGTCGTTTCACCCGGCATACCGCACCACCACCACTACCACCATGAAATCACACGGCGGCCCATGACCCATTTTACCGACCGGCGAGAATCGTGGCACACGTGGACCGCGCTCATCGCTGCGGCTCTCGGATCCCGCGCGCGTCTCACTCGTCGATCATCCTCGGTTTCGTGTTTCCCATTAGCTTCATCTCTGCACAGTGCGAAACTGGCGATAAGACAATTTTTCGCTTCCTCTCTGTTATGTTCAAGTTTGAATCGTTGGAAAGCAAGAAAAATAAAAAATAAAAATATTCTAATGAACCCAAAGGATCGTATTGGGTAGAAAAACTTGTTAGCATTGCTAGAATAATTTTTTAATCGGAAGTGTGTGCTAGTGATAGCAGAGCTGAACATTGATCGCTAACGTAGATATAGAATAATTTTTAAATCATTATAATCATTTTTTTTCCGTTGCATTCCAACGATGCAAACTTCATCATTCCTCTCTGTACATTAAAATAATCGTTAGATCCAACAAAATGCGGCTGCCAAAGTGACATTCGTTTCGATCGAAAACAAATTTTAATTGATCGATGCATCTGGTGATACGAATAAAAAAAATCTCGATTAGCATTGACAAATATTTCTACGAATTAACAAAGTATTCTTTATCGGAAGAGGGAAAGGGGGGAAGTCGATAGAGCGCGGTATCTGAATAAAAGCGAGAGTCGACGGGAGCGAGACGCCGGAGAATTAGTCAACGCGGCTCGCGCGTATCGTGCCGGCCGTCGGCCGTGCGGCGAGAGAGAGAGAGAGGCGCGCGAGACCACCGCGCGGCCGACCAACTGTGCCGACGACTGCTTTGACCCCGAGACGCGGGGTGCATGAACCTCACGCGAACGCGTACCGCGCGCGGCGCAGTGCGCGCGCACTGCCCACTCGCGCCGCGGTACCCGAAAATACAACGCAAATGGACGAATTAACCGGAGCAACGCGTGACGACGTATCACTCAATTTTTTTTATTTTTTCGTTCGCCTTTCAGAAAAAAACTCAACGTTTTTTTCGTATTTGGAAGGGGGGGGATTACAATTCATATTAAGAAAATGTAATAAGGCAAGCGTATGTCCTCGAAATATTCGCAAATACGCGGAACGAAAAAAAGGGATTTCAATCGCTAATATCCCGCGTAATTTTTTTTTCTTTTCGATGGCTCAAGGAAAATTTGTATCTGCATAATTCGCGCGGATCGCCAGACGTCTTGCCCGCTTCACGCGCCAAATGACTGTGAGATAAAGTGGAAAATGAAGAATGCGGCGAGCTCAGAAAGGCGCGAGCGATGATTTATGCGCGAAGCAACAACAGCATCGGCGGCCAGCGGACGTTCGACAACGTATGCATATTCGACGGAGACGGAGAGAGAGGGAAAACGTCGGTGAGAGGGAGAGAAAGAGGGAGGGAGAGAGAGAGAGAGAGACACGAAGCCAGAGTCGCCGCCGGTTGTGGCGCGTTTACGATCTGCCATGCCCGGGAGCAGCAGTCCGTCGTCGTCGTAGTCGTCGCTGCTGCCGCTGCCGTCGCTTTGGACGGGCCCCTGCGGTTGCACGCGACGATTGGTCCACACAGAACGCATAGTCGACCCCCCACCCCCCCGAGCGCTCTCGCCCCGCGGTGCCACTTGTGCTTTACTACGCATCAGACACGCCGGTACAGTCCTGGCCAAGTATCGCGCGTCTCGTCGCGATTTACATTCTCCCCCCCCCCCCCCCCCAAACTTCGTGTCTCTATTCGCCTCTCGTCACACAACAACAAAGAACGACCCCCGCGTCTTCATCACAATTCACATACGAATCGCAGATGCAGTCGTAAGCGCAACAAGATTTTTTTTTGCCATTCGAATTTCGAAAAAGCGGGCCAAACTCGAACAATCAACAATTGCAAAAAAAAAAAAATGTTCAGCAGTTTACTTTAATTGCTCGTCCTTTGCGCGAAGAAATGGAGGAATTTTTTTCACAACTGTTTTTTTAGGCATAAAAAGTAACGAGTATTTTTTTTTCGGGCTATTCGCTATTTTTAGAGCACCCGGCTGGTTATCCTTGGGACGACGACGAATTTGCGAAAAAATTCCACAAGGAATAATAAAGCGCAGAGGTGTCTCTACGTCGCGTTGAATCTGTGTTATTGCGTATCGTCGCGGGGCTATGAAAACATAATGTTATACATAATAATGTATATGTACAATGTATGCATAATGTATATAAAACAGAGAGTCGCTGGGTAATACCGACCCGGTGCTTCAGTAATTCCTGTTTGTCTCGATCCTATTCGCAGATTAATCGTCATCGATATATAGTTTTCCTCTCCGTCCTTCTTCTCCTTCTACTCCCACTCCTCCCTCCTTCTTTTCGGAGGACTCGGCGAGCGCGACTGTTGCTGTTTATGTTTGCTCGTGCGCGAGCCAAGATTGCGAATCGCTGCAATAATTGAGGGTCGCGCGCCGCAGCAGCAGCAGCAGCAGTAGTAAGTACACACGACGTATCTCGGCCTTCCTAGCGCGAGTAGCGAGCAGCAACGCCGGGGCGTTGGGTGCAACGCGCGCGCTGCTCTACGCGCTTCCGTCGTTCCGCGGCACCAACAGAAACGGAGACACATCAAGAGTTCGCCCCCGCAGTCCGGCGGTTAACTCGAGTTTGCTTGCTCAACCCAGATCCAATGTTTGCCGGCTCGTTACGCGAGCTCGCTCGGGACTGCTACGTTTTTTTTTCTTTTTTTTCCGCACCGCATCCAATAATGCAAAAACTTTGTCACATAAAAAAAATGCCTATAAACTCGAATCAACTTTTTTCATGCCGCAACGAAATTAAACCGGTGGAATTTCGATTCACGTGAAATGCGGGAAAATAAGATATCCTCTATTAAAAAGTTCGGGAGCAACCATTGTTGTCGATTTATAGAGCCTCTGATTGGTCGTTGGGATACCGTTCGTTTAATATCACGAAATTTGGCATGTCAGAAAAAAAATTCGATTTTTGTTTTTGATCATCGAATTTCTTATTTTTCGAGCAAACACCTGTGATTCCAGTAACAGTGCTTGCCAAGATTTTTTTTTTACTAGTTTAAAGCAGATTGAATCCCAAATATTATTCCAACGATCGAGGTGTGTGGCAACGATGTTAGAAACACAAAATACGCGCGTTAACGATGCGAGACGGTGAGAAAATGGAGCGACGAAAAAAAAAAAAAAAAAAAAAAAATCGTCCTATCGCGTGTATTTCAAGAATTATCTCTCTCCATCGCAAACTTATTTGCACAGCTGACACTTGCAGGTCGCGAAGTTACCTAACCGCGAATAGCCGATATCTCTAGCGGCTGCGTGGCGCCAAGTACAGAAAATAAATACACCGTCACATACGTCAATTGTATACATGTAAGTTCAATTTGACGTACTTTCAATACAATCGCCGATACGTTATGGAAATAAATTAATCTGACATAATTAAATGATTAATTACGAGCAAAATCCGCGCGTAAATTAATAATATTATTAAGGCAGTAGTCTGCTTTAAAAGCCGAAAAAAAGCGTTTTTTCAGCAATTTTTTTTAAAGGTAAGGAAGTGATTGGGGGAAACGAAATTTTCAGACGATAGTGTATTATATTTAAGCTTTGAAAAACATTTTTTATTATTAAAAAACATTGAAATTTTTCAAAGTTGTAAGGATTTTGCTGGAGCGCCTGGAGTCTGCACTTCTAAATCGGTGCCGGTGATAGCAAAAAGAATATATGTCCGATCGAAAAAAATCAAAGTGATCTAGCTTCAGTATTAAATTATCTTCTATTTGAACTAAAAAAATACCGAAGTAGTTATAAAATTCAAATTTTTTTTCGAAGTTTGAAAAAAAAAAAAAAAAAAAAAAATTCACTAAGTTGCAAAACAAGTAGTTTAAATAATACTTTTGTCCAACTTTTTTAGTTCAAATAGAAGATAATTTAATACTGAAGCTAGATCACTTTGATTTTTTTCGATCGGACATATATTCTTTTTGCTATCACCGGCACCGATTTACAAGTGCAGACTCCAGGCGCTCCAGAAAAATCCTTACAACTTTGGAAAATTTCAATATTTTTTAATAATAAAAATTGTTTTTTAAAGCTTAAATATAATACTCTATGGTCTGAAAATTTCGTTTACCCCAATCATTTCCTTCCCTTTAAAAAAAATTGCTGAAAAAACGCTTTTTTTTCGGCTTCTAAAGCAGACTACTGCCTTAATAAGCGGTAAAAAAAACGTAAATTTTTGTTCTAACAAACGTTTCTCTTTCTCTTCCTCTTTCTTCTTCTTCTAAACGCGCCGGGGCCACCCCCGCGCGCGCCCGGTCGGAGCCTCGAGACGCGCAACCGGTGATATGTAACTACGGTGGTAAATTTCAATTGTCGCTCGGCGTGGCGCGCCAGAGAGTCACACCCGAGACGCGGGAGGCAAAGAGAGAGAGGGAGAACCGAGAGCGAGCGTGCCTGGCCAATCGTCTCACGTACCGCGGACGCGACGGGAATTATGCTGGCTCTGTGATGCGCGCGCGCGCTGTGTAGCAGCTATCTCGTGGAACTTGTGGCTATACCGCACGACGACGTCGACGGCCCTTGTAGTACTTCCAACGTCGCTGATCTTATGTATACACCTCGCGAGAATGATATCTCGCAATTACTTATCTTTTTATTTCAATACAAATATCCCTCCCAAAAAAAAATCAATTTCGTAACAAATTTGTTTGTACTCTTATTTTTTATCGAAAATAAATGTAACACTTCCAACTTGCTTTTCGTACATCGCTGATCTTATGTATACTCCTCACAAGAATGATATCTCGCAATTACCTATCTTTTTTTTTCAATACAAATATCTCTTCCAACAAAAAATCAATTTCTTAACAAATTTGTTTGTACTTTTATTTTTTGTCGGAAATAGATGTAACACTTCCAACTTACTTCTCGTACATCGCTGATCTTATGTATACATCTCGCAATAATCATATCTCGTAATTGCCTATCTTTTTTTTAAATAAAAATATCTCTCCCAACAAAAAAATCAATTTCGTAACAAATTTGTTTGTACTTTTATTTTTTGTCGGAAATAGATGTAACACTTCCAACTTGCTTCTCGTACATCGCTGATCTTATGTATATACACCTCGCAATAATCATATCTCGTAATTGCCTATCTTTTTTTTTAATAAAAATATCTCTTCCAACAAAAAATCAATTTTGCAACAAATTTATTTGTACTTTTATTTTTTATCGGAAATAGATATAATAATTGGATCAGTTTCCGAACTTAAAAAAACTAAATGTATGAATTTATAATGAAGAAGCGATGCTTCGAGTGAATCGCTCGTCACCCTGCGTGTTCTCAGCCCGGAAACGATTGTCGGGCGTTCTCGGTGCGAACGCGGCGTGCGGACTGGCGCAACAGGTCCCCGCTCGGCGGTCGCAGACTCGTCGCGTCACGTGGGTAGAAGCGCGAGGGCCGCGAGACGTGCGAGGGATGTTCCCGCTGCCACCGAATCGCCTTGGTCTCTCGTGTGTATTCGTTCTGCCTTCTTCACAAAATTTCCATTTGACGATATCTTTTGAGTACAAATTTTCAGGGAAAAAAAATGTAATTTACAGAAATTCATTGTCAAGGTAAAAAAATGGTATTGCATGTACGCTCGGTGCTGGCCAGCATCGAGCGCACAAATTCGGTCGCTAATCGCTATCACCCTAAGACCCTCTTTTTCTCCGTGTACTCAGCGATGAGAGTCGCTCGGTGATAAACGTGTAATACGCGGCCGCCGCGGCGAGGTCTGTGCCCCGTGCGTACGAATGCGAATGAGCTGCGCTCTGGCTGCTGCTGCTGCTGCTGCTGCGCCGCCGTCTCATTCTCGACTCGGGCACAGCGACGACGGCGGGAGAGACGCGCAATGAGGACGGAACGGGATGGGTCGCGTCGGCCGGTCTCGCGTCTCGCTCGCTCGCTCGTCGCGTTGGTGTTTCAGCGACTCGGCTGCCCCGGCGGCTCGCCGAGGCAACAGCAGCAGCAGCAGCAGCAGCAGCAGCCGGCTAGTGGGACGGAAAGGCGTATACAAACACGGCAGTCACGTGGTAGCGACAAACCCGAGTGTGGCGCGCGCGACGGAGAGAAAGAGAATATTGAGGACAAAGAGAGCAGAGTGGTTGGAAGATAGACGGAAGGAGGGCAGGGAGGGTCGGGGGAAGGGGGAGGGGAAATATACACGCACGAAGCGAGCGCGCGAAAAGCCGAGCGAGGCGAAACGAGTGGGAGAAGGACGGATTTCGTCTCGGTTGAAAAACCCGCTGGACCAAAAGCTGCGCTGCTGCCGCCGTCGCCGCCGCCGCTGACGGTAAGAAGAGCGCGCGGACTATGTCCCTCTCGCTCGATCGCGCGAGAGAAAGACAGAGAGTGAGAGAGCGATATGTATTTTGCGCTCTAGGACACCTCCACCCCCTGAGCCTAGCTAAAAATTCATATACATTGTTATGTTCATCTGATAGATAATGTAATGTTATACAGTCATGTTTTCCGGCATACAAATTGGTTCCAATTTGGGGAGTGTGTTTCATTAGATCGGAAAGTATGCGAGTTCATAGATAAATCAAATATAAAAAAAAGATAATTTCGAAAAAGATAATTTAAAAAAATAGGAATTACGCTGTGGCTCGACATCAAAGCAATTATTGCAAAATGAAAGGAGAAATCCGTTAATAAATTAAATTAAATAAAATTAAATAATAAAATATGTGAGAATGGAATATAAAAATGAATAGAAAACAGATGATAGGGATAAGTGTATGAATACATAGATGAATAAATAGGTAAATTAATAAATGTATGGATAAAAATGAGAGGGATTTTCGATCGACAACTCCTCAGCCGTCGACGAACCTACTCTGTCCGAAGAGAGAAAGAGAGAGAGAGAGAGAAAGATGCGCGGGAGAGTGCGAGGGGGATAAAAAAGAGAGGCATGAGCCGCCGCAGCCGCTGCTGGAGATCGGCCGATGAAGCGGCGGCGACGACGGCGACGACCGGGGCAGGGGAGAAGGAGGAAGGAAGGACGCTGCGGCGAGCGAGTGAGAGGGGCCATGGAAGAAGGAGGAGGAGGAGGAGGAGGAGTGGGATAAATGGGACGCGAGGTCATTGCCTCGAATTCCTGGATCGGATTTGATCGAATCGATTGGAGACGCGAACCGGCCGTCGAAAGAACCGACTCGCACGCGTTCCACAGACGAAATCGACATAACGTAACCCTGCTCCCTCCCCCCCCCCCCCCCACTATATAGCCAGCCGTCCTTGCGACCCAACTTTTTATATTTCCGCGCGCCCAATTTAATTAACCATTTTCACGTCTCTGTTTTGCCGCTTCCTCATTATTTTTTAGCTTATTAATTTTGCTACAGTAATTGTACGGGTTATTATAATCATTTGCATCGTTGATGTTTTCTCGGTATGTCGCGTGCTCCTCGTGCAAAACGTTCCTCGTCTGCTTCGCGGAAAACAAATTCGTACGACGAGTGTGTATACGCGTTTTTCATTACTTCGCTGTCCCGGGCCGGAAAAACAATATGCTTCACAGTCCACCGGATGAAATAAGCCGCGACGATAACTGTATCGAGCCTTCCGTTGAATCGAGAAATATATTTTTGCCCGGGAAAAATCGCGCGCGCGAGAGGGGATGCCGGCGGGTTTCCCGGAAGCCCGGGGAAGACGGCGAAAACAACGGTGAACCAGGGAAATATATAAACCGATACGGCGAAGCTCGAGGAGCGTCGTAGACGCTACTCGAGCTTCGAGAAGAAATTAAAGCGTTTTCACTTTATAAATACGCGGCACGTTTTCACTTTAACGTCTGATGATGTACAGGCTGCGTAGGTAAGTATATAAAGCGGGATAAATTGGTTCGAACCAACGCGGCGTGAACACGCTCTCGTCGAGAAGAGTCAAGGGTAAGTCGCACGCGCGAGGACACGCACCGCGCGGTTCGCACACGTGTGCGCCGCGCGCGTCTGCGCGTTTGTGTGAGTGCGCGCGGCAGCGGCAGCAGCGGCGGCGGTTGGGGTCGTGGCTCTAGCGCGCGCTTGTTGCGCGCGCCTCTTGCGTCACGGCTAAGTACGCACAAGTGCGCTGTCTGCGCGGGGGCAAACGATGATGATAAGCGCGCGGAGAGGCCGGGAGATGGGTAGGTGGGTATATTACCTACTGTATATAATTCGTGGCTACGTTTGTGTGTATATACACATATATACACGTACCTATACAGGTTGACATGTGTATGTATATGTGTAAATATGTGTATTTATGTGTATGGACATGTATAAATATGTGTATCTGTGTATACGTATGGATATACACAGATATGTGTATTTATGTGTATGGATGTGCATAAATATGTGTATACACTTAGGTACGTGTACACGTAGCCTCAATCACGAGCACGATTGTACATATGGCAAGCTCGCCCCGTCCGGAGATCACCGGCGTATGCAATTATCGACGAGACTGTCATGTAACCAACGGGTATGCACACGTGCACGCGTAGACGACGCACCTTGTCACCCAACGACAGTCGATATCGCGATCTTTATTCTCCAAATAGCTTGTTACAGTTTTTCAGACTGTAAGTGAAAGAACAAAAATGGCGAAAGATATATGTGGCAATAAATTGCACTTGGGTCGGAATGATACATATGTCCGAGGTTCTATTTCCGTATTTCCGAATGGCGTGTCGTGCTATACATTACGGCCGGCAATTACTTGACACGTCAATTATTTACCGACACCCACGATTCTGCGGGATTCCCGGTAGGACAGGATCGTCCGAGACTTTCGATCTGTATCTATTCTTAGGATGGACGATTCGTTTTTTATTTTTATTTATTTATTTTTTTTTTATTTTTTTTTTTTCTTTTAATCATCGCGACTGGCGTTAGGGAGGAAAAAAGAGACGACGGGGAACAGGAAGCGCATCGAGCGCGACGCTGCCCAGTGTCGACGAGAGAGCCACTTGCAAAGTCCGGGAAATTCTACAGTCAGGTGACAATCCCGGCCGCTGCCGAGCAGATCGCGCTCGTATTTTTTCGACATTCTGTCGCGCCTCGCGCGCGCATCGCGCCGCTCTTGCGCAGCTGAACTTTACGGTCTGTAATTAAATTCCTGCGCCCCGTGCGTAGACACGGGAAAAATAGCTGAAGCCTTGTTTACCCGAAGATTCCGGCATTTTATTACAGATCTCAATGGACCATTTTTCGCCTTTTTCTATCTAATAAGTTGCACTATTATTAAACGAAAATTAATAAATAAAAAATGAATAAAATAAGGAAAAATACTTTTTTTGTAACTCATGCACGTAATGTCGCACATTTCGTGCCCGCAAAGCGTGCGTGAGATCGCGTATTATGCTCATGTCAACGTAGATAATTTCACGTACGCCATCTGGTGCGTGAAGTTATCTACATTACTTCACGCACACATTGGCGTGCGTGAAACTATCTACAAGATGATCTCACGCACGCTTTGCAGGCACGAAGATGTGCGACATCACGTTGACATTCGTTACAAAAAGTAATATGTGATACACGGAGAGAAGGATCTGATAAAATTTACCAATGGATCTAGTAAAAATTACCAATGCGCCTGGTAATTGGCCGCCATAGCCGCCATCTAGCGTTAAGTACGAGAACTACGAGAATCTTTACCATATATATGAACATTTTTACCATATTTCGTAGTAAAAATTCTCAATTTCGTGGTAAAAATTCTCAAAGTTCTCGTACTTCTTGATAGATGGCGTCGTGACTCCCCTGTGCCAGAAAATAATGGTACTTTTTACTAGATATATGGTAAAATTTATCAGACCCTTCTCTCCGTGTACATGGGCGACAAAGCGGCCGTCGCGCGGAGGTTAGGAAGCAGTGCACTCGCCTCCTCTCGTGCTACAAACAACACTCGGCTTCGCCTCGTGTCGTTGTAGCACTCGATTTGGCGAGTGCGCCGCTTCCTAACCTCCGCGCGTAATGGCCGCTTTCTCGCCCTTGTATCACAAAGTACTATTTTAAATATACAGCCGCAAGACACAGCAGAAATGAACCGACAAATTTTTGTATCTAATAAGTTGCACCATTAATAAACAAAAGTAAATAAATAAAAAATGAATAAAACAAGGAAAAAATATTTTCAAAAAAATGATGGATATAAGCAGCCGCGTGACACAGCAGAAATGGACCGACGAATATAACTCGAGAGTCGAGAAATTGATACGGAGCGACGACTGACTATATCCATCGTTCGACACGGTGCGGATATAGTCAGTCGTCAGGAGCGAGAGAGAAAGAGATACGGAGAGAGAGAAACAGAGACAGAAAGAGAAAGGTCGCGGACTATCGGACCAGTTGCAGCATAGTAATAGTATTAGTTATGGTCGGCAATCGAGTCAGTCGGGAAGTGGCGAACGAGACTCGACTGTTTATCTGCTCATCTGAAGGCGGGGAATCCGCGCCGCGTATACTTATATATATATACACATCGCATGCGACTCGCGGAGGGAGACGACTCGCCTATCGTCGTGCGCGATGCGTCGCTTACAATTTGCCGCTAAGAAATCGCTGACGGCCTTGCCTCCGCGGGCAAGGTGATTGATACAGGCTGATGGCGGTGTTGGTGGTGGCTGGTCGACGTCGTCGTCGTCGTCGGCGTCGTCGATGCGACTTGGCGCCAGCAGCAACCTGCTGCACTCGCAGCCGCGCCAACCCGGATGGGTCGACGCGCGCGGCGCATCAGCCTTCGTTTTTACAAGCTCCTCGCATTATCAGAGAAATTAATTTTGTTTATTTTTTGTTCGCTTTTTTCACGCATCAACACGGTGATTCCACGACGGAAAAATTAATTCTGTGCATTCTTCGCAAAACCAGAAATCGGCTGCCATTTTTTTTTGTAATATAGTCGAAAAGTTTGAGTGGAAAAAAACTCGTTGCAGTGGATGTAGATGTGGTCATTGGCAGGCAGACTTAATCAGTTCCAATGCTAATGATTCCGGGAAGTTAATCAGGTCCGATGCTAATGCTTCTTGGAAGACGCGCGGTTACGTCGCACTGTCGATCGCCTCTGCCGTTTCACGGAAACGAGAACTTCGGGATTCACGTGGAACTGATCCGTGGCTTTCGTCTCAACCGGATCGCGGATAGAAACACGATAATTTTTTTTTTTTCAGCATTCAACGAAACGAATCTAAAAATACAATGTTTAAACAATTTTTGTTATTCACTGAAAAAAAATTAATAGTTGTGATTACCAATCGTTGGTCAGAGCTACCAATATTTTAGTAACTGCAACCAATATTTTGGTAGATCGAACCAATGATTGGTGATGGCAACTACTAATTTTTCTCAGTGTTCAACACCTCCCGTCCGTTGACGACACATCAACACGAAAATTGTATACAAAAATTGGTTGCCTCCCGGAGATTCGAGAAATCGTGTCCAGGAGGCTCAGTAGCTTTCGCGGCCCCAGACCGAGCGGTGAGTTTCCAATACGGGCAGGGAGGGAGGGAGGGCGGGAGGAGAGAGAGAGAGAGAGAGAGAGAGAGAGAACGGGGAAGTTCGAGAGACACGAGGCGGCGGCGTCGAATCGCCGTTATATCAGAGGCGCCCGCGCCACGCGCGATTTCGTAAACTCTGGAAGGTGAAACACACGGCAAAAGGCGCTTTACGAGGCGCGCGTTGTATGTGCTATATATATATTTATAGTACACACACATACAGTGTGTAAACTACATATAAAGCGTAGCACGAGTGGATAGAACGGGAGACTCGACCCTCGCAGCTCGGGCGGTGTATATGCTATATATATTTATAGTATACATATACATACACACACACACGAGTAAAGCGTAGCGAGCAGAGTAGGAGAGGTTGCACGCGGGCAGACTCGCGGCTCGAGGCTCGCGCTGCTCGCAGACGTAGGTACGTAGCGGTAGCGGTAGGCTCGAGAGTTACCCGCGCGCTGGCCTCTCTCCGCCTCTCTCTCTCTCTCTCTTCTCTTTCTCTCCATCTCTCTTGCTCTTCCTCTCGTTCGGCACTTCTCGCTCGGATCCGCGGGAACGAACGACGGGAACGCGGCAGCGACGGCGACGCGCGTGGAACTCGGTATCGTGGCAACGTGGGAGAACCGAGAGAGCTTCGGCACATTGGCCGAGCGGCCGATGCTGCTGCTGCTGCTGCTACGGCTGCTGCAGGCGGACGACACGACGATGCATCGCGAAAAGAGCGCGCGCGAGAGACGCGGCAACGACGCGCCCGCCCGAGGGAACCAACCGCGCGCAGAAGAGAGAGGGCGAGAGAGGCTCTCTCCCTCTCTCTCGCCTCGTGCAAAAATAACGCGGAAAGCATCACCCGGCCAGCGCGCCACTTCGGAACTCACTCGGCCGAGCGCGCTGCTGGCTCTTCGAGCATCGAGCATCGCACTCGGCTCGTCTCACGCCTATCTCACCCAGCAGCACCAGCATCCTCGCCTCTCGCCGGTTGCTGTCAATTTAACGACGGGAGGAATAGAAAAAATTCGTGCACTGTGTTTTTTTAATTTTTTTTTATCCTTTCTCGCGTTACATTGATTTTTTTTTATTATAATTTTATTTTTTTATTTAATTTTATCCATTCTCGCGTTACACTCGCGATAAAAATGCCGAATGTCGCGAGTTTTACTATACAAATGTGTCGCAGGTACGATTATTAAATATCGGTTATATTAATGATCGTCGCGAGAACCATAAAAAAATATTGTTATACTCTCTATATCGTATAGTACACTGAAAAAATCAGTAGTTGCGGCTACCAATCATTGGTAAGATCTATCAAAATATTGGTTGCAGTTACTGAAATATTGGTAGTTTTGACCAACGATTGGTAATCACAACTATCAATTTTTCTCAGCGTACAGTCGACCATACGTTATTCTGAGTGTAGTAATTCCGGAATATATCGAACACACAATCGCGATCCGGATCGTCGCAATCAACACAATTTATCGACCCGCAAGCCCGGGCAACGCTGGCATCGGGAGAAATTAAAAGAAGAGCGCGGAAGTCGCGTCGACGATTCGCGCGCGCGCGAATCCTTCAGTCTTTCACCGAGGAATTCCGCGACTGCGACTGCGACGTCGTCGTCGTCGTCACGGTGCGCCGCATGCACCGCGCGTTGGTACGCAACAACGCGACTCGCGCCGCGCGCGCTGTATGTACACGGCGTTACGTACGAGTAACGCGCGTCCGTGTGCGCCAAGCCAAAGGCAGTCGTCAAACTTCTTTATCGCTCGCGCTCGGCCTCTGCTCCTCGGCTGCGCGCGCGGAGCAGGCACGTGCGATTCGTTCGACGACTTAACGGAAAGTTACACAGCGACCCAACGAGCGATATACGTATGAAGCGGCGCTGCTGCGGCTGCTGCTGCTGCTGCCGTTTCTACTGCTGCCGCTGCTGGCGAACCGAACACGCCGCAACAGTAACGCGGGAATGCAGATGCGATCCGGCAGTCGCGCGGCCTTGGTACGCCGCCGGTACTCGCGGCCTTTGCAACGTCCGATGCGCGCGACGCTTCTCTCTTCTCTTCTCTTCTCTTCTCTTCTCTTCTCTTCTCTTCTCTTCTCTTCTCTTCGCTTCGCTTCTCTTCTCTGGTTTCGCTGCTGCTGTTGCAGCAGCGAGTATCAGCAAGCAGAGCGACGATGAGCGGCTGCGCGAGCATCGCGTGCGCCGCGAATGCGCCGATTCTCCCTCGGGAGACGCGCGCGCGCGCCCGAGAGTGATCGACCTCATCGCTCTCGTTCCCTCTCCGACGCTCGTAATTCAAAAGATTACGCGGCGCGCCGCCTCTTCCCCGGGCCTCGAAGCTATACGGCCGCAATTCCCGACTCCTTTGCCCTCCTTAAATAGCTTTTTAATGTTGCCCCGGTATCACGTGATTACGGATCAATCCGCGGTGCATCCAACGAGAGAAAAAGGAAAAACGTCAGTCGCGAGTTTCCTCGCTGATGGGTATAAACAAGAAATTGGGAAGAATAATCCAATCAATTGATAGTGTCGGCGAGATAATTTTCGTACATAACAACCGACGACCGAACGAGACCGCCAAAAAAAAATATATCTGGAAGTTATTTTTTATTTTATTTTTGAGCCTTCTCGTCCAATCAGTCTAGAGGTGATAAGAGGAGAGAAAAAGAATTGACTATAGTAGAGCGCGGTAACAACAAGACGTCCGATTGAGATAGCGACGCTTCTGTCATTTTTTTTTCTTATTGGCCTCCAATAAGACCCCGTGACCGCGGATATCGGTCAATCGATCGTCCCGATATAAGCATAAATATAGTTGAACGATAACGCACGATTTTTTCAGCGGGCAGGTCCAACTTATTCGAGTACACGTATTACCAACAGACCGAAAATATACATAAAAACAACAAAAAAAATTGATAAATAAAACTTCTGCAGTGTCTTCTGCAATGTCTGCATTGGATTACCATTCGAATTCGTTGAACGACACCATACAAATGTAATGATGATACTTTCATTGCTCTTAATATATTATTTATTTCTATTTTATTTTTTAAATTTACAACTGATTCATATTATCATCTTCGCTGTACTGTTTAACTTTCGCGCGTCAACTGATCGTCAACTGCGAGTATCTATTTCAGTTGTCACGATAATTATTGCTATTATAGCGACAAAGTTCGTGGAAAGAAAAACGTGTGTGTGCATAGAATTTATCGTCAAACGCGAATTTTCCAGCTGCGGGTATTCGTGGATATTTCACCACACGCGGAATATATTTGTACGCTCGCCTCGGTGTGTTCGAGCCGCCGAATGTCCAAGGTGAGAGAAGCGACACTGCAGCGGAAAAATACGAGGCGTCACCGGCGGCGCCACCGGCAGAGGTCAGTCCGGTCCACGGAGTTTTACGATTGTGACACCGATACAGAGCTCCGTCGCCGTCGCAGCCACGGCTTTTCTCGCTCGCTTCTTTCCTACGAATGTGCGGACACGCGTGAGCCACGCGTCCAGCGCGGTCTCCGAGCGTTCTTACCGCGCGCGACACTCGCGCAACGTAATCCGTTACGCATTCGCGATTTCTTATCGCCGGGCAGTTAAAACCGGCGAATTTCGTATTCGCAATTTATCGGCAACCAAAGTGCGCTTAACGGCGGCTAACGATGCCTTAATTTCGCGTTTTCGCGAACATCGCATCCGAACGTGTCGCAACGTCGCGGTCGGACGCGGGAAATTTTAGAATGTAAAATAGCCATAAATGTATAGAACTTGGTTTTTTTTTTTTAAATCATTGATGATCAATCGTTTATCTTATATTAAACAGTCCGTCATTCGCGCCAACGTGATTGTTGTCGTCGATATAACTCAGCCTCTGATTGGCCGTTTGGGAAACCGGCAGTTCGATGTTTGCGAAATGTGGCCGTTTGTCCGAAAAGAAAAATCGTTTTTTACTTTTTTCTCATTGAATTTTTTTATTTTTCGGGCAAACACTCGTGATTTTTGGAATCAGCCGTTTCCCATCGGATAGGGCTTCCAGACTTTACGAAATCGATTTGTTTTTTTCTTCTCGCCAAAAACGGAAGGCGCCCTTCTAAAAAAATTGCGATTTTTGAGGTTCAACTTCAATAATCTGCAAAAAAATTGAAAAATCGAGACATCGCGTTCTGCCTACTGGCATTCTCTTCGTCAAAGGATAATCTTTCGAATTTTGGCCAGATTTCATCAAGCCAAAAAAATTGACATCGATTTCAGTAAAAGCGCCAAAATTGGAAAAAAAAAACGTCGCCAAAAACCGGGAAGAAAAAAAAAAACACTGACCTTCCATCCGGCGCTGCTGTTGCTGTCGCCCTTGTCCTTGAAGTACGGCACGTTCTGCACCATCCAGTCGTATATCTGCGACAGCGTGAGCCGCTTCTCGGGCGCGCTCGTGATCGCTTGGGTGATGAGATCGGCGTAGCTGAGATTGCCCCAGGCGTTGCGCCGCGACGAGCTCTTCTTCACGGGCAGCAGTCCACCAGCCTGGCCGAGGGCGCCCTGCTGTGGCGGCGTGCCTCCGCCGCCGCCGCCCTCGACGCCGTCCTTGCCACCTCCGGGGCATCCGCCTCCAACGGCGCCGCCATCAACGTAACCCTCGGGCCGAGGCAGCGGCCACGTGTTCGATCGCGCCCGGGTCTGCGGCTCGAAACCGCTCTCCAGGTCGAACGACAATCCTTGCTGCTGCTGCTGCTGCACCGTCACCGGTATCGGAATACTACCGGACACCGGCACGGAGTCCATCATGCTCGTGTCGTCCATCTTTCCAAAAACCAACGACGAACAAAAAAAATCGTAGATCGAAACTCGCAAAAAAAAACCCGCAAGCTCAAAATCGCTTTTGGCAAACGATCTCGCGGAAAGTGAAATAAAAACGTCGCCCGAAGTCGAAGCGGCGTACGAAGCAGCCGAAGGGGGTTACGGGGTCAACGTATTCCCGAGGGGGGGAAGGGGGGAGAGGGGAGGGGGGGTCAGGCACGCGAGACGGGGTTAAATGGAAGATCGGCGGGACCTCGCTCGGAGAGGGAGGGGGGAGGGTTGCAGAGCGGGGGCGGGGGGAGAGAGAGTCGCCTGCGCGAGGCGCACCAGCGGCTTTACCACCACCACTATCACCTCCAACGACGACGACGACAACACACCAACGACGCACCGAGCCACGAGGACCGCCGCGCGCGGGATGTGACGATGCGCCCGCGGGCGGGGAGAGGGGGCAGGGGGAGGGGGGGAGCGAGCACGTGGTCCAACGTGGTGTGTTTACTGGCGGGGCGCGCGCGCGCAGCTCCGGCGATCGCCTCTCCTCGGCGGGGCCACCAGTCACGTGGCCATGTTTTGATTCTCGCTGAACAAGTGCGCGACGAAGTCGCCCGCTCGACGTATTTTCTCAAAGCTTATTCCTCGACCGCTGCGTCGGTCTCTGAGATCTCGGAGCAAAAGCGGTCTCTCTGTCTCTCTCTCTCTCTCTCTCTCTAGCTCGGTGAGAAAGATCCGAGCTCTATCTCTCTCGCACCCGACGATAAACGTCGACGTTCGCTTCTCTGTTTATCAAACAGGACTTTTCTCACCAGCTGCGCAGATCACTGCGTCGTCGTCGTTGTCCGTGAACTCTCTTCAGCCGAGCGATTTTTCCGTCCGACCGAGTGTCGCCCGTCGCTCGTCGCCGGGCACCGACATCGGGAATATCTCGCAAGATTCTCCAAGCGAAGGTACACAGTCGATTCCCTCCTCTAATCTCGGCGGGATCTGCGTATGTATATCTCCTTCTTCGTCCTCCTCTTTCGTGTCCTTCTCGCTCTGTCCACTATCTTGCTCTCTCTCTCTCACTCGTCTTGCGGTTTCTCGCTATCGACGCGTCTCACGCTCTCCTCCCGGCTGTCCGTATCTCGTCGCTCGCTTCACTTCGTATTTCCGACTAAACCGCAGATCCACCGACCGGCGGTACAAAAGTCCCTCGTCGAATCGTCGCACACTTCGTGTCTGTGTCCGTGTGTGTTGCCCGTTGCGTGTGTCGCGCACCGTTCTTTCTCCGTCGCTCTTTATCGCTGCTTTATCTCCGTCTCACTCGCTCGCTCTGTCTCTCTCTCTCTCTCTCGCCACTCACTCCGCTCGCACGAATTTCAAGCGAAGAATCTCAAGGCCGCTCGGCTCGCCTCGCGGGGGGAGCACCGAGCGCGCACGAGAGCCGTTAGCAATAGCGCACTCACTCGTCACAGGTGCGCGCGGGCGCTCGCGCCACGTTCTACGCACTAAACAGATTAACGCTCCTCCCCCCTCTCTCTCTCTCTCTCTCTCTTTATTCACGCTCCTCTCGACTCCCGGTTTTGTTATTTTTTTCCCTACTTTATCGACGTTTTTTTTTATCCTTCACTTTCACTGATTTCGTTTTCCCTCTATTTTAGTCCCGTCGAAGGCGAACGAGATATCAACTTCGGGGCAAGATGGTTAACACGGCGATTGAGAAGATCCAAGGGGCCGAGGAATTTTACGACGCGGATACGGCCGGGAGTTGTCTCTCTCTCTCTCTCTCTTTTTTTACTCCTTTTCTCTCTGTCTCTCTCTCTCGCGGCTATCGCCGTTGAACTCTCGCGAGTCCGTAGCCGGGCACACACAGCGGCGTTATAATAACTCGGCAAGACGGCGGACTCGAGGCTGGTGGCTCGACTGGTGGCTGGCTACAGAGGCGCGAGGCGGGAGGCGGGAGGTGGAGGGAATTTACGCTGCTGGGATCCACGGTCCGAGTCCGGTCGCCGCTGCCAGCTCTCTGCGCGCTCTCTTCTCTCTCTCTTTCTATCGCGCTCTCTCGCTCGCCTCTCGCTCGGTCGCCGGTCGCACGAGATCGGAATGCTCGCGCGCGGAGACACGGCGAGCCCGTTGTTTTTACCGCGAACCGGAAGAGGCGCGCGCGCGCGCGCGCGAGAGCGGTGCTCGACCCACGTGCTCGGAGAAATCCCGCGGAGAAGCCGCGCGGCGAGATCGGTGTTTCGAATTTCCCAACTCTCGGCGCCGCAGCTGAAGCGACGGTGTATTGCGTATTATCGATACGAGTTCGAATCACTGGCGCCGAGCGGAGCGCGAAATTATTCTCAGCTCGGACGAATCTGTACGTTTTCTTTTTATCTTTCTCTTTCTCGCTCCGCCTCTCGTCGTCGTTTTCCGAGTTGGCGTAACCCGACGTTGTCGCGCGACTATTCGCGACACGATTTACGGGAAGAGGGTGGGGGGGCAAAAAAAACACAAAGATAAAACCGTGAAAAAAGCGCGGGGCAGAATGTGGGGATACGAGAAACGTGCGCGCGGCGGGCACCCACACACTGCGTTGATTCAGAAGTTGCCGGCGAGGCAGCGCGCGGCGTACTGCCGGACGCGGAGCGCGCGCGGACCGCTCGGTAGAAGCGATGGTGGGGGCGACTGCGCGGCCGAGCGCGGCCGAATGGAGCCGAAGCCGAGGCGAGGCGGCGAATTCGTGGCGCCTCGATGCTCGATGCCTCCACCTCCCTCGCCGCGTTTCCTCCACACCCCCCCCCCCCCCCCCCCCCCCTCTTCTGATCCGACCAACTCGTTCGCTCGCCTCCTACTACGCGTCCTATACGTGCATGTATCCTCGACTCTACATACGCTAAACCGCTGAGCTGCTGGTGCTACTGGTGCTGGTGCTGCTACCGATGCCCCCGGCTGTCTCGCTGTACCGCCAGCGAAGATCGTCCGCAAGCGAGCTACTCCGCGATCCTCCGCGCGAATTTCGCGTGGGAGGAGAATCAGCGCCGACGAGCGAGATGATACAGGGAAATGACGAGGGCCGACTGATACGTCGGCAGTCATCGGATGGATTCGGGTGTCGGTGGACATCGCTGTTAAGGCAGTAGTCTGCTTTAAAAGCCGAAAAAAAGCGTTTTTTCAGCAATTTTTTTTAAAGGTAAGGAAGTTATTGGGGGAAACGAAATTTTCAGACGATAGTGTATTATATTTAAGCTTTGAAAAACATTTTTTATTATTAAAAAATATTGAAATTTTTCAAAGTTGTAAGGATTTTGCTGGAGCGCCTGGAGTCTGCACTTCTAAATCGGTGCCGGTGATAGCAAAAAGAATATATGTCCGATCGAAAAAAATCAAAGTGATCTAGCTTCAGTATTAAATTATCTTCTATTTGAACTAAAAAAATACCGAAGTAGATATAAAATTCAAATTTTTTTTCGAAGTTTGAAAAAAAAAAAAAAAAAAAAAAATTCACTAAGTTGCAAAACAAGTAGTTTAAATAATACTTTTGTCCAACTTTTTTAGTTCAAATAGAAGATAATTTAATACTGAAGCTAGATCACTTTGATTTTTTTCGATCGGACATATATTCTTTTTGCTATCACCGGCACCGATTTAAAAGTGCAGACTCCAGGCGCTCCAGAAAAATCCTTACAACTTTGGAAAATTTCAATATTTTTTAATAATAAAACTTGTTTTTTAAAGCTTAAATATAATACTCTATGG
The DNA here is from genome assembly GCA_964034905.1 of Itoplectis maculator. Taxonomy (NCBI): domain Eukaryota; kingdom Metazoa; phylum Arthropoda; class Insecta; order Hymenoptera; family Ichneumonidae; genus Itoplectis; species Itoplectis maculator. The sequence goes on from OZ035861.1 coordinate 7,857,796, forward strand.
TCTGAAAATTTCGTTTACCCCAATCATTTCCTTCCCTTTAAAAAAAATTGCTGAAAAAACGCTTTTTTTTCGGCTTCTAAAGCAGACTACTGCCTTAAAAATGTATGCACTTTTACAGTAGTCGGTTCCTTCTTCGAAGACTCGCATATTTGTATCATTTGGTAGAAAAATAAAGCGGTGGACATCGCTGTTAAAAATGTGTGCACTTTTACAGTAGTCGATTTCTTCTTCGAAGACTTGCATTTTTTTATCGTATGCTAGAAAAAAAATCCAGATGATTCGTAATTTTTTTTTAGGTGAGGATAAAAATCCGAAAGAGACTGGAAATCGTGTGCGTTGTATTTTAGGTTCGATTGAAAATACACTTAACAGTACATTCAAACGATTGACGTGAATTATTGAATCAAGCAGAAGTTTCGCAATGCGCGCAATGCATCTTCAATAGCTCGGCACTTTCTCGCGCGCGAAGGAGGAAAAATGTGAGATTTTGTTTTTATTGAGGCAGGCAGATTGCAGTTGGAAGTGAATTAACGCTTCACGTGAACAAAAAGCGTGAATTACGCAACGTCTGTGGTGTTGATACGGATATTCCTGTGGAGATAACCGCATATTCACGTGCAACGTATAGCCGTCATATATATTGGACAAAGTTAAACAACAGCGTCGTTTCCGTATCGCGAATTTTCGGGCGCTGGAACTGCTTTAATATTGACCGAAACGCGAATTTGTTTAAGAAACAAAATGTATATAAAAACCTTTTTTTTTTTCGATTCATTGTATGAATGAATTTTTCATTGAAGAGACGGAAATATCTTATTTTACAGAGTCAACTGATGACAGCGAAAAATAATGTCATTTATCCGATCCGATTGAGAAAAATAATCGAAATTGCACGGAATTTCGAATTTCCAAAATGGCAGGAGCTCCGAGGGTTTAGATGGTCAACTTATCGGGCGGCGCGGCGGCCAAGTTTATCGTGAGAACTTGGCCACAAGGCGGTGGAAATTCACGCGGCAGTCGCAAGAAGGATGCGTTCGATTCCGCAGCAGCCCGCAGTTTACGTGTGAACTATCGGCTACCGCGAGTTCCAACCCGAAAATATATCTATGTATATTTAACGTACGGTATGACCTTGCGATTTGCGGATTCTCGCGACTAATAACCATCGAAGGTGCAATTCTTCCGCGATTATCTCGAATTTACACATTTTTCAAAAAGAATTACCGTGAAATATTGTCGAAGATAAAATCTTTGTTCGATGCGCAGAGGATGAAATTATTACGTCTTTTTCAACCTGTTTTAAATGATAGACGTATTACGGAAACCTTGCCAGGTTGGAGAATTGAGCGAATTGCTAAAGAGCAAAGGTGGCGCCTCACAGCGATGGCCGATCGAAGCTTCTTGCGCCAAAGCGGCAACGACAACGCGCGTAGATATTGCAGGTCACGTGCGTCGCGCGCGACGTGGTACATAATTCCGCGTATATGTATTTTTCGAAAGTACCACGGAAAATGCATGCCGACTGAAGGTGGCGACAGAAACGCGGACGGCTAAGCGGAGTAACAGTCAAGATGGCCGCCACCAACTCGAGTTTATCCAGTGATATTCCAACCAAGAAAGAAGATGAATTTAACGAATTCTACACCGAAGTACGTACGATACGATTGTTACCCAGTGATTCGCGCCTCTCGGACGATTCATTCGATATCACGCACGACGAATTTCCCTGTTACGTAACCGCCAAACGGTTGATCCGTCCAGTAGCCTCAAACGTCACCGACGCATTTCGGCGATGTTTTCGCCGATTCCATCGGCGATTGCAAAGCGCGACGTCTTTTTTTCGTTGTCTTCGTCCTTTTCCCGTTGTCATTCGGCTAATATGGATGTTTAATCGCTTTCGCGACGACAGAAAACAGCGATAAACGGAAATCCGAAAACCTAACCTTAAAATGTTATTAGGGAATAAATATTGACACTTCGGACATCGGATTTGTGTGAATTTTGCTCGTCGTTCGCAGGTCAAGGAGATCGAGAAACGCGACTCCGTGCTGACGCCCAAGCAACAGATCGATCGGCTACTACGACCTGGATCGTCTTACTTCAATTTGAATCCCTTTGAAGTTCTACAAATAGATCCCGAAACGACCATAGATGAAGTCAAGAAGAAGTATCGTCGCGTAAGATTGTTGATTTTAAGATGGGCATAGTGCGAAAGGACTTTTCTATGCCTTTCTGGTTTGTCTTTTCCAGATGTCGATTCTCGTCCATCCGGACAAGAATCAGGATGACGCCGAGAGAGCCCAGCAAGCCTTCGAGAGTATGTACACTATGAACAAATATCTAATTGAAATTTAAATAAATATATCCTAAACATAGGTAAGGATGTTTTAATATTCGTTTTATTCGTTCAAAGCAATGTGTAGCCTTGTAAAAGTATGAACACTTGCATTTTTATACAGGTTCTAAACATCCAAACAAATACAGAGAAATTTAATTTTTTTTTTCTAGTCGTCAACAAGGCGTGGAAAACCTTGGAAAATGAAGAAACCAGAGCAAAATGTATGGACGTGATAGAAGAGGCAAAAGCACGGACGGATCATATGGTAAACAATTTTACTGAATTTAGCTTATCAACAATTTAAGATAACAACGAAGCATATGAAAATTTCGTCTTACCATCATGTTTGCTCAATAAATTTCGTCATATTATTCACCCAGATCGCGGAAAAAAAGAAAAAGCTCAAAAAAGAAGGCAAAGACAGTGGAGTTCCGGCGCTCGAGGAGGAGACGGAAGAGGGCTATACGCACGCAGTGTGGGTCATGACGATGAAGTTATTCGCGGACATGGAACGCAGAAGGTTAAACATCCAACCGTCATTTTTTCTCGTGTACAGATGTTACCTTTTGACGATGAACAAATTTTTACCGGGACAATTGACTTGCAGACGAGAACTGGCGACGCGAGACGCGGAGCAACGAAAGCGAAAGCGCGAGGAAGAATTATCGGCGGAGGCGCAGGCAGCTATGGAGAAGGAGTGGCAACGAAATTTCGAAGAATCGAGACAATCGCGGGTTGACAGTTGGAAGGCCTTTCAGTCGGGTTCGGGGACCGCGACGAAGCAGAAAAAGCCGAAGAAGATGAAGGCCTTCAGGCCGCCCAAGACAAAAGCCGAGTCTCGATAATCGATTTCCAAAGTGTGACGTTTGTGACTATCAATTAAAGGTGTGGATGTATGTTTCCGTATGCGTGTTGCGTGTGAAAACAAAATAAGTAAATGAATTGTGCGAAGAGGAGAGTATGAATATTATTGATGAAAAAAAAAAAAGAATAATAATTGCACACGCCGATGTTGCGCGTGTGTGCGAGAATGCCTAATATAGTGGATATATATATGTATAAATATATATATATATATCTTGCGAGTGAACTAGAGTCAATCTGTGCTCCGATATGTACGTAAATGCACAACCGATGTTCATTTTTTCCGAGGCGTAACTCTGTCAATTTTCTATGATTTGCCATGCAAAGGAAAACCTCACGATGCGGTTAAATCTCACTCTCACTAAACGAAGAGTCAATCCCTCTTGCGACTTTGAGGCAATCCGTTTCTGTTATCGGGCACATTTGGCAGCAATAAGGAACTTGACTTAGGAGAATTTCTTTGCCCACTGAGCCACTTTTTTCGGAAGTAAAAGTAGGCCAGTAAAAACAAAATATCGAGCGCTGCGTTTCCGATGTTCTGTATACATATGTAAGAAGATATGATTTGTATTTACGACGTGCATACATAACAACCTCGAAATGATTTTTTTTTTTCGTTTTACCGTTAGTTTCTATCCCCGTATCATTGTCAAAGGGTAAAGCGCGGGAGAATCCGCCGAATCTATGTCGCGACTATGCGAATCTACGAACAAACCATTGTATCAAACTGTTTTATATCTACCGAGAGGAAATGGTTCGCCGTTCCGCGTGTCAGTCGGCGTTTTGTGATTTTTCGTTAGGCGGCACCAGTTCTTCTTGTCATGATCAATAAACGTAATATTCTTTCGACCCATCGGTCTCCCACTTCAATTCCGATGTCACCAAAGGTAAAAGAAAAACATTATGTATACATGAATCTATTTGAAAAAAAAAGCGCGCGTTTCTCCATAGGTTTCCAATATGGCCGTTATCACTGCTGGAATCATACAAAGACCGAGGCGCGAACCGAGTCAAGCGCGTGCTTAAATTAAAAACTTCAATTAAAATTTAAAAGTGCATCGCCAAAATTAATCACGAACACGATTAGATAAATGCGTGTGTTTAACAAATCCACATAGCGACACTGATGTATCGACTGCCTTTAGACGTCTTCGTATCGTCCACTCTGTATCGGTAACAGCTGATATTTTCATACGCCTCACTTCGAGGTTAACGCTTTAATTACCTTGAAAAAAATGAGATAAAACCGATAAAACTAAGATTGGCAAAATGGACAAAAAATCCCGACTGAAAAAAGTCGAATGCTATAGAAAATATCGTCGTCGAAACATTGTCGAACGAAAGCAAATCTGACGATAATAATCCAATTTTTATTATCACTCATAGCCTTATCAACCATTGCTTATCAAACATCACACTCGTGACAATCTCCCATTCTCCGTCTCGCCGGAAGTGAACCCTTCTGTTTCGTTCGCCAAGGGTCGTGTCACGGAGACGTCGGCTCCTCGGCTTCCTGACTCGACGCCGGAATGCGTCGTTTTCACGCGTCACCATCCGGAGTCTCGGCGCGTGACGCGAATGCGCGCGCCGCGATTGTACATCGATAGGTACACGGAGAATCCACATTCGCTGTCCGCCGTTCCCCTCCCTGCTGCCCCGCGGCCATTCCCGCTCGTTACCAGCCAAGCAGGAAAATTCCCCCACTCGCAGCGTGCGGCAAGATGCCGCAGGTATGCAGAGACGTCCGTAGGCATGAAACTCACACAGACGCGCTGCGCGCTGCAACGTCCGTACCTGTGTGTATCTACACACACATCCACACACCTGCGTGCTTCTATTCTACATGTACATACATCTACACACACAGACCCAAAGGCTGCAGAGGGCCCCCGAGCGTTGGGTCGCGCGCATGCGCGAGTCAGGTGCGAGCGTCGCGAGCGAGAGCAACAGGTAGCAGGCCATTCGCTTGCATCTGTCCTTTCGAATTTCGTGTGGCCACGAGCGGCCTCCTCGACACCGCGTTCGGCGCTCCCCCGCCTCGTCCGGGCGCCTCGCGCAAACCGATCATCGCGTGTTCCTCCCCCCCCGCAGTGCGAAAATCGGCGGGATCGGCGAGGTTAGAAAACGACGGCCATCGCCGAATCGGCGAGAAAACATCAGCAACGACATCGACGAGTGTTTCTGTGTGCGTGCGTCTCTGTGGCGTACAGCGCTCGGCGTGTGGAGCATCTCCGGCGACTACCGAGACGGTCGCTGCGCCAAACGTGCGCAGCCGGCGACTCGACGAATCCCTCGACACTCGCCTTTCGATGCTTCTTCGATCTCGTCCTCCGCCTTCCGTGCATTCTGAACGTCTTCGAGTGCAATTTCCGGCGCAGCTTCGGTGATAAAGCCTGTGATAAAGCTAAGTTCTCTCGGTTCTACGGGACATTCCAGGCGCGAGTTGTGTGTATAGTGGTGGTATATAGGAAGGGAAACAGGGGTGCGGCGTGCGGCGCGCCGAGTTCGACGTATTTCTCTCGCGAGTTCGTTGCAATCTACCCATATATGCGTACGTGGTGCATATATACGCGGAAACTTTTATTTGTCAATTGAATCGCTGCTTTTGACCGTTCGTAAAAAGTGGCTCAGTTGACAGAAACGAAGTATAAGAATTATTCGAATCTCGAAAAAAAAACAAGCTCCGGGCGTCGAGGAATTCGGTCAGCTGGAGACTCGGGATACGACTCGAGCATTGTGAGTGGCTGTTGTAGCCTTGGCAGGCGCCAGGCGAACTCGCCGAAGGATATTCGCGCGTTTCGCGAGGTTTCTCGGCGGTCGGCAGTGTCTTTCGTGATCTGACGACGAAAGGTTTGATCGTGCTGGTCCAAAGGTGTTTCGGCTCGAGCAGCGACGAAATTCCCGGTGCGACTGACCGGCTGACGTCCCACTTCGCCATCCTCGGTTTATTCCGAAGTACGGGAAACCGGTCGGCGGGACACATCGGGTGGAAAAGTCTCCACCGAGAGATGAGGACCGGAGTCGAACGGAGTCGCGGGACGTTGTCGCTCGTCGGTTGAACGGCCGTCGGTGTTCCGTGGACACCGCGCGCGGGTTCGTCATCCTCGATGTCAAATGCGTACAATGTCAACGACGAACGCGCAGCAGCAGCCGCACATCGGCAGGCAGCAGGCAACGTGCGCCGAGGACGAACAGCAACAGCAGCAACAGCAGCAGCAGCAGCACGGGTAAACATTACTCAATACAATGCTTACGGGATTTTTAATGCTCCGGTTTTTTGCCATTATAGTTATTCGTACATGGGAATAGAACGTTTGTGTGCTGAGTTGTTGGAAATAAATTCATTGCTTGCGATAAACGTGGGAAAAATACACGTTTTTATTCGTAACAATGCTCGTGACTTAGCGCTGCAAAAAAAGTGTCTGAATGAAAATTAATGCACTGGTATAGGAAACTCGAATGCACATCGCGTATAATAATTTTCTGGGGCGTGCGTCTTTGAAGTTCGATGCATATATGATTTTTAAAAAGCACCGCGTCTTGCTATTATTGAGATACTAATCTTTCACGTTAATGGACGATATTTTATATCAGAATTTTGCGTAACTCGTTAAATTTGCTGATATTTGTAATTCGTGTTTTTTTAAATGTCGAAAAATTTTCATAAGAATTAAAAAAAATGTTCCTACTATTTTATTCGTCGAATGCACTTATATTCACTTATTGAATGCTCTGAAAATCGCTGAAAACCTCAATCCCGGAAAAATCACGTCGACAGACATCGTTCGAATTTTCCCGAATTGGCGAATTGAATCTCCAACGCATTGAAATGCATTACACGACGAAAGCGAGAAGCGAGACGGCAGCACCCGCGCCCCGACCGAGTTTTCGCTGACTATCGGCAGTCTTCGCTGTTACGTGCACCGTTTAAGCGGTGTTAATTACCAGCGGTGAGAGCGGAGCTTGTAATGTTCGAGTGATTAAGCCGTAAGTCGAGGATGTTAGGCGCCAGCCTAATGTCCTCGATTTTGTAGCTCGGGGCATGCACGGATTTACCGACAAGCTGCCAAGTGGGTTGCAAGGGGGGGGGGGGGGCAGAGTCCTTTAATGTGAAATTCCCGGACAAATGGAATCGGTGCCTTCCACCGGTTTCCTCGATGGAATGCGCCGGGTCGCGTGTACGTACATAAAAGTGCATTTTACATATGTATATACGTATATAAGACTTCATATTATATACGTTTATTATATATGCATATACGCATATATACGGTATACGATGTATGAAATATAACTCATCGAAAACCCGTTTAGCCGCCGCGGTCGTCGGACACTCGAGCCTCGTGTTTCTCTCCGTCGGTGTCAGTCACGTTTGCCGCGGACGTTCCTTCTCAATGTCAATGACTGCACGCCCGCAGCTTCCTTCGACGTTTAGAAACAGCGCGCCGGTGTTTTCCGAGCAAGCCGTGTCCTGATTCGCGCGCGGGCCAAGAGATCAAACGCGACGTTACCGACCGAGGGAGTGTCGTATCGACTGAGCCTCAGTAGGGCGCCGTGAGGTCGACATAGCCGGATGGCCATCGGATGCAAAACGCGGCAAGGATCGACGAAGAAATGTGTAACATACAGTGGCAAGAAAAAAGCCGGGAAAACGGAACTCGCGATAAGCTATCGATAATCGAACACAATTATCCATATTTTTTATCTGACCAGTAGGCCAGCGGGTCAGTAGAGCAGTCGACGAGATTTTAATCTAAACCACATCACACGCGTTGAATGAAAAAAAACAAGAATAATAATAATAATTCCATACCTGGGCCATGATTATTTATTTCAGGCCGCTAAATCGGAATTACTGGCAAACCGCTATAAAATCGCGTTCCAAAAAAATAAAATAAATAATGTGCTTAGAATTCTTTCGCCGGAGCCAAGATCCATCATCGTCGTTATCTCATAATATCACCGAGCCGGTGGATAGCGGCGCGAAAACTGGAAATTAAGGAGGAAGCAATGCGCGCCGGGTTTCTTGCAACTTTATTTAAAAAGCAATAGAAATATTACGCAAAATATACCGCACAGCGTCTCTCGGAGTGTCCGAAACTCGTTTGGCGCGCGAGAAGTCGGCGCAGCAGCGCCGCGCGGCAGATAAGCTCGAGTCGTAAACTCCATGTGACCCCCCCCCCCCCCCCCCCGCGCGCAACCCGCCGAAGGGGCACGTGACTCGCGCGCCTGGAAATCGCGCTGCACCGATCTCGCCGGGGGTTCAACCCCCTGCCCCTCGCCGCCGTGTATCTCGTCTCAGCTGCGGCTGCAATGGTCCAATATGTCCGTCGAACAATCAGACGGGAATATCCAACCAGCGGCGCCAATCTCTCTCGTCAGTCGTCACTGTCCGCGCCGCGCGCAGTCGCAGTTCGTACCTCGGACCTTAAGGTTGAATAACGGTACTGCCTCGCGTGCCCGATACGTGTACCTTTTTTTTTTCTTTTTCATCCGCGGAACTTGCCCCCCCGTCTACGTATACGCGACTCTCGAGTTTCTACGCGCGAGTTGTCGGGCTGCTGCAGCAGCAGCCGAGGAGCTCTCGCTTACAGTCGCCGGAGTTTTGTTGCAGGCTTAGATGTGTTCTGACTGGTTGGCTTTGCCGCTGCTGCCGCTGGCGGCGCGCGGGATCCGGGCGAAGCTAAAAATTCAAAAACCCGTCTTGACCGCGCCGGTCTTCCCCTCCCATTCCCTTCCCCATTGCTGAGGCTCGCCCAACGTTAGGAGAGAAAGGGAAGGGAGAATGAGTGGTTTAAGGGAAGGAGAGGGGAGGGAGAAGCTGCGCCTGCGCGCCTCGCCTCGTCGACTTCGCCAACTCGTCGCTGCTCTCTCGTCCGTCTTGTCACAGCGCGCCGGAAAACTAACCGGCACGTGTTACACTTCGCACGGCGAATGGCCAGTATTTTTTTTTCTCGCTGCGTCGACACGTACGACTTGTGTCGGGCGTTCTGCGTCCCATTTCGACGGCGTCGCTGACTCTGATTTTTATTGTCTGTCTTTCCGGGTTATCTCCGTCGTTCCGCAGGGACTTTCCTCGAGGACGTCGTATTTCCTCAGATTAATGGCGATTTTTTTTACTTCAGCACATTGCTGTTGCCATTAGCATTCGAAGAAAAATTAAATGGATTTGTCGCGTCCGGTTGACTTGAGACGGAGCGCCTTATATATACCTGCAGACCGCAGTGAATCATTTGTCGCTTGCGATGCAAATGCGCTGCGAACGTATGCGCGTGTCGTCGAGTCTGCAGTCGAGGATAACAGCCGGTGCAGCGCGGCATATATATGATTTGAAAACAATTATACGGCAAGCGTCGCCACAGTTTAATTACATCGTGTCGACGGCTGCGTAACCGCAGATGTTCTTCTCTCGCTTTTCCAACGCTTTTCACATTTGTATTCCAGACGTCTCGAATAGAGAGATTTTTTTTATATTCGAGAGACGCGATAAAAAAAAATCGCAAAGACGACGTCAATTTCTCTCAGCTCGACTGGAGAAAAATGACGTTTGACGTTTGAGTAATATTTACAGCAGCGGTGTAAACGTACTAAAGAATAAACAGTATGTTTATTCCAGTCTCGCGTTTCCCCTTCCGTTTCTCCGTTGTCGTTCTAACCGCAAACGTTCTTCTCTCGCTTTTCCAACGCTTCTTTACATTTTTATTCACTTAGATGTCTCGAATAGACAGCATTTTTTTATAATGGAAGACACGATAAAAAAAAATCGCAAAGACGACGTCAATTTCTCTCAGCTCGACTGGAGAAAAATGACGTTTGACGTTTTGAGTAATTTTCACAGCAGCGGTGTAAACGTGCTAAAGAATAAACAGTATGTTTATTCCAGTCTCGCGCTTCCCCTTCCGTTTCACCGTCGTCGGTCGCAGCGGCGGCATCCTTCTCGTTTCCACCGCCGTCGTCGACTTGTTCCTTTTTCCTCTCCGCCGCCCGACGAGAGCCCGCCGTGCGGTCGACGTCGTCGACCACAGTCACTGTCCTCGTGTGAGCCCGGGCAACACGGCTACCGCCGCCGGCATAGGTAGACGAACCGCACGAGACCGCGGTCCCGGATACTCATGCTGCTGCTGCTGTTGCTGCTGCTGTTGCTGCTGCCACCGCCGACCCAGGGCCGTACTGTCGCCATTAAAAAACGCGAACAAAGTAATACTACCGTCTAACGCTGAGAAAAATAGTAGCAAGGAGAAGCGAAACGAAACGAGTCACACAGGATATAAAATACAATGTGTGCCTCGTGATCCCAATTATATCTTGGCAGAGCTCCTCGAACCGCATTTCCGTCTTCTTTGCCAGTCGTTGTCGTCGCTGGTGCCGGGATCGCCCTTCGGTAGATCGCTTCTTACAATTTTATAATTTTTTTCTGCTTAACAAAATATATATTTAAGAGCGTTATACAACATTTGTATAAAATTATATCTACATTATTTGAATTGACTGAAAATTAGTTTGCATTAAAAATGGTCTTTGCATTGCGCTCTGCAGTCGATGCCCGTGGTAATTTTTTTTATTTTTTTTTATTTAATAAAATAGATACTTAAGAGCGTTATACAACATTTTTATAAAATAACTAGGCTAATCACACACGCTGGCGCGCGTGCCCGAGATACTTCTGCGCTGCTGCGCTCTTATAAAGCATTAAAAGGGTAAATCGCAACTAAAAAACCCTTGTGCAGTTACTTTTGAAAAAAAAAAAAAAAAAAAAGGAATTTGTCGTTTGGCTTGTCAGAAATCGTAGATCTGGCCGCCGGGCCGAAAACCGCCTAAATCGGGGTCACGAAATTTATTTTTTCAAAATATCAACTTTTAACCTATACCATCGTTCTCAAGTCGCATATTCAACCCCTGAAAATACCGGTTACAACCCTTTTTTAGTTGATTTTGAAAAAAAAATTTTTGGTCGAACAATTTGTCAGAAATCGTAGATCTGGCCGCCGGGCCGAAAACCGCCTAAATCGGGGTCACGAAATTTATTTTTTCAAAATATCGACTTTTAACCTATACCATCGTTCTCAAGTCGCATATTCTACCCCTGAAAATACCGGTTACAACCCTTTTTTAGTTGATTTTGAAAAAAAAAATTTTTGGTCGAACAATTTGTCAGAAATCGTAGATCTGGCCGCCGGGCCGAAAACCGCCTAAATCGGGGTCACGAAATTTATTTTTTCAAAATGTCGACTTTTAACCTATACCATCGTTCTCAAGTCGCATATTCTACCCCTGAAAATACCGGTTACAACCCTTTTTAGTTGATTTTGAAAAAAAAATTTTTGGTCGAACAATTTGTCAGAAATCGTAGATCTGGCCGCCGGGCCGAAAACCGCCTAAATCGGGGCCACGAAATTTATTTTTTTAAAATATCGACTTTTAACCTATACCATCGTTCTCAAGTCGCATATTCTACCCCTGAAAATACCGGTTTCAACCCTTTTTTAGTTGATTTTGAAAAAAAAAATTTTTGGCCGAACAGTTTGTCAGAAATCGTAGATCTGGCCGCCGGGCCGAAAACCGCCTAAATCGGGGTCACGAAATTTATTTTTTCAAAATATCGACTTTTAACCTATACCATCGTTCTCAAGTCGCATATTCTACCCCTGAAAATACCGGTTTCAACCCTTTTTTAGTTGATTTTGAAAAAAAAAAATGTTGGTCGAACAGTTTGCCAGAAATCGTAGATCTGGCCGCCAGGCCGAAAACCGCCCAAATCGGGGTCACGAAATTTATTTTTTCAAAATATCGACTTCTAACCTATACTATCGTTCTCAAGTCGCATATTCTACCCCTGAAAACACTGGTTACAACCCTTTTTTAGTGGATTAAAAAAAAATACGATATTTTACAGAAGTGTCAAAGTTATCAAGGACAAATGAACTTGGACTCGGTCTGAGAGTCCCAGCCAATCACAGCTCGAATAGTTTGCTAACAATGCTTTCCGTTACTCATGAACTTTTTAAAAGAGGGATTATATCAGAATTATATGAATTGACTGAAAATTAGTTTGGATTAAAAGAAAGTCTTTGGTCTCCTAAATTAGGGATACCCACGCATCCCCCGACGCAATATCCAACTTACAATCAGTTGTATAACTGACCCAGCAATCTCTTGCCCGTCCTCGCTATGCTCATACATAATTCGACAAGTATTTCGTAATGCACCGCGGAGGTACGTGAATAAACGAGTGTTGGAAACCGGTGGAGGCAGAGATCGGCAATCCTTGCCCTTTTAACGGTACAAACGGGAACCCACGCGAACTGCGCGGCGGCGACGACGACTTCAGTACCGGAAACCGAAGCCCGGAGCCTTCCGGCTTCGCGACTTCGTCGGCCTACGCCGACTTCGCGTATATACCTCGCGAATCCCGATCTCGATCCTTTTTTCACTCTCGGGACAACTCGCCGCGCTACTGCCTTCCCCGTATCTTCACTTTCTTCGTGAACATTTTGAACGAACGAAACTCTTCTTTGCCTGAAAATCGAAAGATTCTAAAAAGTAAAAAAAAATAATAACACGCGCATATTTTTTCTAGACCATTTTTCTTGACGTTTTAGGTCATTTTAGACGTTTTAGGAATGTTGACATGGAATCTATTTAAAGAAAACACATATTTTCATGAAAACAAAGCCTCCATGAAAAAAAAATTACGACATTGATTTTAAGAAAATGTAATTCCTTTGAATAATTGACAATTGTGTAGAAATGAGGGGGGTACCGTCGATTGCGATGCGAGGCGAGGCAACGCCGGGGTATCAACGTCGCTGTGTGTATACGGATTGCTGCGGATAGTCGGAACTTGTGGCGAGTGACTCAAGGAGACATCGGACGGGGGAAGGTCCACGATCGGCAACGAGGAGGGAGAAGGGGGGGACGTCGAAGAAGGTCCCCTTACACGGGCCGCGACGTATCCCGCGACCCGACGTGCCGTTATGGTCATGCCGCGTGGTTCGCGAACCTCTTGCGCTCGCAGTCGGTTACACGGCTGCGCTGGCGCACACCCGGCCTGCCAGCCGGTTTTCCGCGCGTCACAGCGACTTCAATTCCGCACCTACGTGTCATCGGGGCGGCGGAGGGGACACCGGGGCAAGATGGTCCAGCGAGGGATTAAAAAAGAATAATAATAAAAATACTACGTAGGCGCCGGGAGGTTTCGACAGCGACCGACGGTCGCCGCCGCGCACGCGCGTTGGACACTTCGGACTGGTGCGTCGCGCACGTGCTGCGTGCCGCGCGTGCGCGCGCGCGCATCGCTGTTGTGCGTGGGCGCGCTGAGCGCTCGCGCCGCGCCGAGAAACGCAGCGCTTTTCTCGACTGGCGTCAGGAGCAGCGCCGTACAGGGAGCTCCTGTTTACCCGGCCGGGCGACACAGCATCGCCGGGGCGAACGTTTCCCGCGGCCGCGGAGGACGAGCGTGGGCGGCGCGAGATTCGCGAACGAGAGATTGAAAGAGAAACCGCGAGAGCGCGACGTATACGTCGCCACTGCCGTCACCGAATAGGAGGGAGGGAAGTAATTCGGGAACTGGGGGACAAGGTACAGCGAGTGGGATTGATTACCTGGTGTATTAACGCACGGCAGTCACCGTTGGCCACCGCGTTACCGCGTCAATTGCACGATTTCGGCCCCAAAAGAAAAAATAAAATAAAAATAACACAAATAAAATATATATTCCGCGTAAAGAAGCGAAATTCAAACAATTTTTTTTTACCTAAATAAGACAGATGAAATATGTGGTATTGAAATAAAACATCACATACCGAAAAAAAAATATATGTATAAAATCGAAATAAAATAAAATAAAGAAATAAAATATACATTCCGCGTAAAGAAGCGGAGCAAACAAAACAAGAAAAAGAAGAAACAAAAAATTCAAACAATTTTTTCGTTTACCCTAAGAAGACACATGTAATTAATGGCATTGAAAAAAAACATGGGCATATCGATTTACATCGCAGTTTCGTCGATTCAACAAAAGTTGCCGCAAAAGTTTCAGTTAATTCTTCGAGATTCCTCGTGTCTCGCGCGCAACGCGCGCGGAGAGAGTCAATTCTGCAGCGACTGCGCGCTGGGCCGCAGGGGAGTACAGGGAGAGCAGCGCGCGGAGAGTAGAGAGGCACAAAGAGAAGAGGAAGAGGCGGCGCGAGGGACGAGGAGGGGCGAGGGACGAGGGGGGAAGGGGATCGGCATTGGGAATATAGCTCGGCAACATTGCGCGCGCGGCCGCCGCGAGCTCAACCTATGCCCGGCCGGGCGAGAACGAGCGAGACGCGCGGACAAAGAGAAAGGGACGGAGAAAGAGCGGGAAAGGTGAGACGGAGGGAGAGAGAAAACGTCGGCCGCCGCGCGAACGACAGAGACGCCAGCGCCTCGAGACGCCCCCGCTGCTATTGCTGTTGCTGTTGCTGCTGCGGCGAAGAAACGTCGTCTCGTATCGCGAGTCGGAAAGAGCGAGCGGGTAGTGGAGCCGGGAAGCCCGCGCGCGCGAGAGGAGACCGAGCGAAACTCCTGGGCAAGCCGAAGAAACGTCGTATCGCGAGTCGGAAAGAGCGAGGCGGCTTCGCGAAGCCGGGGGAAGCTCGGCGCCCGCGCGAAGGGAAACCGAGCCAAACTCCTGGCGAGTTCGCGTCTGCGCTGAGGATTTTTTTTTTTTTTTTTTTTTTTTTTTTTTTTCCCGTTCAAGTTCGTCGTGATAACCGAAAACCGCGGAAGAATTGCCAGAGACAACCGTCGATTCGTCGAGACGAAGGAAACCGAGGAAAAATCCTGCGCGTTCGCGCTGTGCACAAGGATTTTTTTTTTCGTTTCAAGTTCGTCGAGATAACCGAAAACCACGCGGGAGAAAAATTGCCAGACGCAACCGTCGATACGAAGACGTCGAGACAAAGTGATTGTCATTCTCTCGAGAAAAGTGAATTTCGAAGCAATGTGAGTGGATAAAAGCAAAAAGAAAAAAATGTCCCAAAAAGTAACGACGTGGGAGGAGAATGAATAAAATTATAAAATAAAATAATAATGATAGTGGAGAATAATAATAAAATGAAGCCGATCTGGCTACATCAGTTCGATACACTAACCCCTTCGGGTCAATTGACCTCATATTTACACGCGGAACTACTGTGTAAGTCTCCGGACCACCGCGTGTGATTGCGATAGGCTGAGTATATTAATTTTTCAACAGTGCGTCGAGAATTTCGCGAGAAAAAAAAAAAACGAAAAAGTAAGAGAAGGAAGAAAAAAGGTCGACAATAAAGGAGCAAATAAATCGCGCGTGAGTGTGGAGCGACAGGAGAAAGTACCGAATGACAATTCGCGGGCTGTGCCGCCGCCGCAGCCGGAGCCGAGCGCTGAAACTCGTAGCCCGTAAGGTTACCGATCGAGTTCTCCGTCTCTGAGAGTCAACTAGACAACGAGAAGCGCGGCGCCTCTCCCACCGCGAGTGATGATGTTGAAGTTTGCATCATTGGAATGCAACGATTTTTTTTTAAATATTCTAACGATTCTAAAATTATTCTAGCGATTCTATAAAGTTACTAGGGTAAAGTCACCAGTGAATGAACGGTTAAGCAGAAAGATTTGTTTATCATGAGTTTTTATGAACTGCAATATTTAAAAATTGTTCGCGAAAATTTTGACCGTTGACCATAATGTCAAAATATGTGAAAGAGCTAAAAAAAATCTCGCATTTTTATCGCAAAATAAATAAAAATAAATACTAAAAGCCAAAAATCGAAAAACACCAGTAAATGAACGAGCCAATCTAACCTGCAGTTTTGATCGAAAATAAGCTTCGGCGACAAAATAATAGCAGTGGATAGCTAAAAAATTAACAAATTAGGAATCTAATGTTCAGTCAAGTCGTCATAATTGGTCATGATCTCTGAAAAACGCTGTTGTTCATTCACTGGTGACTGTTCATTTACTGGTGCATACACCCTATAAAGATCCATCGTTATAATAACCTTTTATACCCAATACGATCCTTTGGGTTCGTTAGAATAATTTTGTTTTGTTTTCGTTGCTTTCCAACGATCCAAACTTCAAAGTAGCGGATGCATGTCCACAGCATGTTCGTTGTTTCCGTCGTCTTCGCGTCGTCGACATCCTAGTCCAACGCGAGATCCGTGCGTGCTGAGTCTCTGAACCTGCGGGAAGTGAGTCCGGGTCTCTCGGTCTGACGGGAACACGCACTCGGCGTCTCGAGAGTGCGGCGCACCGCGCGGGATCGTCGTCGCGCACCGTTAAAACCGCCGGCCGATAAACACATCGATATATCGCGTTCCCGCTCCGCGCCGCAGCTCACCAGTCGCCGCCGCCGTCGCCGCATCAGTTCCGCGTACCGAGTTTGCCCCGCAGCAGCAGCGGCGGCTGCGGCGGGCAAGATAAGAGCAACGAGATTTTTACATTGGTTTTTACTTTTTTCTCATCGAATTTTTTATTTTTTGGACAAATACCTGTGATTTTTCGAATAAGCGGGAAATTTCCTATCGGATAGGATTTTTTGACTTTGCGAAATCGATTTTTTTTTTTTTTTGCGAAAAACGTAAGGGCTCCTTCTAAAAATGTTTGGTTTTTCAGGGTCAACTTTAAAATTCAATGAAAAATCGAAAAATCGAGACATCGCGTTCTCTTGCGACATTCTCTTCGCTAAAGGGTTTTATTTCGAATTCAAAAAGAAAATCCCGATTATATTGATTAAAAAAAAATCACACCGATTTTAGTGAACTGACAAAATTCGAAAAGACAGTGAAAAATCATTTTTCGCTTTTTTCTCCTTGAATTTTCGATTTTTCGGGCAAACACCCATGATTTTTGGAATCAGCGGGGAAACTTACCATCAGATAGGGTTTTAAAACTTAGCGAATTCGATTTTTTTTGTTGCAAAATAAAACGCATTGTTAGTGCATACAAAAGCTAGTTGTGCATACAAAAAATTGTATCAGCGTAGCACGTGCGCGACTGTATAGCGTTTACTGACCCTGATGCTTCCGCAGCTCCTGCACTTATATTTAATTGCACCTCGATTTTCCGTCGTCACGTGTAAAATTGACGCTTATGTTGTATTTTTTTTGTCTTGTTCTCGAACGCGTCACAGAAGAACGAAGGCCGAGCAGCAGCAGCAGCAGCAGCAGCAGAATCAGCAGTGGCCGAGAAGGCGAGGCGGTTGCGGCGGTGGCGGCGGTGGCAGGAGTCCCGCGGAGAACCCGAGTCAAGGACGCAGATGCGCGAGATGCGGAGGAGCCTTCGGTAGATTCTACAACACCGGGGCCGCCTGTCCGCGCTGCGGGCACAGAGTGTGCCGGCAGTGCCGTGAGTTCAGGGGCTCCGCGACGACGACGGCGGTGGCGAGCAACAAGGGGGAGCAGCATCACGGAGTCGACTGGCTCTGCGCAGTTTGCCACAAGATCGCGTGAGTCAATGATGCGCGTAATCGAGCGAGTTACCTGCTACACTCAGAAAAATCGCCGGTCGACTTGTACTGTACGACAATTATGTTAAAGTTTGTATCGTTGGAAAGCAACGAAAATTAAAAAAAAATATATATATTCTATAATGAATCCAAAGGATCGTACTGGGAATAAAAAGTTATTATGACGATTGATCTTTATAATAACTTTTTATAATCGTTGGAATAATGTTTTTTTTTTTTTTTTTTTTCGTTGCATTCCAACGATGCAAAGTTCAACGTCATGTACGACATCACAGTTGGCTGAGAGGACAACAATGCTTTAGTGGTTCTCGCGACGATAACCGGCAGTGTATTATGGTACCTGTGACTATTTTATATAATGGAAACCATTATATTCAGGATTGTTGTTCCATGGATTTTTCTCAGTGTAATTTTTCGATGATCCGCTACCGCAGCAGCCGCAGGAGAATCAAATACCGCGTCGCGACGACGTCGGTAGTAGCCACTCCAGAGTCTCCCGCTTAATTCATGCAAAAATCTGTGGGCTACCGACCGGCGTCGCCGCGAGACTCAGTAGTAACAAAGACACCTGACAATGGCTGACTCGTAAAACCCGCCTTCCTATTCGTCATTTCAGAGAACTCCACGCGGCAACCGGAGAGTGGATATACGAGGCCGCCCCGGTCACCTCGACGCGTCTCGTGGCAGCGAGGAAAAAATCCACGGTCGACATAATCAAGCGCAGCATCCGTCGAGCGTGGACCATCAACGGTGAGACTAACTCGCTTGTCGAGGAGAAATAATCGTCGGCGCCTAACAACAGCGCCGACGATTTATTTTATTTGCTGACAATTGCGCTAATTATTCGTTCTGTCGATTATTATTTCTTTAAACTGCTGGTTTCATTAATTTTTTATTTTGTCTATTGCAAGTTTCACCATTATTTTTCTACCTGAGAATTTAAGGACGAAACGAATGATTGTTCGTGTAACATCAACAATCGAATAATGTTCTGTGTAACATTTGTAGCAGCTTGAATAAAATTGACGACGAAATTTCAATGTTTCAGGTCCTCCGGCCCGCTGGTCAGTCGCGAGAAAGTCGCCGGCGTTCAGGGTATACAGAAGCCTGCCGGTTCGCGAGAAAATTTATCCCCGACTGTCCGACGAGTTGGACGTCGAAGACGAGTGCTTTCCGTCGCCTCAGTCCACCGAGACGCTAACCAGGAACTACGACAGCGATTCGCTCGTGAGTCACTCGGACATCGGTCGGAAAAACGTGGAGGAAGCTGAGTGCAAGGTCAACGATTCACTGGTCGACGATTGCCGCGAGGAAAACGCGAGCGCCAACGACAACGACGAGTCGAAACAGTCGGGAAACTCGACGCGAAACGACCGAACGACGCAGGAGAGGCGACAGCAACAGCAGCAGCAGCAGCAGCAGCAGCAGCAGCAATTCGAGTATGTGACGTCATGCGACTCCTTGAGAACGAGAAAAAACGAACGAGAAACGACGACGGTCGTGGCGAACGCGATCGACAGAGGTAAAACCGAGCAGCAGGCCGACTGTCCGGTCGCCGGTGCCAACGACGCGAACTCGCCTCGCGTCTCCCTCATCAAACCACCGCGAATTCTCCCCAAGTTCGGCGCGAACGACGGCAACAAGCAATCGCCCAAGCATGGAGACAGAAAATCGAATATACCGATATTCAGAAGGAGTTCCAGGGAGTTTGAGGACATCGGGAGCCCTCAGGAAACCGCGAAACGATCGCTCATACCGCAGAGGTACATTTTCGTCACTGTACATTTTATCCTTCTTGTAAAACGTCTCGATGTCGATAACACAGGAATCTAAATTTTCGACGGAAACAGCGAAAACGGCATTTCAAAAAAGTGTTCCGAATTTAACGCTTCAAATGCCTGCTGACTATTCTAAAAAATACATCATAATTGTTTTACGTTTTTATTTTATTTTCTTAAATTAGAATTGCCGTACTTATTGTTAATGTTTTATCGTTTCCAGATATCGCGGAAGCACCGATGACTTACGCCGCAGCCGCGAGGACATAAGCCTCCCGAGTCTCATCCCAAAGTTATTCTCGCCGCGGGCCAAGGATCCGGACAGGTTGAAGCGTCACGACAGCAAGGACGACGTTCGCCAGGGATTCGCGAAGGGAACGACGACGCGTCGGGAGTCCCGGGAAATCGCGCGAGAGGAAACGCGGACCTCGCTGTCGTCGCCGAATGTCCGAGAGGAGCAGAGAAGCGGGATAAGAATATTTCGCAGAGACAGCAGAGAGGACGTGGGCCGAGAAACGACGAGTTTACCGAGTCTCTGCGTGTCCCGCGGCAAAATTGCGGGCAAGGACGATAAACACGATAGAAACGAGGGAGCTCGCGTGGGTGAAACGATATCGAGATCCAAGTCCTGTCCCAGCGAACAAGGCAAAACGAGTTCGAAGGCGGCGACGAGAGACGAGGAAGGCGAACTCGCAATCGGCACGAAAATTATCGACGACCAAACTGGGAAGATCGAAAATTCCGTCGCGAGTGAATTGCCCGACCGAGGCAACGAGAAAATAATCGCAGAAGGCGCGGCGATGGCGAACGAGAAGACAGCGACGATGATTGGCGAACGTCTCGACAGTCCTGACGCGAAAACGAGTTGCGAGCGGAGTTCGAAGAGCGCTGAGAAAGACGAGAAGGAGGAGGAGGAGGAAATCGTAAATTTGAGCGTCTCGAGCGGCGAAAATCACGAATCGATTATCGCCAGAAACAAAGAGATCAGCGTCGAGGAGGCGAACTTTACCGAGACTGATTTCGCCGGTGCCATTGTCGGAGAACGAAAAGTTGCGTCCGAGGGAATTAACCTGAAAAGAGTCGACGACATGCAGGTGGTAAGGAGGAAATTCTCTAAGGAAGAGTTTTCGAATCCTGACGACACCGACGAGACACCGAATCGACGTTCCTCCAGTGTGAGTTTTTATTCAAATTTCTTAAGTGATTAAGAAAATGCTCTTATATATTTTTTATAATTTTTTGCGATCATTGCAGCACCTGTCGCCCGAAGCGAGTCCCCTCAGCACGAGATCGTCGAGGTACAGTCCGCGGGAAAGCGAGAGCGAACCGACTCCAGCGCTTCCTCGTAAAACAGGGAGCGGGGACTCCTGCACAGCCTCGCAAAGAATTCGCGATGCGATCACGAGAACAAGAAGAGAATCGAACAGCAGCGCGCGATATGAGAGCAGCGGTAGCGAGAGCGTCAGGTGGATAATTATTCGAACAACATTTTAAGATCAATATTTCGCGACTCTATTTCTCACTAATTCGAAATTTCGTGTTACAGATTAAGCGAGTCGGGTCTCCACGGCTACGCGGATCTCGCGCGGCGAGTCAAGTTGTTCGGAAGCGGCGGAAACAGTCCAGGTCCGTCGGCGGGTAGCGACGAGCCGGTCCAGCGAGACAGTGCAACGAGCGCGGGCGAGGACGATCCGTCCGAGGACTGTCACTCCCGAATGCCTGGATCGTCTCAGGGGAGAACGATGTTGCGAAGACGTCGTCAGTTCGACGCTCAGGGTAAGCAACGACGGCGTCGCTTCGTGGCGAGCAATTGCAAAAAAAAAACTAGCCAGCCGGGCCATTTTTTCGGGGGGACCACCTCTTGCATTTTTCTCATTCTCTAAATTACCGTTTTACTTTGGCAATTATAACATTTATACTTCTACAGTCGATTAATTGCAACATGGAGAAATTACGAGAGACTCTTGCCGCGAATCGATGGGTCAACGCGCATCGTTCCACGGGCCACGTGGCGTCCGGCGATTACGATAAGCCGATTGATTATCGAAGCCTCTCCTCGACGTCGTCGCGGCCCTCTGCCCGCTCGACGTTCACGTCGCGTATTCCCGAAGGGCCAAAATCGCCTCCAGCCTCAGTCTATTCGCTGTTACGAAGCTCGACTGGTGGTTCTTCCTCCGAACCATGCACGACACGATTATAAAAAGAACAAATCAACGAATCAGCAATATTTCCGGACAGACCTACGGCTAGTTAGCTTTGACTTTCGCTGGAATCTCGATTAGACGGCATTCAACGCAGAGACAATTTCACGGATTCACAGAGACCCGTTTTTTTTCCTCACAGTTTTCTCGGCTCGTTTGCCATTTGTGCTAATAACGACGTCTGTGGCGGCGGCGGGAATCTAGGCGAACGGTCGACGAGCAGGGAGAGAGAGAGAGCAAATAAGCATGGATGTCAGGAGAATTCTACAGCTTTTCGTGACGGTTCTCGTGTCAACCTATTTTCTCATATTCTACGCTGCCGCGTGTGTCGTGCTCTATTTGCTCTGGACTGGCAATCACTGACTCTACGTCGTCTGAGTAGTCACGCGAGAAGCTCGAGTGTGTAAGAAAAAAAAAAATCAACAAAATAAAAGGAACACCGAGATAACGCGAGAGCGTGCGTAGTACGACGAAGCTCGTGACGATAACGATGCCGGGAGCGGGGAAAATATACAGGTAACGCAGACGCGGTCACCGACGGAGATTCACGTCCGTGTCGCCGCTGACCACGGTCAGCGATAACGTTCGTCGAGTCAAATCGTCGCTATCGCGATCAAACGTGGCTCAGACGCGGTGGAATTGACAGCAAGTGCGGTCGAGGAAATAAAAAAAACGAGCCGAATGTTGTGGAATGACGAGCGAAGGTATTTCCGGGATCGGGAAGAGTGAAGTCGAACCTCAATTAGTGAGAATTAAAATGTTTAAAATCAATGATGTTTTCTCGTGAAATAATTCATTGAAGAAATTGTATTTTTTTTAATTGGAAAAATCGGTTATATACATTATATATTCGTACCAGTAGAATATTCGAATCATGATTGTTAGGAAAAGTTTAATCAGTGTCATGAAATATTTCCGCGTTTTTCCATTCAAATTGTGACTCGTTATCGCGACCTAACGTGGCTGAATCGCGGTGCAATTGATAAGCGAGTGCGATTTGGAGGAAAAATAGTATCAAGTGTCAAGAAAAGAGCTCCGGATTTCCGGTTCGCGAAAAAGTGGACGATATGCCGAAAAAAAAAATGGTTACAAAAACCAGACACATCTTTTCCAAAAATCGTTATCATTATATTATTTTCGTGCGACGACAAAATTGGAAAATTTTCTCTCTCATAATTCATCATAATATTCGTACTCTTATAATTAATATTATTTACAAATCCATTTGCAAACAAAAACAAAGAAAAAAAAATCGAAAAAAATATGTCGCCAACTCGGATAATCGTCGGTGTCATTTCGGTTCCGCGAAGAGTGATAACGTTTCCGCAGTCGGATCTTATCTCGCGGCCGCGTGTCGAAAATCGCGGTAGAATTGAGCAGAGAGGAGGAAGAAGAGAGAGAAAAAAGCGAAGACTGTCTCGAAGCGATGGTCACGAGTCGAGTGTCACGAGGAGAGAGAGAGAGAGAGAGAAAGAAAAGGCGGCGGGACTTTCGGGCGGCCGAGGAAAGGCGAGCGGAGCGGCGGGTCGAGTAGTCGTCGTCGTCGGCTCCTCTCTCGGTGCTGCTGCTGCGCACTCGAGGCGAGCGCTGAGCGAGGCGAAGCGAAGCGCGGCGGTTCGCTGCGCGGGGAAGAACAGGCCCCGACGTTGGGTATATAATAGTGGTAACAACGTCCACTGTTTCACTCTACAGTGCGCTCACCTGCGGCAATCTAACGGGTGTCCCGAAACGAGTATAACGTCGCGTCAGGCGATGTCGACTGATGGCACGCGCGCGACTCTCTTTGTGTACTCGACGGATATCGTCTTGCGCGTAGGCCGGGAAACCCGAGAGGAGCCCAACGTCCGCCCGAAAAATTCGAGCGTCACGCCAAAACGGGACCACCTGTTTCAACGCTCGGTCGGTCGCTTCGACAGCGATTATTTCGACACGCTTGGCCACCAATTTTTCGATGCGAAGCAAAATTGATTTCTGTTGTTGTTCGCCTCGTCATTCGCTTCATATTTGCTCGACGTGTGCGAAATGAATCTCTGGGCTCGGACACTTTTGGCAAAAATGTCCAGGAAAAATATTCCAATGTTCTTTCTCATTTTTCAATTTTGTTTATTTTTCTGCACTCAAACTTGTTTTTTTTTCTCTTTGCTTTGATTTTCTATTTACTTGCAGTGCCACTTTTTCTGGGTTTCAGTCTTCAATGATGTGTTCAGGATGTTTTGTCCCTTGTCCGGTTTGGCATCAACATCTTCGTCGGTTGATGCTTCCCAAAGTGGAGTTCCTAAAAAAAGGCGCACACGTCGCATAATTACGAGTCCAAGAGTCGCAATGATGTCTTCAGGATGCTTTGTCCTCTCTCAGGTGCACGAGAAGTGGCTTCGCATCAACATCTTCGTCGATTGATGCTTCCCAAAGTGGAGTTCCTAAAAAAAGCGCACGCGTCAGATAATACAAGTCCAAGATTATGTTGAAGTTTGCATCATTGGAAAGCAACGAAAATAAAAAAAAAAAATATTCTAATGAACCCAAAAAATCGTACTGGGTATAAAAAGTTATTATAACAATTGATCTTTATAATATCTTTATAGAATCGCTAGAATAATTTTATAAAAATGTTTTCGTTGCATTCCAACGATGCAAACTTCAACATCATAGTCTAAGAGTCGCAATGATTCTTTGAAATGAGTCCATACTTCGAAATTGGTCGATCTGAGAGCCACGAGTCACCCCGTATGTCTGGCTGCAGCGACGGTGTATTAACCGCGACGAGGAACTATAGGCTGTGTGTGTTCCGGCTCGTACCCTGCTGCTGCTGCTGCTGCTGCTGCCGGCGGTCTCGCCGGTGCCTCGGCGGGTTCCAGGTGCGCCTCCGCGGCGTGACTGGGCTCGGGCCTCGCTCAGTTTAGCCGCGGTAGCCCACGCGAATTGGCCGCTGCTCGCCGAGGTGGCCAGCACAGTCTGTGTCCTGGCCCCCCCTGGGTACACCGCGCGCGCCGGACTGACCCGCGCGCTCTCTCAGCGAGCCTCGACGCACCGAGAGGGACCACCGCTTGACTCGCCGCTTGTGCCTCGAGTCGCAGCTCGCCGACTGCTGGACTCGCGACGAGCGAACAATCAAAGTCCGCGCCGCGTCGTCCTCTTCTTACGCGGTGACGTAATATTTTTGCCACGAAAAAAAAATTGCCCAGTCGCGGACCAGTGTGACCAGTGGGTGACCCGAGAGGGTGAACTCTCCGTGTCCTGACCCTGGATACGAAAGTCGTAAACTCAGCGTTTCCACGGTAACGCCTCGGTTTTCGGGCCGACGGTTCCGCGTCGGAGACGACACAATTGCACCGGCAGCACGCGGTACGGTTTGTTTTGTGGAATTGTTATTGCGAAAATTGTACGGTGACGTTACACCGGTTTTGTCGCTGAGACGACTAAGTGCCTTTGCCGATTCAGCCGAGCGGATGTTTTCGGCTAAACACGAGTTTGGCGCGATAAGGATTTTTTTTTCTTCTGCGATTGTTTTCACGGTCGCGAAATGTTCCGCACGTGCGACTCGTTCGTCTGACGTTTAGCGGGAAATTCTTTGCCGTCACTTTTGGCGCACTTTTATATTTCTTGATTCTGGATGAAAAATTGAAAATGTTATTCGTGCGAATATTGTGATATTTTGCATTTGACATCGTTTTGGAATAGAAGGGATTTCGTGGTGGAGTCGATAAGGATTTTTCAACGACAGATTTCATGGTCAAAAATAATTATGCGAGTGTAATTGTCTCCCATTATTTACGTGATGTTAAGCAGGTAATTCATTAGCGTAATATCCGGCGCACACCCTTCTGTGGCGTGACCGCCAGACTTTTTATTTCTAACTTTTAATATGCTGTTATCTTTTTTTTTTTTCTCGTTTTTTCGCTTTTCTCGCGAGTTTCTCACGCACGAGATATCACACTGCGGTCACGCGATTGATGCACGTCTCCTGACTCGCATCGAGAGTGAATCAGAAGAATTATAAGTGTTGGCGGCGATCGAAGCTTGACGAGAATCGAGCGGTGGATGAACCACGCTCTTACGGATGCACAGCCGTTAGCTTCGGCTCCACAATTGAAATGCAGCGCTGTGATTTCTCGACTTTTTTTTTCATTCGAAGACTATGTTTCTAAAGATCGTTCACTGGCCCAAAGAGAGTTTTAAATGATTTAGAGGTTTTCAGAAAAACATCTGGAAGGTATAATTCCTTCAAGGTGTATTTTTTTTCTTACGTATAAAAGAGTGGGAAACATTTTATGGCATTTGTTCACAAAATTGTATCGTTGATTTCTATCCCTGATTTTTTTACCCCAATATAATTTTTCAATTTTATTTATTTTTTCAAAGGTTCCCGGCGAAGAGGCAGATCGCATGCGAGAACTTGTTGCGGTGAGGAGCTGCAGAATTTTCAAACGTTGCACGTGATCGGAAGAGGCGGTGGACGTCAGTCGAGTCCACCCCAGGGTCAGAATCCGGAAGCGCCGAATCCGGATTACCGAAGACTCGTGTTCATAAGTTCGGACTCGTCGTCGGGACGCGAGGAGGACGACGCCGACAGCAGTTGCTCGAGCTCGTCCTACCTGAAGACGAGAAGCAGTCACGCGCAAGGCCTCGAGGACTGTGATTGGGACTACTTCGAGAGTGGAACTCTGCCCCTGCCAGCGGGCGTCCTGCCCGACGCGACGATCAACGTCGGCCACGTCGGCGTTGACTCCGGAATATCGCGGAACTGGAGCTGCTGCCCGGGTCGCGGCTCCGCTGCTTGTCTGGTTAGCGTGCAGTTTTATTTGTTAATTTCTCAACAATCCTAAGCCCAGTTAGGCACAGCGAAGTAATAACATAATATCAAATGCGGCTTTTATCTAAAACTACGTGTAATTTTTTAAATGGCTGTTATTATTACAAAATCATAATCACAAATCGAATTGTACCATCAACGTTGCGTCTAAGAGTAATAGGGCTCTACAATATTCTGCCTGGCTGCCGCTGGGTTGGCCTTCTGCCTCGCATTTTGATAATTCATCACCAGGATTATGAGTCTTCCTTAAGAAATATAATTTCATTAAGGCGCCCGAAGAGAGCGATACACCTATCTTAGAATCAACGAATTTTCACGGCCCCTCGATTACACTCATTAAGACTCGCGCGCCGCGCGTTCTTGCTGACTTCTGCGATGTATACACAGTAAGCAGATGCCTCGACCAGCTCGAGCGAACGCATTAACGTATTTGAAAAGCATAACAGACCTCCGACACGGCAACTGACTCCTATCTTGATAGAAATATCCCGGTTTAGCGTGATTACAAACCTTGGAAATTATTCGAATAAAATATTGCTCGGTTTTTTTTACTCCAAAAAGTAAGCGACGTTAATTAAAACAATTTTTTTTTTTTTTTTTTTTTAGACAAAGTAGTTTGGTAGCGCAGATTGGGTTACAGATAAAAGCATTTTTTTTTATTAATTAGCTGAATAATTTCGTGCAAGTTAGTCTTTGGCCAATTCTTTTCAGTCTTTGGCTGACAAATATTTTTGGCACTTAAGACTTTAATGATAGAAAAGTGTTCTAATTTTCGTGTCTGATTCGTGTTGCAGGCTTGCGGCGGTTCTCCAGGAGCAAACGTGCTTCCGGTGCCAGTACCGATTCCGGTGCCGGTGCCTTATCCGGTTCCAGTCCCGGCATCGCTGTGGACCGGTGACTTCGCGGCGGCGGCTTCGTCGATGATAACCCGCGGTGCCGCCCCGGAGGGAACCCTTCGTCTGCGCGGCGATCCGTCCGCTCCGTGGTTCTCGTGGCACCCGCGATTCAACCAGCCTCTTCACGGCGCGCGGATCGACCCCAGAGCCGCGATTGGCGCCTTCGATCCCGCGGCTTTTGGCTTCAGACCCGAAGAGATAACCCCAAGACTGTACAACCCAGCTGAGGAACAAGAGACCCTCGTTAATTCGCCGATAAATCCGCCTAAAACCACAACAGCGGATTCGACTTTGTCCACCGACGACTCGAAGGATGTCAACTCACAATCGTCGAAGCCAGTCGTTCCGGAAAATCCGCCGAACCTCGAAACTTCCATCGAGAATTCTCGCGAAAAGGCGAGCGAAGATTATCCGATCGCTGAACGAAAAATCGACGGTCAAGCCGAAGACAAAATCGAACATCAGAACGAAGGTGAAATTGAACGTCTGATCGCAGATCGAATCGGTGGTGAAATCGACGAAAACCCGGCCAAAGAATCCGAAGAAATTTTAGAAGCTAAGGGCGACGACAGCGAGGACGAGAATAGCGAAGAAAAAGTCGTTGAAGGGTCGAACGACGACACCGAGGACAGCTCGCAGTCGACCTCCTCGTCGCGCGAGAACAGAATGTACCGTCACTCGCGGGAGGATTCCGGAAGTTCGTCCGGCAGATCGTCGGCTGACAGTAGCGATCTCGAGGATTCCGCGTCACATCACTTTAACCGGGTTTTCGTTGTCAACGACGATTCCCTGACGAGTGACAATGAACTGGAGGACAACGAGGACTCGGATTCGGCGCGCGAAGGCGTCGTCACGTTGAAGCGAGTGACCTCGCGCCCCGAGGAGGAACCCGTTGTTCTGCGGCGCGTGAGACATCTCGACGAGGATATGAACTTGCAGAAAGACGCCGGTGACCGGATCGATAACGCGGGTGAAATGAGGGAGAGACGAGCGAACAGGATCGAGCGGAGAATCGATCTTCTCGATCCCGACGCCAACGAAATTTATCTCGCGAGCTCCACGGACTTTTCCGACAGTCACATTCAATTGAAATCCATCAAGAACATCAATCCCGACAGCATCGAACTCGCGGCTCGCAACGTCAGTGCGATGAGTCGCGACGAGGACGATTTTCCGGCGGAATCGAAGAATTGGGACTCTGTGATAACGCCGGACTCGCTCGAGGTCGTCGACGATTACAAATATTCCGACGAATCTTCTGAGATGCCGGGAAACACGGAGGAGAATGTTTTCTCACGTGGAGAAAGCAGCAGCTCGGCGAAAAAAAGTTTCGAGACCGAGTCGAGTCCACCTGCAACGAGCAGCGTTGACGTTGGACCTGCGGCGGCTGATAAGACGAATGTCTTATCAGCGACTGCGTCGTTGAACGGCACGGTCGGTGCAGAGGTCGCCGATGCGGCCAAAGGAAACGCCCTCGCGAATTCGAGTTCGTGCTCCGCGACTGACAGCAGCGAGAACAACACCACCGGCAGCGAGGTCAGCAGCGACGAACTCCACGAGTACGAAGTCTCGCCTTATGACACTCTCGAGGCGGCGAATGCTCGCAGAATCTCGATGGAAACGACCACTCCGACCCGGGCACCAGGCAAAATCCTCGCCGGCGGAACATCCAACGAGCACACTGTAAACAATTTTATTTTTTATCATCAGAACATACACAAAAAAATTCATTACAAATTTACACATTTCTTAAATCAAAACTTCTAAATGGCGATAAAAAAATCTGTGAAACCGCCACAGCAACAAAATATTTGTCTAACATCCAGAAAACAATCTCTAAAAAAAGCGACTTTCGCTGTTTCAGGTGACGCCGATGCCTCGAAGAAGTCTGCGCCTGGCGGAGCCTTCGTTCAACCCCGACGACCCTCAACTGTTCGTCTCGACGCCGCGCAAGGAAATTCCCGCGGCGGCTCCTCGAGGGAAGCTCGAGGCCGACAAAAGGTGCGAGGAGACGACGTCCGAGGCTGCTCCGAGGACATTACCGAGCCCCAATCACAATAACGTGGGCGAGATAATATCCGGCAAGATCCACGACATGTTCAAAAATTCGTTCGGCCCAGAGTCGACGACACCGGGCGCTGCGGAGTCGTCGCCGCGCGTCGCGCTCGAGACTGCGCCGCGGGCAGCGATCCGCGACGACGCAGTGAGAGGCGAGAAATCCGGGCGTCAGGTGGGAGCGGGCGACGAGGTCGGCGGGGAGGAAAACGCTGGAGCTGGAGGTGGAAGCGGCGGCGAGACGGACGAGCGGGGCAGCAGCAGCAGCAGCAGCAGCGCGGCGAGCGCTCGTTTTCGCTCAGTCGAGCGACGCCCGCCCACTCGGAAGGAGAATGGAGGCTGCTTCCCACATGCCGCGGGCAAGGATCAGCCGCGAGCGAACTTTCCCCCGAACAACAAGTACCGGAGCCTCGTGATGATCACGCAGGGCGCTTATCAGCCCGTGAGCGTCATCACCTCGGACACGACGACGCTTCTGCAGCCGACGGAGGACGCGCAGCCGCCCCAGGGACTGGCCGGATACTTCCATCTGGCCCTCGAGGCCGTCACCGAGCCGTCGCACCAGCGCAATGGCCAACCACCGAGGCGGCCGCTCATGGTTAAGCGTCTCGCCGCTGCCGCGAACGAACAGGAAATCGACAGTGGACTCAGTGTCGGAAGTGCCAGTGAGAGCGACGATGTGCAATCCGTTAAAAGTTACTGCAAAATTGTTCAGCACCAGCAGCACCAGCAACAGCCGCTGCAACAGCAGCCGCAGCAGCAACAGAATCACGATGTGAATGTGCCAAAGACGAGTGTCGAGCGCTTCGCCTTCAACGATAATCAGCAAAATGCGACGAATTCGACGAGTAAAATTTCCAATAGTTCGCCGCAGTCGAGCGACGACAATAGCGGCGGCTCGGGGCCCGTTATTCTCGAGGAGGGCCTCGCCGACGACGACTCGTGGGTCGAGGAAGTGTCGCACGACGAGGACGAGCAGAGCGCGACCACCGCGACCGAGGAGAGCTCCGAGGATGAGGCGAACAATCTCGGCGATCGGGAGGAGGAATTACGGGGATATCACAGACAGGCGATTGACTTTACTCTGCATACGATAGTCGAGGAGTCGTGCGAGGAAAGCGAGGCTGAGCCGAGTCTCGCCGCGGGAAGTCCTGGAAAGAAACAGCGTCCACCGTCGGCTTCAGAACTCGAGAAGTACTTCTTCTTCGGACTTGGAGGCGACAACAGCGGCGCGAGTATCAATTCCTCGCGGGA
This sequence comes from Itoplectis maculator, assembly GCA_964034905.1. Taxonomy (NCBI): domain Eukaryota; kingdom Metazoa; phylum Arthropoda; class Insecta; order Hymenoptera; family Ichneumonidae; genus Itoplectis; species Itoplectis maculator. Next base: position 7,888,465 of record OZ035861.1, read on the forward strand.
GGTCGACAGTCTGTCCGAGACGTCGTCCATCTACTCGGAGGGCCTCGAGTCACTGGGTCAGGAGGACGCGTCGCCCACGGCAACGGGACCGGACAGCAGCAAAACGTCCAACGAATTTTTGAACTCGTCGAGACTCGCCAAGTACTTTCTGTCGGAATTCCTGGGCTTCGATCAGGATCGACGGGACTCCGATGGGTCAGTGGGCAGCGATTCCGAGGGTAGACCAAGCCCCGAGGCTCAGCGACGGAAGAGACTCGTCAGAGCTCGAGGAACCGGCAGATCTTCCCACAGCTCGTCCCTCGACAATCTCCTCGCTTTGGCCCAGGGATCGCAGAATCTCAGCTCGCAGAATTCGCTGCAGGACCTGAGCCTCAATCAGGACTCGCAGGAGACGCAGTCGGAGGGCTCGTCGACGGAAACCGACGGCGCCGAGGACGGACAGACACCCGCCTTCGGCACCGATGGGCAATTCGATACCGTCAAGAGGAAGAAGAAAAAGCCCAGGACGTTGGGTACTCAGAGTCCGAGGGTTCCCGAGGACAGGAACAAAACGCCGGAACCTAGGGATAATATCGCGTTAGGCGAAACTGCCGAGAATGACGGGGAGGCGATCAATTCTGAGGACGAGAGAGCGAAGACTCCGCAACCCGAGAGCGCTCTGCACTCGTCGTCCTCGTCGTCATCGCAGGTCGACGCCGCGAGAAGTTCACAGGCGAGTAAACCCGACCATGTTTTTTTTTTTCCATTACAAATTGTTTGTGTATCTGTGTAGAAAATGCAATTGTGAAGCTTCATTAGTTTGAGAAGTAAAATATATTCGCTTTACGATTTCGTGACAGTAACTTTACTCATTTTGTCGAAGATAGATGCACGGCAGGAATAATAAAAATTATAGGCTTACAATATCATCAAAAATTACGAAATTTCGAGGGCCACATTTAATAAGACGACTTTGTTAAAAATGTCCAAGTATTTATCTAACAAACATCTCCGCGTATTTTTTCAACAGTCGAGCGACACGAGTTCGAGTCGCAGCAAGCAGCAGTCACGGGATTCCGGATTCGTCGGCAGCTGCGACGATCTCCTGCAGCACCAGAAAGCCCCGGGCGACGTTTCGTCCCACGAGGGCCACTCGGACCACCACCCGGCCAAGGATCACTCGCGAGGCGAGAGAAGCGGTCGCGGCGGTGTCCATCTGGAGGGTAAACGCGCCGGAAAGTCCGATCTTCTTCAAGCGAACAACCTTCAGCCGCCGCCGAACGCGTCGCTCTCGCGCAAGGACAGCTTCAACAATTGGTCCAGCGACGAGGAGACGAATCTCATGATGTCGAAGATGCGTCAGTTCTTCAAGACGATGGTGGCCAACACGAACGGCCAGGCGCCGGCGAGCAACTCGTCGGGACCGTCGCCTGCGCCGAGTCCAAGACTCTCGGGTTACTCCAAGGCTCGGCTGTGCGCGCAAAATCGCACGAAGCCGCCACAGCTCGTTTACTTCGAGAACGAGCTCACGAGACTAATGAAAACAGTTCCGGGTATTCGAGACGAGCAGGTGCGAGAAATCGTCGAGTATCTCAGCTCCGAGGACACGTGGTCGGATTCCTACGACTCGTCGGACTACACGAGCTCCGATCTCGAGGGAGCGGCCGGCGGTAGACGCTCGGCTCTTCAGGAACAAATTTCCCAGAGTTGCCAACAGATTATCAGCAAATTCGACACGAATTCGAGCGAGGGCGGAATTCTCAGCGCGGACAAGGGACGCGAGGAGAAGGCCCCGACGACGCAGTCGCCTCAGCCCTGCCTGGGACGGGACACGGCCTTCGTTTACCAAAAACTCGTGCAGAGCTTTACGAAAATCGCGGCCGACGGCGCTCCGAGCTCCGACACGAACAATTCGACGCCGCACAGCAGTCCGCCACTCATCGCGAAGGTCATGCATCATATCGGCAGTCGATTGGTCGCGCTCATGCACGAAGTGTCCGAGGGAGGGTCGACGGTTCAGCCTCACTCGACTTGGAGACGGTATTCGCAGCATCACCGAACACCGTCGTCGGCCTCCACTACCGAGGACGACGACTCGACCTCCGACTCCACGAATCCACCGCCCTCAAGTCACTTACCCAGATCCAAGAGTCACGATCCTCTGTTGCTGATCAACGGACATCCGGCGACGAACGCTGGTCAGGAGGGCGAGGAACGTGAGGCCAGCGACTACGAGAGATTCTCGTGGCGCGGAAGCTTCGAGTCCGCGCTTATGGCAGCTGATTCTAGGACGAAATTGAGTCTTCTCGCGTGTTCGGGAGACGTTAGTGCGAGCGCGAGCGCCAGCGCTCTCGCCATGGCTGCTAAGCGACGAAGCGCCGGGGATTTGCTCTTCAACCCGAAGAGCTTCTCCAGGGAACAGCTAGATCGGGTGAGAAGCTGCGGCTCCATCGGAGGAGGAAGCGGCGGAGGCAGCAGCGGCGGTGTCGCCGGTGGCTCGATCGAGGAAAAGATTTGGAGCAACAGGAGAAGATCGTCAGTACCCGACGCAAATACTCGAGGGGAATCCGGTGAGTTTTTCTTCTGGATTTTCATTGTTTTGTTGACAAATTATCTTTCTTGAAAATTCATCAAGATGTAAACGGCGCAGTGGTAAAACTCTGACCTGATCATACGAAAAGCTTTGCTGTAGCGTTCGCAACTCTTGCGGGAATATAACTGAAAAAGCGAATTTGGATGGTTTAGAATAGAATTCAGGTTTATTTTTTTCTTTCAATGGCGATACAAGCTGACGTCCTCGAAAAAGAATTTATGTTCGCTTGTCGGGATTTCGCGTCGGAATTCTCGTTTTTGTCGCTTCCAATAGCTTCGCGTGGGCTAACCCGTACGACGAGCCGAAAGTAAGCGCCAATCGTGTCAGTTTCCTCGAGTTGCGGTTGGATATTTTATTTCAACATAATTAGACAGAATTTTTCTGCTGCATGAGGAAAGTGCGGCTTGCCAGGAATATACATGGGCTTATTTTTAACATAACTTTTTTTCTCGTTACTCTTCAGGGGCATCAGCCGGCGATGACGACACGGAGGACGAACTGGAGTACGGCAGTGATCCTCGAGCGACGACACTGCCGAGGGGAATGCAGGCAGCTGCGGCGGCGTCAGCGGCGACGAACTCGCTGCCCCGATTGCCGGCATCGACGACACCTGGAGGCGGCTCCGGAACGGCAGCTACGTCGTCGACGCCGATGCACAAGGCTCACAGCGTCTACCACTTCTTGCCTCAGCACACGGGCGTGAAATCGGCGAGATATCGGCCGCCTGGTTTCGCGCGGAACAGCCTCGGAAACGCCGGCGGTACCGGCGGCCCGAAGAGAGCGGTCAGCGCGCCGGGTCTTCAGGTCTCCGGGTCGCAGGCTGCGGCGGGAAAACGCGAGACCTCGAGGACACGAAGGCAGCAAGCGATTTCCTTGACACCCGGTGAGTAGTCGCCGCTCGGATGATGATAAAAAATAAATTTATTTTTATTTTAGAGATTGCAGTGTGCACATTTTTGATTTTTGTTGATCAGACATGTGTGATACGATCCTCGTGTAATTATCATATATTAGTCTTTCGGCTGTGTTAGGACTTTGTTTATCGCCGCTCGGCGACGAGCGTTGTAAACGCAAATTATGAGAGCTGCGCAACAGCCACAAGTTTTTACGAACTGCGCGCACCCACGTGGTCAAGTGGCAGCTGCGGATCTGTAACTGGGGACATTGACTTACCAACGAGTAATCCTTCCAAAGCGTCGAATTCTCAAATGATAAACAGACCAAAGCAGACGGAACCTGTAAATCGCGGTAAAAACTTGTCTGGACTGAAAAGAGAGGAAATCGGACACGCACACTTTTTTTTACGTACAATGAGACGGACAAATCACGGCGATACTAAACACCGTTCGCCGCGTTCTCCACTATTTACTTCTCGCCAGACTGAACGTGGATTACTCGATGGCTACGAATGTATGCGCGAGCTACGTGCGCCCACGTACGCAACGAGACACGTGTGTTTCGTTGGCCGTCAGGCTGAGAAAAAAAATTGGCGGTTCAATGATCGTAAAATGTATTCGGCGTTCGGTGATATCTCTTGTCCCCGGGCAGCAGTGCTCCGGCCGTAGACCCGGTGGTGTGTCCCACGCCTCCTCGGCACTCGGCACTCCGGGGGAACATTGAGAAATCCGCGAGATCGCCGTGGCTACTCCAGCGCCGCACCTTATTTTGAATTATTCTCGCGGATATAATTGCGCGACGTCCGAAATTGGCGTGTTGCACGAGACTCGTTTGTCGCACGGTAAATTCTCGTTGATTGAACCGAAGCAGGTCGATCGTTGACGCGATCGACCGACCAGTCGATTCAGCGGCCAATCACCGCCTCTGTACGGCCACATCGGCCATTGGGAAATCGCTGAATGGCTCGACGGAAGACTAGACTTGCATATCGATACACAAGTCCAGTCTTCCATCGAGCACCTAGACACCAACCTATTATTTAGCCAATCGCTACACGCGAATGCGAATTTGGTTGCGTCATTGTCTCGCGGATTATCGCGAAAGCATCGAGTGTAATACGAGAATCTTTTTGTTCTGCCTTCGGAGAGATGTATTTGTCAGTGCTGTCTTCGATTCAGAAATCGAAAGTCCCAGCTACTATTACCATACCGGATTTTAACTGCAGTGCAGTAGCTTTTCTATGATTGTCCATGCAAATTGATTGCTCATTTTTTTTAAATAATATCTTCCACAAATCTGCCACAAAGAAGTACGTCAAATTAATAATATCATCTGCTTCCTCATATGGGTAGCTTTATAAAGGACATAAAAAATGTAATAAAATTACGAATTGCGGACATGCAGATAAGCAATATTATTACTCTTTATTAATGAAATTTAATCATGAAAACGGCCGATCGACCAACGATATCGATTGTTAGAATGACAATCGTGAGAGTTGAAATTGGATATTCATCGAAAAGAGCGACCAGGGTGGCTGATTGGTAGGCGCGCGAGCGGCTAATTGCTCGCGCTGACTGATGCGGAATTCTCTTTGTTGCCACTCCCGACGCTCGGCGAGCGGCGCGAGCCAATGCAGGTGGGCGAGCGCGCGCGCATTTCTCTTCCCGTCCGCTGTGTTGTTGCGCTATTACCGTCCACCGTTCGACGGATCGATACGACTAGAAAGCTGACCGCGAATCTCGTAACGTCGGACACGGCCGTTTTGTATCCGCCGCGGCCGCGATTTACCGGAGAGACCCCCCGCGATAACCGAACCGGGTAAGAACACGACGTCCGGGACATCCATTAATTGCACTCTCGACTTTTCGGTACCGCGAAATGTCGACCAGGTCACCGAGCCTCCCCTTTCGACTCAGGAACGCGACCTTCGAACTTGTTCTCCGGCATTTCTAACCCGCAGTTCTCACACATGTATAGGGTACATTTACCGTTTTTGGCCACCTTACGGCCAATTGTAGCTATCACATTCAAAGGAATACAACAACACATTTGATAGTAGGGAAGCCAATGTAGGGTTTGATAGTAGGGTTACCATTAGTGGCCACTTTACCGATTGTGACCATTTTTATTATTTTATTCTTTAAATTATTTTTAGTTCACATCTGCATGTTGATTTTTTTTTTTAATTCATATCAATTCACTGAATGATCTGCTCGATGTTTTTTTTTATACAATCCAATTCTGTTTTATTCCTTTGAATGTTATGGCCACGACCGGTCCTAAGATGGCCAAAAATGTCACGTCTACCCTATAAAAAAAACATCGATTAGATCAGTCGGTGAATTCATATGAATTCGTTCGTAACGTCAACATGCAGTTATATAGGAAAAAAAAATAATTTGAAGAGTAAAATAATAAAAATAGCCACAATAGGTATACAGTGGCCACAAACGGTACATCTACCCTACTACGGTGTACCTTTTTTTCATTTTGAATCAACGAATCTCCGACCCTGAACATCGCGGTTCAACCGCGAGATGACGATCGTCGTGACGCAGTCGCGAGATGCCAAACGGGTCTTCCCGCGTGTCACGTATATCGCAGACGTTCGATGACGACAACCCCGTTGTCGTCATGGAAAGAACAACCGTTTGTTCTTTCCGCGTCGAAGAAAAAAAGAAAAAAAAAAAAAAGAAATGTTTGGCACGCATTCCGAAACCGAAGCCGCGGCTGTCGAGACACGGTTCGACGCGTTCGACGCGTTCGCCGCTACCGTTCGTCCTGTTTTGCGACCGCGAAAGACTGCGGAGGGGATAGGGGAGCGTCCGAGCATCCGCGGGCCTGCGTCTGCTTCCCAACCGAGCAACGAGCCATTTCCAATGCAACTCTTGTTCTCGAGAGAAGAGAGTTTTCTCCTCATCCTCGCTCCGTCGCGTCATCCGCGGCGCTTTTGGTTTTCAACCGCGCGCGGATTTACGCGGAGCATCTTCAGCTTATTCCTAATTGCGACGCGCGGCGTTACGACACGAAACGCGCACGCGCGCTCGCGTCAGTCGCCTCGGGACAACAGGTTTCACATAACGCGGAATTACGCCGAGGTTTTAAATCCGAGGAAGTCCGTACGCGGTACTAAACCATCCGCGTATCTGGCTGGTTACTCGACGACTGAATTCACGATGATTCAGACGAGAGAGAAAGAAAGAGAGAGAGAGAGAGGAAGAAAAAACAGAGTGGGCAGAGATAAAAAGAACAGAGAGTGGGACAGAGATAGAAAAAAGCAGACAGAGAAGCGAACAACGCTGGGAAGACTTGAGTGCTAAGCTATTCCATTCTATTCTTCGTGTGTAGCGTGGCACGCGAGTGTCGTAATTACAGGCACCGCGGCAATGTTTTGCCTTCGTCGGCGCTTGGAAACTGGGAAACGATTGCACATGGCGGGTAAAATATGTTCGGGATGAGTCGGAGGCGATCGCCGGTCGTAGAGTCGTCGTCCACGGACGACTACACCTACTTATTATATCTATATATTAGGGTGTGTCAAAGAATAATAATAAATTTTTTCTATTCTTTTTTACGGCAAAAGTATGTATTCTTATCTCAATACACACCTCCTATGCGGAAAACGCACCGATTTTTTGTATTTTTTATTTTTTTATTTGAAATGTAATGTAATAAAAAGACCTCGATTGAATGTTAGGTCAACAGAAAGTGCGATAATTAGTCGGTAGTAAAAATCAGAAAAAGAAAAAATCGGTATTTCTCGGGTTATCAAGGAAAAGTAAATAAATCCGAACATTGTCGCACTTTTCCTTGGTCTTCACGGCTTAAACTCGAGGGGTTGGCCTAACAATTGTCTGTGTGTAGAGGTATCTCAAACGGGGTTTTTACATTACATGAAATTTAAAATTAAAAAAAATATATATTTGGGCGCATTTTCTGCATGCGAGGTGTGTATTGAGGTCAGAATACATACTTTTGTCGTAAAAAAAAAATATGTTTTTTTTTTTTTGACAGACTCTACTATATGTACAATAACAATATATTTTTGCAATATATAGAAATTCGACATAAAGAAAGAATAAAAAATATATAACAATGTAAAGCATAGAGAGCATGAAGCAGACGCTATCTGTTCGCGCGCTCGTCGTGCGCGTCGACGCGCGCGGATTTCAACTAGTGGAACATGGCGCGGGCGTTGCGTCTCGGAGGTAAACACGTGTGCGAGAGCGAGCGAGCTGAGCCGCAGCGGCGGCGGCGGATGGACGAACGTGTATCCGGAACGCGCTTAGTCGCGGAGACGCGAAAGTCTCCTTCGAGTTATTCTTAATTGGCGCTGAAACTTCGCCGACCGACGACTCCGCGGCACCTCGGAGAAATTTTTCCACGGGTTTGTTGTGCGGCCGCAACCGCGTGGTGCGCTCGCTGGCTTCGGTGTTTTCTCACGCGGGCCACCGCGGCGACGGCGGCTTCTTTCCCGAACATCCCGAGCGCGCAAGCGGGAAAATTAATCAGAATTATGTAAAAACATCCGAGCTTACTCGCTCGTTGCCTCCAGTCTTCGAGCCGAGCGGCGAGAAGGGATCGAGTCGATTGAAAAATTATGATTGTCGAATCGTGCGGCTATTACGAGTATTACCCGGCAGAATATTCGATACTAATTTCAAAACGCCCAATGGTATTAAGAATACTCGGAACTTCGAGTACATTTTTGCCCAGCTTCGGTATTTACACTGAGAAAAATTTATGAGATTGCAATGCGAAATATAGCGAATTTCACTAGACTATTTGGTCACAGTTATCGTAATTTGCTGCCGGTTACATTAATTATCGTCGCGAGAATTATAAAAAAGCATTGTTTGTTCTCTCAGGCAACTGTGGGGTATGGCAAAGTTTACCACACATTTCTCTGCACTGAGAAAAATTAATAGTTGTAATTACCAATCGTTGGTCAGAGCTACGAACATTTTAGTAAATTCAATCGATATTTTGATAGATCGAACCAATGATTGGTAATCACAACTACTGATTTTTCTCAGTGCGAGTGTATGTACTATGTACCGATTATAGGAGCACGCGACGTATCGCGGACACTCGAGTCGCGCGCGCGCGCGACTCGCGGCCGAAAGGATAGTTGCCTAGGAGGCAACGCGACTACCGCTCACCTTGACACACATTCGCCGCGCGGTCCGCGCGTCGCGCCGCTCTCGGAAAATTGTGGTTCGCGTCGACGCGACCCGCAGCAGCAGCAGCAGCAGCAGCAACAGGAACGATTAGAAAGTACCGAGATCAGGAGAGAAACGAAAAGCTTGAAAAACGTTGACGACCAGCGGCATCGTCAATCAAGAAGCTGGCAGAAGTAAACCCCGCGGCTACTTCGTATTCCACGCCCGGCGCCGGGATCCCGCCGACTGTTGAATTTAATTAAGCCGAGCCGTTTAATTACGCGAGCAATTACCGACCGTTTTATCGCGACGTCGACGAATTAATATTTCAAATCGGGGGAAAAAGTGTTTTTTGTTCTTAGCCTTGAAATAATTACTTGCTTATTGAGTCGATTAATATACGCGGTAGGCAATGTTTATTTTATTTTTCGCGGTTGAAATACGATATCCGTGAGATGTTCCATAAATTTTAACGCAGGGTTAAAATTTATTTATTTTTTAACGCAGTTGGTCGCCGAAGAAAAATTCATTTTTAAGAATTTTAAAGAAAAAAAAAAAAAATGGAATGTAAAATTCGCAAAAGTTTTTGTACCCACCGGAATTATACGAAATTCCCACTGCATAAAAAATATTATCGGAGTGACTATTCTGGTCCAATGCCGGAAGACGCAAATAGCCAAGGGAGCTTATCACCTTCCTCGCGCAGATTGCGCAGCCTTCCGTTCTTCAGGAAGCTGCAAGCTTCACTCAGTAACGTTCGAGACTTGTCGCGAGTCGAATGCTGTAGTGGCACTTTCGAGTTTCAACCCCTGCTGCGCAGTTCACGTGATTTATTAATTTTTTTCCTCACGGAAAAATGACGAACGACGCTGGATACTCGACATTCGACCCGCCCGACCGTTCGTCCTGTCCCGGAAAAGACGCGGCGCGACGTTTGACCTCCGCCTGGATTCGCGAATGTTGCTGCTGCAGCAGCTTCGTCCCCTGGAAAAATCGCTCGGCTGTAAAAGCCGTGAACGGGGAAAATGCCGAGCCCACGAACGGCGAAACGACCCGCGGATTGCTGGAAAAAGAGTCGATGGAATTGTCCGTCAAGCGGGACGAATCAAAGGTCGGAACGTCGGAGGTCGAGAGTTCGGCGAAAGTCGCGAGACCGCGGAGTGATTCCGACGAAGCGAAGTCGCCGATGCCGCTGCCGAAAAACGCGATCGAGGTGAAAGTCTCGGAGGTCTCGGAAACTGGTACGGAATCGGTTCTCGCGTCGAGGATTTTCAACGTCTCGTCGCCGAAGATCCATCTCGCCCCGGTTCACGCGATCTTCCAGAAAGTCGCGATTGGACGGAAAAACGGAGGCGGAAATATTGCTCGCGAAACTATTGCGGAGGAGGCGTCGTCACAGGCGTCGAGTGTGTCCTGTTGAATTGGCGAACAGAGTTATTAAATAATCGTTGAATTTTTTCCGAAAGATTTGCAATTGTTCGAAGCTGTTACATTTCATCGTTTGAATTACTCAAACGTTTTTTATTCGACCCGCTGTGACTGAACCAGCTGATAGTTTATTTTTATTCACTGTCTTTTAACAGCGAATGAAAATATGTGAATTTTTATGTAAAAAATATAATTCGTTATTATTATTATTCATTAGTGATTAAGTAAATACATTGTGTTACTCAGGTCAGACAAGGCAGGAAAACATTCGATGCTTATCGCAAATAACCCTGTCCAGCTCTGATAAAATATGCCAGGCTCGCGGGAAATGACGTGTCCGTTTGATTAATTTCAGACGATGGCAGCAGTTTGTCCGAGGCGTGCAGCACACCGATTATCGGCGCCGGTTCGAGAGCCGGATCGAGTCATACCGTCATGGATATCGACGACATGGATCGCGGACTGCATTCCGGTCATCTCGCTACTCGTGCCTCTCTATCCAGTCTCGGGGTAAGTAGCGCTAGAGATTTACAACTAAAAATGGGCATTTCTACGTCGTTGCGACCTTATTGGAAAAGTTAAAAAAATATCTCCATTTATTTATCATCTGTAATTTGTCACGAGCCAAGTACAGAGAATTTGATCTGCGGCTGATTAATTTATATCTGAAATTTCAAATGAATTACAAAGATGAACTTAAAAAGATGACAGCGACGAGAGACCATTATCGATATCAATACAAACAGGCGTCGAATACGCCCACGAAGCCCGTAGCACCGTGAATAAAATGTGTTTCCTCTGCTTGACAGGCGAGATCCGACTCGATGGCTTCGGTGTACAGCGGAGCTGGCGAGGGCCGATGGTGCGGTTCCGTGGCCGTCCGAGGAGAGGTCGAATTTTCTCTTCAATACGACTACAAACAGCTGACCTTCGAGGTCCACGTCACCCAGTGCAAAGACTTGGCGCCAGTGGACATCAAGAGAAATCGATCAGATCCGTGAGTGACTCTAATTTTCCTTCTCGCGCGAGTTACATTTTTTTTGTTATAAAACTTACAATTTTTTTTTATCTTTTTATTATAGATACGTCAAGGTTTATCTTTTGCCTGACAAATCGAAGAGCGGGAAACGAAAAACGAAAGTCAAGAAACACACACTTAATCCAGTATTCGACGAGACCCTCAAGGTAGTATTTTGCATCCGACTGCAAATATTTGCTGTGTTTACTTGTGTTTTATTTATTTTACCAACTTAATTTTAATTAAAAAATCTTTGTTGCAGTTCCACATGAGCTTAAACGGCTTGGAAACGAGAACTCTGTGGTTGACCGTCTGGCACTCCGATATGTTTGGCCGCAACGATTTCCTCGGGGAGGTGCGAATGCCACTCGAAAACAAGATATTCGACGATCCAACGCCGCGATGGTATCCACTTCAAGAGAGGGTAATCATTACATTTTTTTAAACGCTGCAATAAACGTTTTCGATAATTCAGTTCGATCTGTAGGTCAATCAACCACTTGGTTAAAATATCGACAGCTTGAACATTAATATTTCGTTTGTTTATCGCATAGACCGAACCCTTCGACGATCCCGTCTCGTACAAAGGCGAGGTTATCGTGGGTTTGAAATTCATCCCACCGGATCCGGCTCAGCTGGAACGCGAGCGGGAGACGAGTATCGATCATCGGGGGCTGTCGAAGGGGAGGAAGAATTGGAGCCGCGGCTCGCTCCACGTTCTCGTCAAGGAGGCTCGGAATCTTCAGACGAGAGCGAAAAACTCCGGAACGTGCGATCCATTCTGCAAAAGGTACAAATAATTACAAACTCTTTTCCACGACGAATGAAACGACAGATTTTGGGAAAGAACTACGTTTTTTAAATGTTGCGTGGGCTGTGTTCCGTTTAATTTGCTAAATAATTTGCATTTCTGTTACTCGTCAGTTATCTCCTGCCCGATAAGGGACGCTCGGGCAAACAAAAGACCGGCGTGGTGCGCAGATCGGGAGGATCACCCGTGTGGACTCACACGTTTGTCTACAAAGACGTGAGTCTTCAGGAGCTAGCGGAAAGAGGCCTCGAGCTCACCGTGTGGGATCACGATCGTATCGCGAGCAACGAGTTCCTGGGTGGAGTACGATTCAATCTTGGCACCGGTAAGTATCGTCGTGAGATTCCTCGCGACAATACTATCTCCCATCCGCATTCCTTCTAACGTTTTAACCTTTCAACGGATCAATTTGCGCACGGTAAAAAAATGATTAAAATTAATAAAAAAAAAAAAAACATTTAATTCCGTAATTTTAGGGAAGCACTACGGCAAGGTAGTCGACTGGATGGACGCGACGGGCCGGGAGTTGTCGCTCTGGCAGAGCATGCTCGAGAGGCCAAACTTCTGGGTCGAGGGAGCCGTGACTCTGCGACCGAATCTGCACAATCACGTGAAGAGCGGTGGCACGTGAGAGGGAAGCTTCGCCCTCGCGCGAGACGAGACGGAAGGACGCTTCGTGCAGCCGCGCAGCCCATCGAAAACCCTCGAGGAGCACTCGCGACACGAACATCCGTCCATTTGGATTCATGTATTATAATAGAGCGATCCCGTTGACTCGCGCGTTGCTCTTTTAAGTATAAACGGCGTCCAAACGTCACTCGCCCAGTCGAAACCACCGCCCGTTAACGTCGGCAACAAGCTCGCGATGAGAGGAATCGTGTTCTTCCAGCTTGTTTCCCAGCCGTCTTCCTCCTCGCCCTGCGACGGGAGAATAGGAAAAAGCGATCCCGGGTCTGCGCGAATTCGCAACGAGAGCCGGCGTCTCTCGATTATTGATTCTACGTGGCCAACTTGTACTTTAATATCGCCCGTTACGAAATATCAGAATTGTGAAGCTCCGTTACGTTTCGAAGTAAAGTTGACTGCACAATTCCATTCGTAATTCCGATTTTGTGAATTGTACCATCATCTTGATTTCTAAAAATAATTGGACTTTGCAAATCTGCCGAAATATACACTTCATGGACGATTTTCTCTCTCCGCGAGAAAAATACGCTTCCAGCTGACGTACGACGACTTCCGGAAAGATTTTATACACGTTTTTTGTCTGTTGTTTTTTTCTCTTTCTTTTTGCGTCGTACGAACGTAATTTGGACATCCGGAGCGGTGTATTTAAGCATTTTGAAATATACCAGATCTCCGGTACCAATTAAAAAAAAAAACATTTATTATAAAATATACAGATATATTTATACATAATGCGATATAAGTTTATACATATATATATAAATATAGAAAATATTATATGAATACGAAAGTCCTATAGTACTTAAGCGATTTTTAGGACAACGTAAAAACCGTAAGAAATGAGAAGAGAACCGCGAGGACCTCGCGATCATTTAATTATTAGATTTCCGAACAAAGGAAAGAAAGCAAAGGCTGAGCTAATAATTTTCGTTAATTATACTCGCGTTATCGAATTATGTGTACATAAATCGTATCGATCCGTATTCGTTTACGATTCAACGAGGAAGAAAAAGGACAAAGCGACTGATGTAGATTTGCGTTGTCGCGTTGCGCGTACCGAGAACAAAAGAAAAAAGTAACGCGAAATACAGGGTGGATAGAGTTTAATTCGAGCCTGTGAACTTACACTAATTTTGTAGCTAATGACTCGCGGCATCTGCGACGCTTTATGTCATCATCGAATGTCAATTGATACCGCGATAATCATCGCGGAAATCGCGAGTTTGTCGCTCGTGCTTTTTTGGCGATATCCGCGCGGTGAGCCCGACCAATTTTTCCCGCGAAGCGACGAACTCGATGCATGCGAACGAAAAAAAAAAAAAAAATTAGTCTAATTCTCAACGACGACGAAAATGTGTAAAACAGTCCTTGATTAAAACGACCTCGATTTGTGTCTCGAGGTAAATAAATGTTTGTGTTCTTTTTTTTGCGTCGAGGACGTTTTACGCGGCTTCGTTCCAACTGTTAATTAACTCAGAGCTTGTGAAGCGGTACCAACGTCGTCGACGAATGAATGTTGTGTGACGAAAATTTGGAAATATTTAAACAAAGGATTAAAAACGAGCTCCATTTACACTTATTCCACTTACCAATGTACATGGGAATAAATCTTTTATACATTTATTGAAGCAGTGATAATCAGTCAGTCGCGTTTATTGCACGCGTTATCATTATTATATACATGTTGTTGTAATAAAGAGGATATCGTATAAAAGTACAATTGTAGCCAAGGGTAATTGTGTCCCGGATTCGGACCTTCGAGCCCTCACAGATCGCTGTTTGATATGAATCTGTTGCCCTCGGAGTTTTTTCCTGAATAGCGGTAACGGCACTTTCCGTAGGCTCCTGATCGATAAAGGAAAACAAATATTTGTTATTCATTGGTTTATGTTAGTGGCGTATGATTTTTTTTTTTTTCGAATACCTTTGTGATCTTGTGGATTGCGTTGAGACTGAGGCAGCGGGGTGTAATTCAGGTCCAGAATGGTGTCGATCTCGTCGAAGCCGACCTGCGAGAGCTCGGTTATCGTGCGCGGTGGGAGTTTTACGGTTCGCAAGAAACGTCCGCGATTTCGAGCGTCGATTCTCTCCTGACGAGTCACCGGCCGCGAATCAAGGAAGCACAGCGACGTGGGCAACGAGTAAATCGCGAAGAGTCTGTAGCGCTCGTAATCGGCTTCGTCGTTTCTCGTGCAGTCGGTGAGCTGATCCGGGTAACCCGGATTCCCGAGCAGGCTAACGTACACCACGTTTGGACAACACTCTTTTATCCTCTCCAGAGCGCTGTCTATGTCGATCACCTGTTCGTTTAATAAAACATAAGTCAACGATTGTTCCTCCCACAAACACGTCAACCCAAACACCACCTCTTCTTAATATTTTCTATAGAATCTACACTGCAAAATAAAATGACCTCAAATTTCGTTAGCAAAAACTTTTAAACACCTTCAACGATCCAAATACTTACAAAACTGTAGAGTCTCGCGGAATGTTGAGTCTCGCGTGCGAGTAAAAAAATGAGTAAAAACTTGAATGAAAATTTATTTTCAAAATGCATTTATTTTTGTTTTATAGTAAAGAAAAATCAAATTCGTCAAAACGAAGCCAGTCTTTGAAGCAAATTATTATCTCAAGACAAGTATTATCCGAAATCGTATCGACCAATCGCAATCAGATTTGATAATGATAATCAATCCGTCCCAAAACCCGTCGATATTCCCGGTAACCATTCTAGGTAGTCGAGTACCGTTCGGAGTAGGAGCAGTAAAGCGTTGGTATGAGTGCGGAACGTTTAAGCACATTTTTTTAGTCAGTGTTTTATTCTTATTGTAATTCTTTTTCTGTGTTCATTAACGCGTTTATTATTATCGATCGGTTTTAAACAGTCAAAGCTCGTCGACGTTAGGCCGGTGAAAAAATAAAAATAAAAACAACCTTGTTATTGTTGAGACTGAGCGTCTTGAGGGTCGGCATGGGTGGCAATGTATTCAGGTCGCGTAGTTTGTTGTTATCCAGGATCAGTTCCTCGAGACGCGCGTAGTCCCTCGCAGCCGAGACGGAAGTCAATTCGTTGTAGGACAGATCGAGACTGACGCAGTCGCCGCCTACGACGCGCACCAAGCCGCTCGGTATCCGCTCGGCGCGTTGACCCGTGTACCAAGCCTGGGCGACAAGCGAAAAAAAAAGTAAAATACAAAACAATTCAGCCACTTCGATATCGCATCGGCGCGTCGGTCGATTCGTCAACGAAAAACACACAAGATCGTTACCCGATTGTTTTGCACAGTCAACGCGCTCCTGTTGAAGTCGTGTTCGTCCGCTCCCGCCATTTTGAATTCTTCTCCTCTTCGGGTAAATAAGCAAGCGTAGTATAATGATAATGGAACGCATGAAGATTACGATGACCTCATAAGCAGTTGCATCGTAATTATTGACCGAGTAAAACGGCGAGAAATAACAAGTGAGGCTCGTTGGTCTAGGGGTATGATTCTCGCTTAGGGTGCGAGAGGTCCCGGGTTCAAATCCCGGACGAGCCCAATTTTTTTTTTTTTTTTTTTTTTCTTTCATTACATACATTTAAAACTAATTCGAATCAAGAATGATATAGGAAAAAGAATAATTGGGTCAGTAAACTTGATTATAAAAAATAATGCGACTCCGGAAAATATTTTTATTTTTGTAGTTTGTATCTCCGCAATTTCGTCATTTAATCTTTAAAAATTTCGTTGAATTTAATATTTTTTATATTTACAATATCGACGACGAAAATTATCGTTAACGGTAAAAAATGAAAACGAAGAATCTTTGAGTTTCGTATTTGGTGAGAACGGAGCGTCTAATGGCTCAACGGTATCCGAGGCTCCTCGATGAATACGTTATGCTCCGCGTAGCGGCGATTCCGAGTCACAATGCGTGCATCGAAATTCACGCCGAGGCGCCCGCGGACACGTGAGTATCCTCGGAGATAAGGAACCGACCGCACGTAGCCGCGCGTATATAATGTATACATATATACATGTATATTGCATAGGACACGGACAGCTGTGAATCATGGAGAATCGAATCATCGAGGACTACGTGAGTTCTGTTCGGCGTTTGCGGCTCGAAAAAGTGGCTGGCCGAGCGCCCGAGTGGAAAGTACAGTGAAATAACATTCGGCTCGCGACTGCATCGTTCTAACGCGCGTACTTAAGACTTTTAACGAGCGGCAATTATACATCGGCGCAGCTGACCTGAGTGTTGTCCTCGCGAACCGAGTACGTGCCGCACGCACTTGTTATTACGTTATCGATAAGCCGTGTAGTTACCACAACTTCGTTCCGACAAACGCGATGTATTCCTGAATAACAGTTTCACGCGAAAACATTTCGTGCGCGCGACAAAACGCAGCTCGTCAAAGTGCAAATCGAAGTATACCATTCATTGTCATTATTATTAGTATCATTATCGTCGTTACGCCGGCTCGACACGTCGACCCCGCTTTCGTCCATCAAGATTACGCCGCGCCAACGACGGGCGGAGATTACGGTGCCCGCGATCCGCGATCATTTCTTCCGCCACAATGCTACGCGCTTATTTATCCGTATAAATTATCTTTACTGCCGCGGTTTCTTGACTCACCAATAGCGCCCAGCGGGAATAACGTCAGACATTCGCATACCCACGTTGTTGCATCGAACCGCCGCGGCTCTCACGAATACACGTGCATATCGATGCTGCTCGTACACAGATAGAAAACGGAGAGATAGAGGAACAAAGAGAGAGAGAGACAAAGAAACACATACATACGGACACACAGAGAGAGACGGAGAACACACACACACAGAGAAACGTAGAAAGACGGAGAAACACACACGGAAAGCATCGCCGCCGTCTTTACGCAGGCGCAGGCGCGAGGTTTCAAGATGGCGGCAGTGACACATTTGCGGGGCTGTCAAATCGGCTTGGGATACGCCTCGATTGCCACTTTTTTGAGTTACGTTCCGCACAACGTCGCGATATCATGAATTACGTGAGTACACTTGTCGATTCGTCGAATTTTTCACGCGGCATCGTCGCACCTCTCGTCGCTCATTCGCCGCGCGCTCGCGTCCGTCACTCGCGTTCGCCTCTCGTGCTTGTCCGTCGTCGTTCACGCCGCTCGCTCGCTCGCTCGCGACTTCGCTACGTTCATCTCGCTCGTGTCATCCAACCGAATTCCAATGCTCGTTCGATGGACTCGCGGAAGTTTTTAGCGATTGTAACCGCGATTTTCGCGCCTCGAGCCTTGCCCCGCTGGATTGTCAGGAAATGCGGCGTTCGCGGTGTCTTCGGACTATCAGAATACTTTTAGTTGTCCCCTTGTGTCGACTGTGCTGTTCGCTGTGATGCCAAACTGGGCGACACCGAGACTTATTGAAAATTGTTAGCTCGTCCGACTGTGAATCTAAGTTTCTTCCATTAAGGTGTTTGCGAGAGCGATATTGATTTCTCGCAGTCGATTGCTCCAATTTGATAATGTTCCGCAATATCCACTGAGACACGGAGCGCTGTGAGCTGGGCTGAAAGAAAATTTACCTGGGAAACCGTGACTGAGATTTTTTTGAGATCGCGGCATCACAATTGTGAACTTTGACATCCGTTGCTTTTATCAACTTTTGTTTTGCACAAATTGTATTAGATTAATTAGATTTGGTCAATTTATTCTCCGGAACAAACGTGTTATGTGTAACAACGGAATCGTGGGTTGGAACATTGGCGATTTTGAGAAATTTTCTTTTGGCCTAATCGACATGATTAATTTGAATAAATTGATGTCTGAAACTGTAGGCGTAGTTTGCAATGATACTAAATGTGCATATTTTTGGAGATGTAAGAAGGTGATCCACGCACTGGGAGCCGAGGCGGGCCTAGGACAAAAATGGAGGCAATAGTGGAATACAACTACGTTGCTCAAGAGCCAGACGAGCTTACCCTGCGAAAAGGGGACATCATAAAAGAGATCAAAGTGATGCTCGGAGGTTGGTGGGAAGGTACCTTGAGGGATAGGCGCGGCATGTTCCCCGACAATTTTGTCAAGGTAGATTTGGGCTTGCAATTACGATTAGGCCAATACTTAGACTCTTTGATAATTTAACACTGTTATTCAAACAACACGAAGGATAGCTTCGATCCCAGAGTTGGGCTGATTCTCACCGCTTAAATAGCTGTTTCAATCTTGAACAGTAACTGCAGTAATTCTTAACTACAAACCATTTCGGTCTGATCCAATGAAAATAACTAAACACTAAAAGACTAATAAACTAATCACGAATTCGATTGCGTAGTGAAAAATAGCCCAGCTCTGTTTTGTCACCATCAAATCATCTGTCGTTCAGTTGCCATTGTAGACGTTTTAATTCTAGTCTGCATAGTAAAAGTTACGTTTCGTTTACCTATTCAAATACTTTTTTTGTTACTACAAATTTATAGGTGATAGAGCCCACATCGAGCGGAGCAAGTGGCGGGGCTGCAGCCTCAGCAGCAGCAGCAGCAGCGGCAGCCCCGGCGGTTGATGCCGACGATCTCGTCACCTTGAGGCGAGACGAAGTTCCATTGCGAAATGGATCCGGAAGAAGATGGTGCAAAGTATTATTTAGCTACGATCCCTGCAACGAGGACGAGCTCGCGCTCGTTCCCCACGAGTCCATTGAATTTTTGGGCGAAGTCGAGGAAGGATGGTGGAAAGGACGATTGCGAGGTGTCATGGGAGTTTTTCCCTCGAACTTTGTGTCCCCACCTACGTCCGAAGAGAGGGAATACTGCAAAGTCTTATTCCCGTACGAGGCAGCAAACGAGGATGAATTGACTCTCGTTGAAGGAGACATTATTACCATTTTGTCTCGCGATGCTCCGGATCGAGTGAGTTCAGCAACAAACGATTCCATTTAATCTCAATTTTTTTTCATTAAACAGGTGCTTTATGCCAGCGGTTCACAAATTTACACACGGCCGGTTATAAATGTGGCCAATTATTGTTTTAAAATCATAATTATAAAAAAATTGTATCATCTTTGGTTCGAAAAGTGCTTTATCGCACCGATATAAATACCAAAACACTACAATGAAAATATCCGCAGGGTTGGTGGAAGGGCGAGTTGCGAGGCCAGATTGGCCTCTTTCCCGACAATTTCGTCGAAATATTGGGCACGGTGAGTGAGCGGCGTATGTCGGATCCGGACCAGTGGCACGAGACGAACTATGGAACCGCCAAGAGCAGCACCGGGAAGCATTCTTACTCGCGTGAACGCGGCAAGAAGGCTCACGCGAGAAAGAGCCTCGACTCGCGGCTCGTTCACACAGGTAAAATAAACTCAAAGCAACGACAAAAAAACCAACAAATCGTCCAACCATTTTTCGTCGCACTCCGAACCACATAAAAAAAGTGATACGAGTTTCGTTTGCGCTTTCGTTCTTCAGAGACTTCCACTTCCTCGAAGAAGACGTCGATATCCTCATCGTCGTCGTCGACGATGTCGTCGTCAACTTCGCAGATGACGAGCAGCGGTGACAAGAAATCCATAATCGGCAGCCAATCGCTGGTCACGAATCTGAAGCGAATCGTCACGACGAGCGACGGTAACGTCGCCGATGGCAACAACAGCGCCGACACCGGGCTCGGCGAAGAGTTGGACGGCGTCGAACGCGGAGAAGGCGCTCCGCTGTCTCACCTGACGGCGTCGCGAGCGAAAGCACCGAGACGACGATTACCCTCCACGCAACTCCTGCGGCATCAAACTTCAACGGTTAACGATACAACCTCTACTCTGTCCTCCGCTGTTTCGGTATCTTCCGCGAGAAAGCGAGATCGACAATCTTCTTCTCTTTCCTTTTTGTTATCGTTGAGAACTTACGATTTTTATCGCCGTTCCAGGAGAACAACATTGCGAACGGAAATGCTGACGCGGGATTGGAGCAGCTGAGAGAGGACGAAAGCGACGCTCCCGTTGGCAAAGCTCGACGGAAGGCGCCTTGGGTAATTATTCGTTCCGTTCGTTTGTTACGTTCAATGCGGTTACGTTTGATCAGAGATCACGCGACAGTCATCGCAGCCATGTCCTAAGCCTCTTTGTCACATGGCAGATTGAAGAACTCATGCTCAACCAGATGGAAAAGAGGAAGACGATTCCAATGGAGAGAGCGGAGAAGCCCGACATAAAGAAGGAACGGGGGGAAGGCCTTTATCCTCGTTTATCGGCTCTCCCGGGTCTGCCGCCGGGCGCGGTCGCGCCCTCGACGCAAGCGCGGCATCCTCCGGCGAAGCCGTCGCACCAGGACACCGACGAGGTTTGGTCCAAGGACAACAAGGAGAAGGACAAAAGTCCGGCAACGGACTCGCACGCCTATCTAACGGCTCACACAACGGGCCCGGTGTCACCATCGACAACGCCTCCGACGCCGGCCTACGTTCCTTACCGCCTCTACAATCAACTACTCGAAAGGGTAAGTGGCAACATTTTTTTTCAAAATATTTTGGTTTTCCTGTTCCTGAAGATTTTTATGATTTATTCTCTTGAGTAAACTTGTAAGGTTTTTCAAATCTCAATTCAGTCCGATTAGCTTTTTTTTTCATTCTCAGATGCTCAGCGCCAATCGATAACAATTTTTTTCTTCTTGAAAAGGTCGCCACGTTAGAGAAAAACCAGACAGTGTTACAACGAACGGTTTCCCAACTGTCCGAGCAGCTAATACCTCTACTGGCCAACGCTTCGACCAACAACCAAGTGTAATGTATCCCCGGCACGCAAAACTAACACGTGAGGCAGAAAGAAAAATACAAATTCGCTGTGCATTCCCTCCTGCGCGTATCAATATTGCTCGTGCTCCCTTTTGGACGGTGCGCTACACCGTCTGTTCATGATTACGACAATGACTTTTTATAATTGTGACGATATTATTATTAATGATTTCATTATTATTATTATTATTATTATTATTATTGAAACCGTATTGTTATGATTACCTTTATGGTCGAATTGTTGTTATATATTTATTAATTTTTTTTCTTCGACCGCAGTGATCGGTCTTATTCGCAATTGCGCGCGGTAATCAATTTAATTTGGCTGTACAGCGCAAAACTTTTGCTCGTCCTTCCGTTTCACGAATACGCTCCAGTATTACCGATTACTTTTGATCCTTCGAGCGTACGCATTTATGATTTTTCCGTTTTGAGAAATCGAGAGTTTTCCGTTTCTTTACTGCCACGCTACATTTGTCAGCCTGTTTTCATCGTTTTGGCGGTATTAAAGATTTACATCACGTATTGCAGCAGCTAAAATATCAGTTATCGAATCGCGAAGTATTAATATCGAAAAGACAATTTAATAAAACGCATAGGAGCGCGAATTAAGGTTGATAAGTACTTAAATAGAGCGCTCGATCGATCGACTTAATATTGTCGCTTCGTATCGTAGCAGCAACCTCGCAACGATCGAGCGCTATCGATTACGAATTAAAACGTGTTTAAGAGTAAGTTTTTAAAGTTATAAGGACGAAAAACAAAGAGAGAAAGAGAGAGAGAGAGAAATCCGACCGTGCCAATAAGTTTCGTTGCGTTTAGGCGTCTCTAACCGGTGATTAGTGAGTAGTCGAGTCTCCTCCGAACGTTTTGACGCGTATTAGAGGAGTTTTCTATCAACTGGACCACTTTTTTCGACAGAGCTCTAGAATTTTTTTGTCAACTTATTGACAAAACGAAATTCCAAGAGATATCCTCAAAAAATAGCCCGTTTGATTAAAAAATAAACGCCTCATTAGAGGTTCCATTACGAAGGTATACGCGAGGACAAAAGGACTCGAGAAAAAATCCAGAGTATAAGCATTTAAAGTCAAGGAAAAAAATAAGATTAAAATAAAAGAAATATCTCCTTCACCGAGCCATAGCCCTTTTACGCTAAGCCGAGCATATTCCTGCTTCTTAACGTTGTTAAAATGGTGCTAAATACGTGGTAGACCGATGTGAATTAGCCCTAGGAGAGTGAGAGAAGAAAGAGCGAAAGAAACGCGGAGTTTGAGTCGCGTCTCACGTTCGCGTCGCGCGCGCGCGAATATCACACGTCACAGTTCAAAGTAAAACACACAAGTGAACACAAGTAAATGATCCGCATTTAATCGGCATTCCTCGACAGACCAATTATTCCGTATCGTCACTTTTGTATGAACATCCGATCTTTTTGTACTTTTATATTTAGCCGTCGTGGCATTTGAGACAGATCAAGTAGCAAAAACAGCAATGAAACGATTAAATTAATCGTAGAAGATGTCGTCGATGTGGCGCATCTTTTTGTCTTCTCTTTCTTTACTCTGCACCCTCCGCCCGGAATATCGAAAAAACATTTCCAAAAAATACCTTCGCACACTTCTTTAAAGCGCGTTTCAAACGGAATATCCACGAGGTTACTCTTACGATAGTCGTCGATGTGTTATGTGAATCACGCGACGATTTTCAAACGATAATCGTAAGAAGTTTAGATTTGTAAACACCTCGATCTAATTGAGAGCGATAAAAAATAAACCCTTCCAACTGTAATCGTGTGCTCAGAGACGAAGGATAAACGGAAGAAGAAGAGAGCAAAGGATGATATAAACCAATTAACGGATTCCTGTAAGAATTTTAATGTACATACACATACGTAGAAACGAATGATGCATATATTTTCTCTTGTTTCGAACGTCGATCGCGTTAACACGAGACAGACCGTGCCAGATTACTCGTACTACTGTGTAAATATTTTCGATCGGAGTAAATCTTTCATTACCTACAAGACTCGTTGTTTATTGTGTCTCGCAACTTACCTAACACATTTTGTAAATTTATTTGTACACTTAAAAAATTTGTAACGAAGCCTCCTAATTTTTTCTGCGTTTTCGATCAAGTCTTTGGCGAGATCGTGGCCGAATTTCGCAAACGTAAGGAGACTTGCGAGAGCAAGGCAAGACGCGCCAGGAGGGTGAAGGGCGGTGAAGTTCTCGTGGATTCGAGAGGACAACGCAACCCCGGGAGTGCGCAGGCTCGTTTGCTGCCCATCCGCGATAATCGAAACACGAGAGTGGCTCATCTGCAGATTTTCCAGTGGTGACATTAATTTCGATTTTTTTCTTGTCATTTCCAGCGTTTTTAATTTACCATTCATACCAAATTCGTTTTTCCACAGACGCTCCTTGTCGCGGTTGCTGAGGCCGACCAAAGTACGAACGTCGTTAACTATTTTTCCCAATCCTTCAGTTCTCTCCTCGCTGACAACGTGAGCCAAGTTTCCTCGCAGCTTCCTGCACGCTGACTGAGCATTTGTGTAATTCAGATGGTCCTCGGAGATGAAAAATACTCCGACCCTTGGCACACACTTGACAGTTCCGTTTTCTGCGCAGTGTACGAATAGTTTTTGGCTTTTAATTTCTTGACGGCGTCAAAACGCCGCTTTTCAACGAAATGAAAATTATAGATTTTCTTTAACGAGCCTCCCTTAATTTAGCTGCAGAATTTAAAGGGTACTTGATGCATTGAAAACCTGACGAAATTCGGGAGCGGTAGGCGCTGTAGTAACTGAATCTCGTGTCATTGACCAGTCCGGAAAATCCATTGATCTCCGGGCACTCCAGCGCCTGGCAATTGGAATTGGTCCAATGATCGCTCGGTCGATGATTCCCCATCGAGGCGTCGCGGTAATTGAAAGCCAAGGCTCTCTTTGAAATCGCAAACTCCTCGCACCTCTCGAGACTCGTGACCTCCTTTCGCGCGACGACCGACACCGTCGAGCGTCTGTTCTCCTTCGCTAATTTGTAAAACGGCGACTCGCGATTTTCCACGTCGCAGCAACGATTGCTCAGGACGAGGGTGAATAAATTGAAGACGATTATTGCGTTAGAACGTGAATTTATCATTTTCACTCGTTGTCATCGATCGAGAACAAACGGGGGATTATGAGTAGACGATAGCGAGAATAGTAATTTACACTGTGCTTTGATGTTGTGCGTGAATTCGCAAATATTTGCTACTTATATATGTACAGGACGAGTCGACGACGACGAATTTCCGGTAGATCCGGAAGTTCGCGTCGGAAACGTCGATTAAGCGTGACAGTTTTTTTTCTCATCTTTTTCCACTGCTTCGGATTTTATCTACAGTGAGTGAATTCTACAGTTGGAAACGCGTGTCCGAAGCTCGGATTGATCGATCAATTGAATTAATTATGTACAGGACCGATCCAACGATGAACTTCCGAGAGGATTCGGACGTTCTCGACGGAAGCGTCAGTTAAGCGTGACGGTTGTATCCTTTTGCTTATTTTTTGATCGCTGCTTCGTTTAGTATCTACAGTGCGTGGATCCTAAAATTGGAAAGGCTGATCCGGAGCTCGGACGATCGCTTGATTGAATTAATTATGTACACGCGATCGTGTTTTACGACGTCAGCACGGGATCCAGCGCTTTGGTGACTTCGGCGAATATATCGTCGACTGAGCCTTCAGCATTGATCTGCGGGCAAGTAATAAAAATTAAACCAATGCCAAATTTTCTCTGTGTTTAGGTGGGAATGTAATAATCGACAACGCACCCTCACTAATTTGTCTTTGTAGTGCTCGACGATCTCGCCGTTCTTCACGTTGAATATCTCGATCCTCTTCTTTATCGTTTCCTCGTTGTCGTCGGCTCTCTGGGAAACCGCTGCGCGACCCATCAGTCGTTTCTTTAGCGTCTCGTTCGCCACGTCGAAGAAAATCACCACATCCACCGGGCAAACCTGCGAAAAAAATTTGTTGATTTTTTTGGATTTTTTTAAATTCCTGTTTATTAATTTTTAGATTTAATAATCATCGGTGACTCACGTCTTTCTCGAACTGAAGACCTTGGTCCAATTCGCGAGGGTAACCGTCGATAAGGAAGCCCTTGGCGGTGCCTTCCGCTCGCGCCTTCGACATTCTTTCCTTGATAAGATCCAGGACAACGTCCTGGAAACGCGAACAAATAAATTAATTACTAAAAGCAGCGAGAATGTGTATCGCGAAAGTTGGGTCTAAAATATGTGTGATGACTTTACAGTAGGAACAAAGAGACCCTTGGACATGAGTTCCTGAAGAGAAGCACCGCGCGGACTTCCGCTGGCGACTTCCTCTCGCAAAAGGTCGCCGCTGCTTAGATGAAGCAGCCCGTACTTGGCGATCATGCGATCGCACTGAGTGCCCTTGCCGCATCCCGGACCGCCGATCACCCAGATAGTCTTCATCTTCGACCGCTTTTTATAATTCTTGGATTTTCCCCGTGAAGTCTCAGGAGCTGCTCCGTCGCGCGATCGAACCTCGCAGATTTTCGCAGTGGAAACGTCCCCGTCTACCTGTAATAAAAAAAAATCAAATCTGTAAGTTCATGATTTGGCAATTAAGTAGTGTCAGAAGTCAGAAGTCTCTTAATTCTAGAAATACAAAGTTTCTGATTATTTCAAATTTCTGATTTTTTTTTAGCATTGAAATTATAACATTAGTTTGGCTTTTTGAGACTTTTTTTCAATATAAACATTTTATTTTGCTATTTAACAGTATGTTCAATTAGAAAATTATAAATGGAACATTTTTTTTATAATTACTAATAATGAGATACCAAGACAACAGGCAAACGGCGCGTGTTTGAAAGTATCGAGTGTTCCTCGTGTCCCGAAAACGTTGTAATTGCATTTAAAATAAAATTGTTTACAGTGTTATGTCAGCACTAAGACGAAAGTCTAGAGATGAGATCAGCAACGGCAGAACCCACGATTACGAATCTCCCGAGCGCTTCCGTTCCAAACCAAAGGTATTCTCGGTACTTATGTAATAGCGAAAACGCGCTACCAGCCTCAACCAGCCTCGCGGAATCCGTCCCGACTTATGATTCGCTTCTGTCAAGTTCGAACTTTATCGATTTCACCATTGGCTCGCCGTGCGCGTCGCAGCGGCGGCGTCGCGACTCTTCGGCGTCGCCGGAGGGAAAACAGCGTCGGTGCGCGTGCGCAAAGCTCCGGCGTGTTGCGCGAACGAGGCCAGAAAAGTCCAGTCGCGTCAGAACTTAAGTTGACGCGTCTCCACGCGCATAACCTTCGCTCTCTTCCGCTACACATCGCTTTCGAAAGAGAAATAATAGGGAAGACGTCGATAAGCCAGAAACCAGAAAGCCTTGGACTTTCTAGCTTCCATTTGCGACATCGCAGCCACAGTGTGACGTTCCGCTTGGAGTGATCGACTCCCGCCACTGCGGCAGCTGCGCACGTGACCTTGAACTCGATATCCGGAAATCAGAGATACCGCTCGTTTCCTTAAATGCAAATTTTTCACGCCTCAAGGTCATTTTGAGAATTAATAAAAAAAACAAAAAAGAAAGAGTATACGCGTCTCGTGTACTGAGAGTAATTTATTATAATGATTATGTCAGGAAGTCACCGAACACACTTTTTTTTATTTCCCAAACGAAAGTCTCACGATTTACTCGAGTGTTGTCAATTAATTTCGCAGGCAAAACGCATCCTCGGACTCACCTCGGTGTCCGAGCTCTCGTCGACGTTTATCGCAACGCACCGCAGCGACGACGCACTTAAAACTAAAATAACGAGGCAGCGGATAATATGCACTTTCCGCGCGGGAGTCGCCGCGATCGAAGCTATGCTGCCGCTGGGCTGGGCTGCGCGGCGCCGTGCGACATTGAATCCGCGCACTGTCTCCCGCGTCTCGCCGGAAGAAATACACCGGGATAAAAAGTGGTAGCTCGAAATATAAATTCGAGCCGGGCTCGCACTGGGCGATTACGCCAATCGGACGCGGTGTATTATAACACCGCGGGCGGGTTTATTTATATATACAAACGCTGACTTACCGGTTCAACAGGACGTATAAATAAACGATAAGACTTGGCGTCGAGACGCTACCGCGTCTCTTGATTGCGCGCGTTCCGGAGGACTGCCAACTGATCCGCGGCTCTCGCTTCGAGATAATCGCCGTCCACCGCGTTGGTTAACCTAAACTTTTAACGAATCCTCGATTAGATTGACATCTGGTCGATAAGAAGAGTCGTTTTTTCAGGTCATATTCCAATCGTAATCGGAGTTCGAAGGGCGGTTCGTTTTTTTGTTGTTTTCATGAGTTTTTTTAGCTGCGATGTCGTCTCGCTTATCGAGAAGCGTCGTGAACCATTTGAATTGATTGCAGTTTTCGTTACCGACTGAGAAGAGCCGTACCGGCCGAGTAAGGGCAGATTTTCTTACCGACTGAGTATGTGTCTGGCGGCGCACTTTCCACAGAGCGAAGAAAATTTGATTCTCAAAGTAACAGCAGCAGCAGGACTCAGCAGGAGGAGAAGCATGGAGACTGAGCATCGACTAATCGAACCGCGAAGTGAACGTAGCAGCAGTAGCAGCTGATTGAGTCCGAACGATCGACCGTCGTCCGACGGCTCAGCTACAGCTGATGACAGCCTTGTAGGTTATTCTTATTATCACCGCTTTCGTTTGACGTTTATCGATGCCAAAATCCAGTGCCTTCAGACGGTATTTGGAATAATCACGCGGAAAGATAGGCGATCGAGCGCGTCTGAACGGAGGAAAGAAAATGACGGAGGGATGACGGAAGGAAAGAAAAATCGAACTGATTCGAGGGAGGAAAGGGCTGAACTCGGAAATGTTTGAAGACACTTGACCCCCGTATTTTCATCGACGATGCCGCGAGGAATGTGCTAGAAAAGCGTTCATCGTTATCGCAAAGACGGTATAACATTGTTTGTTTTTTTTTTTTACTGCAGTTAATGTTGATGCTGCTGTTGCTGCTGTTTTTCGCGACCTTCAGTACCAGCTGTTTTTTTTTTTTGATTTATAATAATTTCGCTTTCCTGCAAATGCTAACTAAATTAGTGATCGATTTTTTTGCCGCAATTAGTGATAATTTTCATCAAATTTGTTTAGGACGAGATGTTACGTCCTGTGGTTTACATCCGTCTCGACGATTTGTGAGTACGAGCCCAAACCATTTTTGGGCGAGCCATAGCACGGAACAAGCCTGAATTCCATGGAAATAAAGGATCAGTGAGACGATAGGGTCAAGTCCTCGACAAAGGAAGCGAGCATGGAGACTATGTCATCTGTGTTGGGGCAGATCACTGTCCCTGACTTGGTTCAAGGAGTTGGCTCTGCTTTCTCGGAACCGACAGATGG
This sequence comes from Itoplectis maculator, assembly GCA_964034905.1. Classification (NCBI taxonomy): domain Eukaryota; kingdom Metazoa; phylum Arthropoda; class Insecta; order Hymenoptera; family Ichneumonidae; genus Itoplectis; species Itoplectis maculator. The sequence goes on from OZ035861.1 coordinate 7,917,229, forward strand.
GAGTCCTCGAGAAGCCGAGGAAACTTTGGATACCACGCGAGATCTTCCACAAATCGCATCTTCCAATCACATTTCTCTGGAGTCCAAAGACCCTGGAACGGACACTCCTGCTTCCGTTGTCACGAAGGCTGAAAAAAACGACGAAACAGATTTTTCCAATGCCGCCGCGATAGTCAGTGATGTAGAGTCGTCGGCGAAAGCTGAAGAATTCGGAAGTCTCGCTTGTGAGCAAAATTCCGACAATTTGCAGCGACAAGAGAATACGCGGGAGGAATCGGTGGTACATTTGGCCAATGAGAATACAGAAACGGCAAGAGTATTTTCCGATAACGCGGCGGCAATTGAGAACGCGAAATCGTGCGTGGATTTCGAAAAACTCGAAAATCTCAAGGATGAGCCACTTGAAAATTCCGGCAGTTCACCGGCGGAAGACAGATCATGGGATTGCAGAAATGAAAATCGCGAAGAAGCGAGCATAGAGGATTCCTGCGAAGCGCAGCCGGCGTTCAGCTGCGCCAAGACCGACGACAAATCAGCGAGCACCTCGCAAAGCAACAGGTCCGAATCTAATTCAGCACCCAGAGCGTCGTCGCTCAGCGAGGACAGCAGACTCGTGAAAATTCCACTGCCAACGAGCTCCATGAACCTGATCCAGTCCAACGCTCAGTTTTTGAACAAGAGCCGAAACTTCTTGAACTTTATTACCGAAAAATCCACCAACATTATGGAAAAAGCGCTTTTGCCTCAAAACATCGCCGTTCGCTACAATTCTCTGCTCAAACTCTCCGACGGTGGCTACGCCCACGAGAAAAAACATTCCCAGGAATCCGTCGGATCTGGCGATTCGACGATTCGTTGCGCTGAGCGCGAGTCAGTCGCCAGGTCGAAAATGACGTCTGAATGCGCCGGAAACGATTCGGAAACGACGCCTAGCCCGGAAAATGCGGTTCATCACGGAGACTCGCGAGATGTGGAGCATTCGCCGAGGATATTGTCAAATGGTTTTAGCGAATCTTCCCCGAATTCACAATCGTCGGACGATGCCTCGGATCTTGCCTCGCCGAGGCGGGAGACTTCGTCGCCGGGGATGACTGAGAAAACGATAGAGATTTCGCGCGAGAATCATGAGGAACAAGAACCAGAGTCGCAGCCGAAGTGTTCAGGTCTCGCAAGCGACGATGAGGAGCTTAAACGGTTGGGAAACGATTCGGGCGCGGCTGGCGGCGTTATTCACAATTCCAGTGACGATTTATTGCACAACTCGGTCTATCTGACTCTCGTCAGAGATTACGCCAAGGCCCGGGAGGAGAAGCTCAAACTTGCGGACAGGGTTATGCATCTTGAGGAGAGAAATCGCATACTCGAGGCGCAGAACGGCGGGGAATTATTCAACGCTCAGCTGGAAAGGCTCGAGAAAACCGTGGAAAATCTGTCCGGGGAATTGCGACTGGCAAACGTGAATTATGACGAACTCAGTCGGAAGTACGCCACAGCTAACAAGGAGAGGGAGAGCATGGTGATGAAGTACGCGGTTGGCGAGAAGCAGCTCATAGACACGCAGAGGTAAATATAGGAATTATAATGATAAGGCAATTTTTGTTGTTCTTTTTAGATTTATTAACGCCATCGTTTATTTCGTTGATTCATACAGAGCCCGAGATTACGCGGAGCGAAGATGCAAGGAAATCACGAAAGACCACGAAATGCTGCAGGGCAAATTGCGTCAGGCGCAGAACGAGCGTGCGAGAATTTGCAACATTTTGGACTCCAAGTGTCGAGAATTAACGGACGCACAGAAGGAAGTCGAGAGGCTGAAGGAAGACGTGAACATGCGCGACGTTAAGCTCAAATGGACGCAGACAAAGCTGAAAACGGAAATGGAGGTGCAGAAGGAAACTCAGCAACGATTAGACAAGGCGACGGTAATAACAATAGATATAAAATAAGATTGCAGCTTTTAGAAGTAATGAAGCTTTACAGCTGTGAGTGCTACATAATTTTTGGAATGTGCTTTCAGGCGCGCATCAATGACATGAAAGAGGAATGCGAGCAAGTGCGCCGCGAGTCGCAGGATATGATTCGGAAATTCCAGCAGTCGGAGGAGAACAAAGCCGTGACCCTGGACCAGCAATTGAAGGAGCAGCAGGCTCGACTGATCGTCGAGCGGCACGTGACCGAGGACAAGGAATTACTACGAATTCAGCTGCAGAAGGAGGTCGATCTTCTGAAGAAGCGGCAACAGGCACTGATTGAAGAAAACAACTCGCTGAGTCTGAAGATTCAGGACTTGGAGAAGGACCGATTGTCTTACGGAAGCAAACTCAGCGACCTGAAGATTGTGGCTGATCAGCGACAAAAGGAAATCGTTGATCTGTCCGCGAAGGTCTCGCATCTGGAGACTCTTAAGCTGCAATTGATACAGTAAGTTGATCGTGCTACTTCTCAAGATAAATTCCGTAATAAATAAGAAAGACACTAATACATAAAATGCATGTTTTCAGCAAAGAGCAGTGCCTGGCGTCGAACGAGGCGGAAGTCGAGCGCCTGCGACAGGTGAATCAGGAGCTACAGGCAGACATGGATTGCTGCCGCCAGCGGGAGGCGCACATGCTCGATTTTACGCAAAAGTTGACGGACAAGAATGTCCGCTTGCAGTCGGAATTCACGGCGGTCGAGGCGAAAGCGGCGCAGCTCGAGCACGAGCAGGGACCGTTGCGCGACGGTATCGCCGAGCTTCGAGCTCAAGTCATGACGCTCGAGGAGAGTTTGGCTCAGGAGAAGAGAAAGAGGGTCGAGGAGTGCGAAATTCTCGCGAGACACTTGGCCGAGCAGTCGCAGCTTGCGCAAAATCTTCGGCAGAAGCTCGAGGACAGTCAGGGTGAGGCTGCGGTACTGCGAAGAAAGCTGCATACTTCCGTGCGTGAATTGTTGCGCGAATTGAGTCAATGCCGAAAAAAATTGGTAGCCTACGAGTTGGCGTCGTCCAGTAATTCGGTCGAATCCACGTCGCGAACTGGATCGAACACTTCTCTCAACACAGGTTTGTGTGGTTTTTCCTCCTTATTTTTTTTCGAAACTACTTGTTTTATTTATGGCTCAATATTTCCGTCGTCCGCAGGAGAAACGGTGAACGGAGCAGCAACGCCCGACCACAGTGGAAACGGCGAGTACACGTTACAATTCGCCGAGCTCAGCAAGGAAGCGCTGTCCAAGCGATTGGTCAAAACACAGACGGAAAAGATGCAGTTGGCTGAGAAGAACGATTTTTTGAACGAACACATTAGGACCCTCACTGCGGAACTTCAGAAAAAATCGAAGCTAGTGCAGTACTACATGATGCAGGAAAACTTTTACGCAATGGGAAGTAACGAGACGGACCAATACAAGGTGATTTTTTTATTTATTTGTTTTAACAATCCTGTTCTTCTTAGCTCCTACTTAAATTTGTCAGTAAAGGCAGAAGAGACATCAGCTAGATGTTTGTTCTTTTTGTCACTAATTCTTCGACTCGTTTTTTATTTCACGCTAGCATATAAAAAGTAAAAGGAATCCGGTAAGAAACTCGCGAGAGAAATTGCGTCGGTTATTTTCTCCTGCGTCTGAATTTCTGTACCTGAAAGATAAATTAATATATTTTGCTTTCTCAATAGGCTGAATTGGCGAAGCACGGTGGTATTATGGCTTCGGTTTACAATCAACGAGTCTCAGACGGCAATATGACGCTCGAACTCTCGTTGGAGATAAATCAGAAACTGCAGTCTGCTTTGGAAGAAACATTGTTAAAGAATATGATGTTGAAGGTAATTTCCTCCTCGGCACGATCTGATTGACCCAGAGTTGACCTATAATTAAATGTAACATCTCGCTGTTTCGTTTGCAGGACAACCTAGACACATTGGGTGAGGAAATCGCGAGGCTGACGATGAGAAATCAGAAGAAAGCCAAGTGAACAATAAAAAGAAAAAACATCTTGAGTTCCGGTGCTACGAATATCGTTCTTAAAGTACCTTCTTAAATCTTCTTTCGGGTATCCAAGTTTTATTTATTTATCAAATTATCAGATATCGAGGGATAAAAACTCGGCAGTAGTCGGCGCTGACTTAGAAATCGTAAATTTTTAGACCCGTACATATATTTTATGTCTCTACCGACGTTTTAAGTATTTTATAATTACTCTTGTTATTTTATGCGACAGGTGTTAAGACCGGTCTATTTTTATTTTATTACGAGCTTTATTTATATATACATACCTTACGTTTCTACACGTATACACGTAACGAATTGGAAGTCAATCTGACGTAGAGTCTGAGCTTCAGCACTTCTGATTTCTGGACGGGCGAGTTAGTATTTTATGCGAAAAGTGTTGCCCCAGTGAAGTGGGGCTCAGACTCTAGTAAAATGAACCTGGAATCCGCGATGTGTGTACGTTCAAGCGGGGCGAACGCGAAGAAAGTGGACACCACGAAGCTGCGATCCATGATGAGTCGTGGATGTGTCCGAAGCCCACGGTTGTCATGTATATACCGCCGCACTTCTGTAAACAATTGTTCGCATAACGGCGCATAACGACACAGATCATCAAATGTGTATTAAAAGAAATATGTATATTATACGTAATATATAGCGTTATACATACAACGGTATATGAGCATATACGAAGAGAGGAATAAATTTTATGTTGAACAATCTATCGAGCAATAATTTAACATTTTTTCCGTTTGTCATTTCGTCTTGTTACTTGTTTTTCGTTTGTATATCTGTTTCTCTTTTTTTTTTTTCTTTTTCATCTTTAAATATGCACGCATTTTCTACGAAAAAACGTCACGATCCACTTTTAAACTCTTGGCGGTAGTTGCGGGTAGACGTACACAACTACTTAGGACGGTGTAAGAGGCTTTAGTAGAAAATTCATTTTAAACCCAAAAAGTCTTTACACGCACACACACACTGCATTCCTATTCGTAGTTTGTAATAATTCCGCGTCGTCTCTCGCTTCGACTTGGACTGTAGAAAAAAAAAAGTAACTTCAATGCACCGGTATCGCAAGTTTTTATACATAAACACTAAATTTTAATACACAAGTATTGCGGATTTTCATAGACGAGCGTTTCACCTTTTTTTTTACAGTGCGGAACGAAAAGGGAAAAATTGAACGACACGGAAAAGGTTCGCGCGTCGACGCGGGGAAACACGCACGATGAGAGGGCAAAGCGGGGCCGATGCAACAATCAATTTGCGATTTTGCCTTCGCATGGAAATGTTAGACTAGTGTTTTACAACGAAATCGCGATACATTAGACCACAAAGTTAGAATCGACATTTCAAACTCTCCGCCTCTCGACAATCGTCGTTATTATTCCCCAAAGGCGTTTTTTTTTTTGCATTTTTTGCTCTTCCATCGCGTAAGACACATTTTCGTTCCCCACGCGAACTTTCATTTGTTCCTCGATCAGTACGGCAAACACATTTTTTTTATGTTCCTCATTCGCAGTGACAGAGAAGTCGGATTACATGTTTTCTCGTCCCTTTTTCGGTTTGTTTAATATACCCCACAAAAAAGTACGATCATGTGGCAAATATAGCTTTCTATCGTTTATAGATGCAAATCGGAAATAGTTCTGCTTTTTAGATTTAACATACGCGTGTTTGTGTGTTTGTGTGTATGTGTCTTTGTATATATATAATATAGTCCATACAGTCTAGAAGATATTGCTTTTTGTACATTGTATTTTGATATACACATTTATATATATGTATATATATTTTTGTTTTATTTTTATATTTATATTTATAATATATATAATCTACATTCTCTTATATATGTTTTTATCTGTCGCCACTAAAAACTTCTTCACAGCGGCTGGTGTAGATTACACGAAAGTTTTGGTAAATCTTTAAGCAGCTTAATTTACCGATCGTTCGATTGACTAAGGTGTACGCGTGTTTTTGTGTCTGTGTCTGTGTGTGTCTTTTGCAGAGACAGCGAAAATACCGTGTTTTCATTTTCTTTTCATTCACTCGGGCGGGTGATCTAAAAGCCTTACGAGGTTTAATCGTTTTTTTTTTTTTTTTTTTTTTTCTTAAATATATACGCAAAGCCAGTTTGGTCGATCCGCGCAGGCTGAAATCTACGACAAATGCAAAGTATAAAAAAGCTTGAAAAAAAAAATCCTTAAAAAAAAAACCTTATTTATCGCACCTGCCTAATTTTCGTCAAGATAAAAATATTATTCGCGCAATTGCTGCACCATTTAATTCTCAAGATCAAGGTCAAATTCGAATTTTCCACAATTCGAGTCGCGCCGAATTTTTGTCTCGAATTTGACGGATCTTAACGGTGCATCGAAGCTGGAAAAATAAAAATTCCACGAGTAACAGCGTAGAATCGAGTCAACGTTGGGTCTCGGGACTATCGATCCAAAGTAAGAAAAAGTTTTTGGAAAAAAAGGAAAAAAAAAGTGCAACCCTCGGAAACGCAGACCCGCTGCTGCTGCTGCTGCTACTGCTGCTGTTAATTCCACCAGAAGGGTAAAATTGATTTCGGCTCAGTCCAACCCTCACGTCTGCTAACTCTCTCGTGCATCTAGACGCTCGTAACTATATGGTATATATACATCGAGGCCGTGAATCCCCGCGGCCTCTGAGCACTTTAAAGGAGATCTTTCCATGCGGATCGGCGGCGGCCCAGCGAACAGGAGCTCCCAGTTCCCCTTCCCTCCAACCCCCCGTACCCCCGCTTAGCTACCGCTCGTTCACGAGCCAATTTAAAGCGCGATGTGTCCGGAGGGGGTTGCTAGACTACCCGTCGACGTACGGATATGGGCATATCCCTTAAGCGGACACCTTAAAATAATGGAAACGCTGAACTATTCAATTTTTATTCTTCAAACTGTCGTAAAATTTACAGCTGAGGGATAGGAACTCATCTTGCTCGTTGTAATTTTTTTCTGCGCTGCTGCCTTCTTAATTTATTTTTTATTTTCGGTCAAATTTCGCGAAAACTCAACTATCGATGAGAAAATTTCACGAATTACAATCTGCTCCGAAACGCAGCTAAATAGGCCGGATATTCAAATAATCGTCGAATAATATTCCACGGAGCGAGACATTTCAATTCGACACTATTTAAATCCTGGTTTTTAAAAAATGTTTGCGATTTTTAGTCTTATCGACAGAATGACAGCGGGCGACTCCAGAGGCGACACGACTTCCCCTATTATTCCGGGCAAAATGCGAGAGAACTATGGTGGAATTTGCATTGAAGAGCGGAATTAGACTAGCGGCCCCCTAACGCGTCGATCCCCTTCGACGCTGCTGCGGCTGTCTCGCGAATGTCTTAAAGTTCGATAGACCGATTCCTCGCCTGGTGGTCCAGCGCTCTCTCTCTCTCTCTCCCTCTAACTCTCTCTCGACCCGGGCAACAACTTCCCTATCCACCGGTTGTCCTTTTTTCTCATTACATTTTTTGTTGAATTCTTAACCCCTCCGAGTAGCTGATAAAAAGTCAGGATAACACATCGTCGACGTATCGCGATATTTTGATAATAAAGATAATAAAAAAGTGTGACATAGTATTATTGCGCTTATTATTCTTTCTTTTTTCAATGTCATTTTACGACAGCATTTTTTTCATGATTTTTATCTTCACCCATTTTATTATTAAAATCGTTTTCGCTGAACTTAAAGTCCGATAGACTAATTCCGTGCTCGGTGGTCCAGCTCGCTGTATCCCTCGCTCGGGCAACCCTCGCCCTACGTGCAGCTTCCCTGTCTACCCGTAGATTTTTTTTTTTTTTTCGTTTCACCCTCTCTGCGCGAATCGCGAGGGAGCCCAGGTTGCGAGGAAAGTACCCCGTGTACTCCAACACGCGGAAGCGTTCGACCCTCCTATCATTCTCTCTCTCTCTCTCTCTCTTCTCCCCCCTCCCCCTCTCTCTCTTCAGCTCGCATATATCGCCACAACGCAGCGGCGGGCAGGGCGAGGGATGAGCCGCGGTTACAATTCAGGGATATTCAGGCCCTCCTCGCAGTCGCCCGCGGTCTCCGCAAGAGAAATTGTTGCGGGGCTTTCGTCGAAAGCGCTTCGAGATAAAAGAAAAGAGAAACAAAAAAAAATAAACATTCGGTGGCTGGGCGAACGAGACGCCGTTTGGACTATCCTCGGATGGACTCGGCTGCGAATCCACCTGACGCAGCAGGGTCGAAACTTTGAAGCCCCACCCGACGTCTTTCAAGGAGACAAAGTCGGATGGAGCCGTAAATTTTGCGAAAAACAATTTGTTGAAAAATATTTAAAAATTCTTAGGTCTAATGAACGGAGTCTAAAAGTAACGGAATGTTTTGAACTCCAAAAGGATCGACTGATGATCGAGCACACAGCGCAGCCGGGAAATAATACACAATAAGAACTCAATACGAAAAAAAGGTGTAATTTGTTGCGGTTGCGGTTTTTTTTTTGCTTTTTTTAATAATAGAGTAGCAAGTAATGATAATTAATAGCGATTAATAATAACATGTAATGTTTGGCATCGTTATGATCGCGTCTGTACAATCGTTACACTGCGGAGGGTGGGATTGGGCCTATTGCGAATATCTTTTTTTTTGCTGAATTTTCAGAAGTTAATAATCCGGTCGCCCACTTCAATCGGGCGTGACAGTCGTGTGTTGCAAACGTTTAATAACTCGCTTCTCCAATCGATATACCGAAGACGATTCTTAATAATTAATACAAAAAAAAATAAAGGAAAAACGTAATAAACGCAATAGCTGTGGCCATACAATTCGTAACTACAATAATAATAATAATAATCATAATAACAACTATGTCAATTAATAGATAAAAATTAACTAACATACGCGTTTGTTTTTTCTTTAAAATAATAAAAATTTAACGTGATTCATAAAAAAAAATGAAAAAAAGTTAAGAAATTGCGTAACATATAAACGGTATGGGTGGTAATATTATTTCGTAGTAGTAAGTAGTAATAGTAATAGTAAAAGTGGTTGTAGTAGTAGTAATAGTAATAGTAGTAGTGGTAGTAGTAATAGTAGCAGCAGCAGCAGCAGCTTTGAATTTGCACTGTAAAAGAAATTGTAAATTTGATGCACCGGTATTGGAAGTTTTTGCGCATGAACTGGTGCATTAATTTTAATACATAAGCATTATGTAAATTAAGAGTACCTTTATATTTAAAACAATTTTTTAAATGTAAAATTAAGGTATTTCTATTACAAACACGACTTTCTTAACGTTCCTACTATTGATGTGCATCAATATTACTCACACTTGCATATTAAATTAAATATACCGCAGTTTATGTATGAAATCTTCCATAACCGGTGTATTGAATTTACAATTACTTTTTTTGCAGTGTGTAATGCAGCGGTAAAATAGTAGCGGTAATAATTAATGTTTTTTTTTATGACGTCGATATTTTCAGTCATATTAATTATAATATAACGAGGATGGCAATTAAGATAATTTACAAGATACAGTAGTCGCGGTTAAAATATACATTTAAGATCACGTTGGAGGGACGAACGCGGCTTCGCGGTAAAAATAGCGTTTTTTTCTTTGCTTTTTATTTAAATTCGTGACAATTACAAATTTAACGGCTACTTATCTTTTGTATTTTTGTTAATCGGTCCGTTCGTTGCACGCGCGTTTTTTTTCGAATCGCGATCGCAACGTTTCACACGTTTAGTTTTGCTCTACTGGCTAATTATTATTCGTACGAAAACGAGAACAAACCCCTCGAGTTTATGGTAGAATCCGAGAGAGTGAGGAGTGAAAAAGAGAGCACCTTCCGGCGATGGAAAAAACGCAACAGTGTCTCGATTTTTTATTAAAATCAATGAGATACCGTCGAGGGTTTTAAACGCTCGTGTAAAATGTTTCTTTAGTTTACAAATTAATGATCACCCGCTTGAGCGTAGGATATATCAGCGTATCAACAAGATTGACCGTAAAAGAGTGCACGGAGATAAAGTAATTGGTTCAATAGACGACGAATTGCTTGTGTCAACTAAGGGGCAGTTCGAAAAAAATGGGTCGTAGTTCGAGTTTGCTTCTCTTATAAACTATAGAAGAAAAAGAAGAGGGCTTCTTCCGGCGGCTGTATATATATAAAAAAATCTTTTGCTATTTTAAAAATTTATTTGCAAGTGCCAGAATATATGTATAACAGTCTGTTTACTCCTATTCTGCGAGGGGAACAAATTCGAGCCACGACTTATTTTTTCCGTAAACCGCGCGCGCGTCTCGTCACAATCGAACGCTCGTCCCTCTTCTCGCATTGCGCTTAGTATCGGAGCGAAAACTCTCGCTGCCGACGCAACGAATAATCCAATGTCGACGTAGCTGCGTGCCAAGGAGAACAACAAAAGAGGCTGGCAAAGGCAACGGAACGACGATAAAAAGGTAGGGGGTCGCAACTTTAACGCATTAAAAAAATGATATGTATTCTTACGTTCGCTAAGGATCAACAACGCTGTCTTTTACAGATTTCGTTATTTTGTACGTGGGCCAAGAACGAGGCGACGATTTACGTCTCTCGTTTGGCGGGCGAATATCGACGTTTCTCGTCACTTGAGGCGCGCAAACGAAACACATTTTTCTTCTTGTCGCTTTGCGTCATATCAGCATTGTAAATACCCATTCGCAAAAAAAGTAAAAAAAAAAAAAACAAAACGAAGTACAGCTCATTTCGCGATTTATTTACTCTACGCTAATATTTTCCCTTCATTTCATTTCGTTCGACTCTCCCCCGCCTCGCGATTATTCGAACAAACTTGCGCAAAAGCTACGGAATTTACGACGAATCTCACTCACGTTTACTAAACACCAAAAATCTGTGTGAAAGACGATTAGAAGCAATAATATGTAAAACAATCTCAGTTACGCCTATTTTTTTTATTAACGTTACCCTACGTTGACTTTTTTTTTTTTGTATTTTTCGTTTTTTCGTATTTTTTATATATTTTTTTCCTCGTAATCTCGCCAATTGAATAAAAAGCCACAAAACCTCGCGTGAACGCGAATCGCAAGACGATATCGCGCTGTGCGTTTGGTCGATCAACAAAATTGTCTAAGCGTAAAAAATTGCCAACCAACTGTCAACGATTTTGGGCTTGCGCGAAAGAATCTCTCGAACCCGTTTACCCATCGCGATGATTTCCGCGCTTCTTCGTTCCTCCCTCGGCACCGGCCGCGCGCGCGTCTTTCGTAACAAAAATATCGAGTCGTTCGTTGGCGAATTTTGGAGAGCGAAACCGAGCATCGGTTCACCTCGCCTGTTTCAGGGGCGAGTCTCGTTCATGCGTACAAAATCAACGAACGAAGGAGGAAGAAGAAAACGTCGCTTCGCTCGGCGAGCAATAGTTTTGCCGCTTTACTCTAGAGCACCTCATACATCAAGTTTCCACTGCATTGTGTTATTGCGAAAGACGAATGATGCGTACGTTGTGGATATCTACGAACGATTCTGTCGTGCCCCGGAAAAAAAATAAAGTAAAAGAAAAGAATGAAGACGAAACGAAGAGTCTGACTCTCCTGATGCGAGGGACGCTTGTTTTTCCCGGAGACGTCGTTTCTGGACTCGACTCGGACTCGACGGAAAGTGGTGACGACGACATCAATGAATAATTAACCGAAGGTTTACATTATTTACAAGGATTTTTCGCGGTCGCTTTCGACGCTGCGACACATGTTAGTCGAGTCGCCGAGATTTTCGAAATTTTCGAAGATTTTCGAAGTCCCTCGTCAAAGCGTTTTTCGACTCCCGCCGCTTCTCCGTTTACTCCAATGAGTATTTTTTATTCTTCCTTTTTATCGTTGATCTTCCGATGTTTTTCGTTTATCTCGAAGTGTTTTTTTTTTTTTTTTGATTCCCCGTTATCGATGCTCCGTCGACTTCTTCGGCTCGATTCGATGAGGAAAACGAAACACGTCGGGTTAGCGAGGTGCGCGCGTGAATCGCCCTCAACGGCACAGATTGGCGCATATGAGAAGCGTCACAGTTGCAGACAGCTGCTGAGCGCGAATCGGCGCTCGTGTGGCTCTCGGTGTGGCCTGGCGCTAGTGAACCTGCACGACCTGGCGTCAGTCGCTGCCGGCGCCGCTCCCGTTGCCGAAATATTCGCCGGCGTCGCCGCGACAGATCGGGCACGTTCGGTTGGACTGTGAAAACAAACAAAATATCCCATTGATCAGTAAAGGCAATGGTTCGAGATTCATGCGCTGCTATACATTTTTTGCAAGCGATTAACTACTTAAAATTATTGCTGCACATTATTATCACGAAGTGTTAACCAGAAACCGAATTGTACGATCAACGTTCATTTAAAAAACGAATGATAGATAAAAACGGTGGGTTTAACCGTCGCTTGGAGAAGTCCGCGGCGAGTGGCCAAAATTGGAAATTTACCTTGAGCCACTTGTCGATGCACTTGGCGTGGAACTCGTGCGAGCAGGGCAACACACGCAGCGACTGGAGCGCCTCGAAGTCGCACATGCACACGACGCAATTCGTCTGATCGCCCTGATGGGTCTCGGCGTTGAATTTGTACGAAGGCAGCTGCTCGACCTCGGCGCGCGTGAGGCCTCGGGGTTTCGCTTCGCCCAGTCGCTCCGCGAGCGAGAGAAGGGCCTCGTAGTTCTCAGTCTCCGCCGACTCCGGCGACGAGAGCTCGGCTTGGCTGTACGGAGACAACGGCGGATTGCTGAACATCGCTCTGAATATAACAAAAAAAACATGGTTACCATGCGAATAATTTTTTTTTTTTTAAATGATTGTCGAAAGATCAATATTATTTTTTTTCAACTCCTAAGCCCGAGTATTGTTATTATTATTATATTTTTGATTTTTTATTTGATTCCTGCGTATGCCTTCTTCAGGCTTTTATGTTTTTTACCCCAACTCCCCTTCTTTTTCTCCACTCCCCTTCATCCACTTCAATTTATTGAGTTCCCCGCAGGTGATACCCGCAGCCACTCTTTCCTAATGCACTACTGTATCGCATTTGCACTCCGGGCACAGGTGAACTGCGGAAAACCTGTGCCGATACAGGCGGCTATATTTTACTGACTTTTTGCTGTATGAGAATACATCAGAAAGTCGGAAAAGCTGCATCCCGCTCAACAGTTAACGCGCAAATTAGTACGTGGCTAAGCGGTCACCCATCCAAATGCTGACCCGAGTATTATTATTGACGTTAATTTCGTAGGGGTGGATGGTAACAACTTACAGGAAATGCAACAAAAGACCGGGGTAAGGTGTGGGTGGTAGAGGCGGCGTGCCTCGCCATGCTCTGGTTCTCTGCCGTCGGACGTTGCCGGCCGGTCGTCGCGTTCGATTCTGCAGCATGTCAAGCTGACTGCTGCGAGTTTCCGATATGAAGATCGGCGGTGGTGTCGTCACTTGGGCGAGAGCGGGTGGTGAGTACGAGTGCGGCATCGGGATCGGCGGGCCGCCACTGCCCACTCGATGATGATGATGAGATTCCATCAGCTCCAGCTCGACTTCTCGCTGTAACAACACGTCCAAACATTTTTATTCCGCGTCCATTGGATCAGGTACATATTGTATATTTGTCGGATAATTCATGTTTGTCGAACATGCAACACAAGCGTGAAATGCCTCATTTTTGACAAATCACAAACAGCTATTCCCGGTTTGATGCGAATTACTGTGTTTTTTGCCTGCATATTTAAAAACTGAATTTGATAAAAGCCAATTTGTTGCAAACGAGTAGCGAGCCTTCGTTATTGTTTCAGCATTATTACAAATTTATTTTTATACTAGGCTAATCACACGCGCTGGCGCGCGTGCCCGAGATACCTTTGCGCTGCTGCGCTCTTAAAAAGATTTAAAAGGGTAAACCGCAACTAAAAAACCGTTGTTTAGTTGATTAAAAAAAAAAAGAAATTTGTCGTTTTGCTTGTCAGAAATCGTAGATCTGGCCGCCAGGCCGAAAACCGCCCAAATCGGGGTCACGAAATTTATTTTTTCAAAATATCGACTTTTAACCTATACCATCGTTCTCAAGTCGCATATTCTACCCCTGAAAACACTGGTTAGAACCCTTTTTTAGTTGATTTTGAAAAAAAAATGTTTGGCCGAACAGTTTGTCAGAAATCGTAGATCTGGCCGCCAGGCCGAAAACCGCCCAAATCGGGGTCACGAAATTTATTTTTTCAAAATATCGACTTTTAACCTATACCATCGTTCTCAAGTCGCATATTCTACCCCTGAAAACACTGGTTACAACCCTTTTTTAGTTGATTTTGAAAAAAAAAAAATGTTTGGCCGAACAGTTTGTCAGAAATCGTAGATCTGGCCGCCAGGCCGAAAACCGCCCAAATCGGGGTCACGAAATTTATTTTTTCAAAATATCGACTTTTAACCTATACCATCATTCTCAAGTCGCATATTCTACCCCTGAAAACACTGGTTACAACCCTTTTTTAGTTGATCTTGAAAAAAAAAATGTTGGCCGAACAGTTTGTCAGAAATCGTAGATCTGGCCGCCAGGCCGAAAACCGCCCAAATCGGGGTCACGAAATTTATTTTTTCAAAATATCGACTTTTAACCTATACCATCGTTCTCAAGTCGCATATTCTACCCCTGAAAACACTGGTTACAACCCTTTTTTACTTGATTTTGAAAAAAAAAAATGTTTGACCGAACAGTTTGTCAGAAATCGTAGATCTGGCCGCTAGGCCGAAAACCGCCCAAATCGGGGTCACCGTAGATTAAACAGTGCCGCAGCGCTCATCACGACAAACTGTCAAATCTCGCGCTGTTAAACAAAAACTGTCGGTCGTCACGGCCCTCGACCAATCAGAGGCCGAGTTATATCGACAACAATGGTTGCTCATGCACTTTTTAATAGAGGATTTCCCGCGAAACTCGTTGGGAAGTTGCATATTTACAGAGTAATGAATATTTCATAAAATATAAAAGAAAATGCGGGTGGCGTGCAATTTTGATGATCCGACACGGATACGTTCCAGATAAAGTGTTGTTTTTTTGTCGAACGATTCGCAGCTGCTCATTAATCGAACGCGCTAAAGCAGGATGAGAAATATTGAAATTTGTCGGTACGTTACACGAGTTTGTTCGGATATAACTAGGTACCTGCTGCGATAGCTGATGATGAGCGGTGTAGTGTGTAGTGTGGACGGGTGGCGGTGGTGGATGGGCGTGCAGGGCGGCGACTGGTCCACCTGCCGGTGCTGGATATCCTCTGGGAGCGGCTCCGACCAAGCTGTGACCCGGATGACCCGGGTGACCCGGGTGAGCCGTCGAATAATGACTGTGGTGATGATGGTGAGCCACCTAGACAGACAAATTTACATTTAACACGTTCCCCCGACAGTCTCCTTAATAATTCACATTTATAACGCGGGAAAAACATTATTTAATCTAAAACGACAAAACGATCATTATTCCGATGATGCGGTTTGTCAAGTTATCGCTGCATTTAAAATTAAAACATTCATTTCGTTTTTATCAGCCCAGAAATAATCAGTGGTGGCGTCACTTTCTATCATGAATTTCATTATCATTTCGTTTCATGATGCAAAATATTGAACCATGACGAAAAACGCATTGATACACATTGTCGTTCAGCTGACTCGAGTCTCTCAAGTGAAACCCATATTCGTTTCAAATGAACCCGCTCTGCCGGTGCAGGTGGCTCTGCGGATGATGGTGCATCGCTCGCACCGACAGAGAAGAGACAAGATCGGGAAGAGGGGCTCGTCTCCGAAGAGAGGACGAGTTTTTTTCTCCCTCGTGCGTGGAGCTCTCTCGGGGTGTAACGTGAATAGGAAACAGGTGTAAGGGGGAGCAGCAACAGCAACAGCAGCAGGAGCAGGAACAGGGCAAGAGAGGCCGGTTAGGGCGCCGTCGACGCTGTACTCCGAGACTCAGTGGTGCACTGAGTCTCTACCCTCATGGAAATGGCCACAAAGCGGTCGGTGGCATCTGTCACACACACACACACAGACGCACACGCACGCGAGGGAATGTCTCCTCCTCCTTCACTGTCCTTCTTCGCTCCCCACAGTTCTCCATACACGAGACGGAGCCTCCATACGAATGCTAATGAGACGCGATAATCAAATGCCACGCTCATACACGCTTCCTCGATGGAAGACGAGGCGTGTCCGGTGGCTCTTTGAGACGTCATGCGTATGTAGCGTCGAGACGACCTGACCACGACTCCTCTCCAAAGGCAGGAAGCGGCAAAGGGCAAAGAAATAACAATAGAAACGAAAAGAGGAGTGCAAAATAATCATTCGAGACTCGAAAGGCTTCTTGTTATTATTTTCGCCATAGAATTTCGGCTGAACGTTTCGCGACTTCAGTGCGAACTTTCTGGCTGAATGTTTTGAGCTATTGCGGAGTCCTGACTGTAATATAACTGCATATATTCGTATCTCAAATGGGAAATCGCGCAAGGATTGTCATATTATTTGATAGTCGGACGAATGCGCCAAATTCGAGGCCCGATTTCTGAAGAATTTATTCGAAGGCTATCCTGACGATGAAATAAAAATTGGAACTGTTTTTTTTTATCAATGGGTTTCTCCCTCCACGAAAAAAAAACCCAGCCGACGGCGGTGTTGCTAAAATAATGGCGGAATGCATAAAAAAAACACACGGTAAGAAAGACACGTTAGCGAATTTACAGTGCAGGCAGCACAGTGTTCAAAGTTACCTGGCAGGAGTGCGCGAAGGCGTGAGCCCCCGTGGGCGTGTAAATCCCGTGAAGCTGACAGGGAATTCTGTAGCCGGTTGCCTGGGGATGCCAGAGCGGCTCGCCGCTAACGGTGACGCCCAAACCGGAGACGCCGACCTGGCCGACCTCGACGACCACCGGTCCGTTGGCCCCTTGCGTCGGATGATGCCCCGTGCCGACCGGATGCTGCGGGTGAGTCTGATGAGCCCCGTGAATGTTGTGATGAGCGTTGTGAAGATTGTGATGGGCGTTGTGGAGGCCGTGATGAGAATTGTGAATGTTGTGGTGAGAGCCGTGGAGGCTGTGATGGGAATTGTG
The DNA here is from genome assembly GCA_964034905.1 of Itoplectis maculator. Taxonomy (NCBI): domain Eukaryota; kingdom Metazoa; phylum Arthropoda; class Insecta; order Hymenoptera; family Ichneumonidae; genus Itoplectis; species Itoplectis maculator. Next base: position 7,934,294 of record OZ035861.1, read on the forward strand.
AATAGTCGGATGGGATCCGTGCATCCCGGGGATGAAGGGATAGGAGAGGGTGAACGCGTCCGCGTAGCGCGGATAGCGATTTCTTATCGGCGGCGATCCTCGGGTCGACATGTGATTACGGGGCGAACGACGCTGCGGCGCCGGCGGCAATTCCCAGGGCGCTGGGCTCGAGTGCAGAGGTGGCGTCGGCGCCGCCGGTGCTGCCTCTTGGACTTCCATGCCCGCCACTGCGCCGTTTCGCGATATTCTGCGACGTTTTCTCGACGGCGATTCGCTCTGTTGGAAAAAAAGGCACAGACGGCACGGAAATACAGATTAGTAAACGCGGTTCATGAAAATGTTGCTGTTTTAAGATCACAAAGACGCTTGCAGCAGTCGATTACTGGCGAACAAAATGTATTACTTATTGCGTTTTTTTTTTTTAGAAATTCTGAGAGGAAACCCTTAAAAAATAATATAATCCATTCCGAGAGACACTCGTAAAAATGAAATTTCTATTTTTTTATTTTTATTTTAAAAAATGTTCTACACTGTCGACAAATTGTCACGTGTGTTTGCGAACTCTACGGCCGTTTGATATCTAACGAAAACCCCGAACGATACAACATCTTACCTTCCTACCGTCGTCCTGACTAGGCTGCCTGTAGTACGGCGGCGATGGCTGAATCTGCACGGGACTCAGAGGTAACTGGTTCGTTGCTGTAAGAAAAGTAAGAAGAGGATGGCGGACGAGCCGCCCGGTTAGTCACCGCTTCTCCAAAGGCTCGTCTCGTGCACCGTGCCACAATGTGCCGAGAGGTGAAAAGCCCCATTACTACTGAACGGCTGAGAAACGATAACCCGAGTCCGGGTTAATTTTGTATCGGGACGTTAAGTCGCAAATTTCGTCACTTTTATGGATGTTATTCTGAATATTTCGTCGGTGAGGGCGCGGAAGTATCGACCGACTCGTCGAGGCGATAAAAGGCACTGTAGGATTCGATGAATTCAAGTACCTTGAGAGCTTCTGCGGTACTCCATGTCGACGCCACTTGCGCCCAAGCCCGGGCTAAGATTGAGCAAAGGTCCTCTCATTGTGTTTTCCTGAAAAATAAAATGTAATTTTTTTTGTTTATGTCGTTTGAAAGTACCGTCGAGAAAAAATGAAAAAGTAAAAGGATCGAACACGCCAATTTAGTATTCAAAGCAACCCACAATGCGTGGTAAAAAATTGCTACTTATTACAACTGCTTTGTATTTTTTTGTTACATTTTCGTGCGAATTAAGAATCGAAAGAGTATGAGTGAAAATAAATAGTATTGTTCGTTCGGGGCACTTATTACAACTTATTGCACCTGGGCTACTTATTACAACTGTTTTATATTTTTTGTTAAATTTTTGTGAGAATTAAGAATCGAATGGGTATGAGTGAAAAAAATTGTATTGTTCGTTCGGGGCAGCGCGTTATCTCGGTTTCTCTTTGCAGCAGCGGCGGCGCATCTTGAACAAAAGGGCAACTCACTTGACCGCAAATGTTGATGTGAAGTGGCGGCGAGTTGGCAGGTGGTCCAGGCTGTTCCTGCGGAAAGTGCGGCGGCGGTCCTCTGGACTGTGGACTGTGCTGAGGGGTCGGCTTGTAACCGACGCTCGGTCCACTCACCGCACCGTGATAAGAGACCTCCTTTCCAGCTGGACCCGAGGACGTGCCAACGCCCGGGCAGTCCCTGATCGTAACGGAGAGAAAAAAAGGAAAATTAAAACAGAACCAATTGCGAAAAAAATACATTTGGAGTCCGCACCATCGCACCCGTCGATGGCGCGAACTCAATCTCTCCTTTCTACCCTAATTCTCAGGGGAATTCCAATCGCCGGTATGCAACTCCAATTGTAACGATCATTTCACGTAATTACAATAAATTTTCTAAAACTTTTCAACTACAAAAATACTCCATCGGAAAAAAATAGCGTGAAATTTAACGAAAAAAATAATCAATGACCCAGGAAATTTATTTCCATTTTACTGCAACAATTAATTGCAAGTCAGAACTGCAAAACTTGCCAGAATATTGAAATTATCGTGAAACGAACTGCGTAACATTTATTTCCAAAAGTAACGAGGACATCTTTGTGCGATTTTCATCCTCGGGTTTTGAGGAACTCCAACGACAAAAAAGCTTCTATTTGGGATGCTGGGATTTTTTTTAGGAATCCCGAAACTCGGAAATTGCTCGCTTCGAAGGGCAAAGGGAAACGCGACGGTCGAGAGGCGAGCAAAGAAAAAAAAAAGCTTTCGACGTGCTGCGGCTTCGACTACGTGACCGTCCGGCGTGCCAGATCTCTCGGGTTGAGATTCGATAAGGGCCAACGCGCGGGGGGGGGACACTTAGCGGCCTCGGGTGACTCTCGAGTGTCTCTCCTATCTCGGCCTGTGCTCTCCGCGCGCGAGGCGAAGAGATACGAACGATGCGTTTGTGTATCGCGTGTGCACACTCCAAACGGACACGACGCGCGTTCCAAGATGGCCGGCATTTTCCTCTTCACTCTCTCGTCTTCGGCGTTGGGAGAAGTAAAAAATATCGCGCTTATCGCGTGAACACCGAGGGACGACGCTGGGCGCGAGAAAACTTTCGACTCCCTTTCGTCTAAACAGTACTCCCCCTCCCCCTTCTCCCCTCCCTTCTCCGCGGACCTGTCTGCGCGATCCGGCGGTTACTCCGAAATTTATAGAATTTTTCAACGGTCCACCAGAATAATCAGGATGATCCTCTTGACCTATATATTCTCCCTCTCTCTCGTTTTCTCTTTCTCCGCCTCTGGTTATTCGGTGCGTATCTCGTATTGGGAAATAAAAGTCAGCTGCGACGTTCCCCGTGTTTTTCCGAAAAATATTGTCGGGCACAGAAGCCACGTACCCGAAGCTATTTTCATTTGAATAAATAAATTAAAAAAATGTATTTATTCATTTTAAACATTAAAAAATATATTCATTAAATTTATTTATTAGGACGAGGGACGTAAATTACGAGGAAAACACTGGAAATACGCTGGAAAGTGGAATTAGACTCGCGCAGCTGTAATCGGCCGACCACGAGCCACGTGAGACGACGAAGGCAACACGAGTTGAAAATCAAAGGAACGAAGTATTGAAAATCAATCTGAAGATCAAATAAAAAAATCGAACGAACTGCATTTAAATCGACATCTCGACAGAACGTAGAAAGTAAAAACTAAAAAAGAAGTATAAATGTGCTCATGCCGTGAGGGACGTACGGTTAGACGAAGAAGAAAAAATTACAATCTAGTACAGTGGGTACGTTCTGTAACGTGGCTGCTATATAATAACGAGTAATAACGTGTGAACGAGGCACAAAGTGGGGAGCAGACGAGACGAGACGAGAGAGCGAAAGACAGAGAGAGAGATGACTAAAGTACATATATAGTACACAGTAATAACGAGAGAGATGGTATATCATTACGTGTAATAACAGACACGCAGCACAGTTATTAATACAGACGCAAAACGTGAGAGAAACGTTGCTACAGCTACGAAACTGAAATGCTACGAAATGCAGAGAGGATTCAAAACTTATAGGATTTTCGTGCTGTATTGTGGCAGCGAATGTGCGCACGCGCTTCTCTACTCGAAAATAGAGAGAGATATGATAACAATGATAACAGCGACGATATTGTTAATGCAAAACGAGGGCGCCACGCGAAGGTTCAATCGGAATATTCGACGCGGCGAGCAATCGGTACAGCCCGCCGAGCCGCAGCCGCGAACGCGAGCCCTGTACTCTCGTCATTTAGCGTCGATTAGAGGCGAAGCCCGCGCGCTGCCGGCAGACGGCAACCGCACGAGGAGAGCCGCGCGTCACAGAGCTCGATCTGGAAATTGAATACCGCCGCCGCTATGTTCGCGCAGCTCCGGCAGACCCTCCCCCCCCCCCCCCCCCCCCCGGCTGACTTTTTCCACGTCAAATTTTGCAACGGCGACAGAGTCAATTTGTGCCAATGGGCAACTATATTTTCGGCCATTTTTTTATACAAAGCGCAACTTATGGACTCGAACAAAACAGGCGTATTTACTTTATTTACAGCGACAGCGACTCGTACTTTTTTCGTAGGACAATAAAAATAAACAAAGACGCCTTTCAGGGCAAATAACACAAGTTTCAGATTTAATGAAACAATAATAATTATTATTATTACTGCTACGTTAAAAATTTCTAGACGAAATTCGCGAAATCTTGATAAACAAAAGACATTATAATTTTTTTGTCATTTTTTCGTATTACATAAAAATAAACAACAACGCCTTTGCAGGGCAAATCAAGTTTAAAACTCAAGTTAAAAATTTGATGGAATAATAATAATAATAATAACTTGCTTCCAAATTTCTAGACGAAATTCGCGAAATGATGACCAAAAGATATATTTCCAGTTTCGACGTTGTGTGTGTGTGTGTGCGTGTGCTCGAAATTGCGATCGTTAAGTTGACATCGTCGTCGGACAGTATCGTGTCGTCTGTAGTGACTGCGTGGTATTCGCTATTTAAAGATCCCGTCGTGTGGTAGTTGCGCACTCGGCGATTTCCTCGGCCGGGAGATAGTCTAGTGGTTCAACACGTCATAAGTCAGACGCGAGTACACGGGTTGCTACTACTACGCGTCCGTGTAGTTACGCGCGCGGTATAGTCGATGCGCTCTGGGCTGTACCGCGGTGCTTATCGCTTCTATCCCATCCAACTGGCGCGAACAGCAAACCTGACGCGTTACTCGCTGCATGACGTACCGTCGACGATTAAAGGGTAGCGTGTTTCTACCTACAGCGTTTCGAGAGAAAAAAAAAAGATAATGAAAAAATGCAAGAACTTATGGTCGTCGGAAGAAGACGTGTAACTTTTTTAAATATCAATACACCCATTTATTGGTGTGTCTGTATATCTATAGAAAAAAAAAAAGATAATGAAAAAATGGAACAACTTATGGTCGTCGGAAGAAGACGTGTTACTTTTTTAAATATTGATACACGCATTTATTAGTGTGTCTGTATATCTATAGAAAAAAAAGATAATGAAAAAATGGAACAACGTATGGTCGTCGGAAGAAGACTTGTGACTTTTTTAAATATCGATACGCGCATTTATTGGTGTGGCTGTATATCTATAGACCTCGAGAATACGACAAAGGGCCCTGCAGATCGGTCGTTCCATTCGCGTTCGGGAAGTTCGCCGAGCCGACGGGTCTTGCGTCGAGAGAGAACGAGAGAGATGAAACGTCTAGCCCGTGAGTTAAATAATTCTCTTTCGAAACGGCGCGAGAGAGAAAGCGAAACGAGGAAACGATGAATCGAAGGGTGCGCGCTGCTCTACAAGTATGTATATATATGCGACGACGAAGTCGACGGGGGAGTTGCGCGCTCGCTCGGCTCGCGGAGAAAACACGAGTGGGTAAAAAGGGGGCAGGAAACGCGAAGGAGTGTCGAAAGGTGAAGGAATCGAACGCGACGTCGAAGCGCGGGGAAAGGAAAATCGAGCACGCCGGGAGAATAAAGGACGCGTGAGTTGTCGAAATGTCGTCCCACTTTGTGCGTTTCTTCCCTATTTCATTTTGTAAAAAAAAAATAGACCAGAGTGTTTTCGCGATATGCACTCGGAGAAAAAAGCGTTTTTCTTTGGAATCAATTAAGATAAACGTTAAATCGTATCTTCGTAACGAACATGATAAAAAAAATCGAAAATTGTCGGTGTGCCCTTAAAAAGAACGCCTGGACTCTGCTTCTCACTCATTACGCGTCCGCATTTTTTCGTTATGTTGAAGTTTGCATCGTTAGACAGCAACGAAAACAAAAAAGAAAAATTATTCTAATGAACCCAAAGCATCGTACTCGGTATAAAAAGTTATTATAACGATTGATCTTTATAATAACTTTATTGAATCGCTCGAATCATTTTAGAATCGTTAGAATAATTTAAAAAATTGTTTTCGTTGCATTCCAACGATGCAAACTTCAACATCATATTTCTTCTCTGCGCCGAGCGAGAATTCAAAAGGCCACGAAAAAAAATCGTCGGGACTGTCTGTACGCACTGAGATATAAAAATTCTTCCTGCGACAAATTTCTTCGACGCGATTTACTCCAGGATTATCCTAGTGGTCCGGGGGGGCAGGGGGGGTGGGCTGAGGGGTCCGGGGGGACGTGTATCGTCAACATAGCGTATGGAATACCCATTGTGAAAGCGCGGCGAGGGGCCCTGCTGCCGATAGGGATACTCCTTGTACTGCTGCTGGTTGATCTGCGCCCCGGGATGCTGAGGATGCGGGGGATGCTGGGGTCCGCTGTGGGGATGCCAGCCGCCGCGATTGTGCGCGGACTGCGCGGACCTGCCGTGGGGCCCACCGGGCCCGCCGGGGCCCGGCCCGGAGCCCACGGCGGGTCTGTAGCGTCCCTGCATTCCCATTCCGCCGCGATGCTGCTGATGACCGCCCGTTCCGTTCATCGCTGACGTTTGCTGCTGCTGCTGCTGCTGCTGCTGTTGCTGCTGCTGCTGCTGTTGCTGTTGCAGTTGCTGCTGCTGCAGTTGCTGCTGCTGTTGCTGGTCCAATCTCTCGTCGCCGCCGCTGCTGCGTCGCCGTCTGCGTCGTCTCGTTGGTTTCTCGACGTCGGCGCAATTTCTGCGGTTGCCGAGGTTGCCGCTGCTGCTGCCGCCGCTGCCGCCGCCGCCGCCGCTCGTCGCGGCGTCCCAGTCGCCGGAGCCGATCTGACGAACGAGGAGAGCAGCAGCAGCCTCGACGAGACCCTCGCCGGCTACGGCTACAGCGGCGCCGGACGCTCCTCGACGCTCGGCCACCTCCGTCGAGTCTCGGACGTCCTCGGAGCTCGGCTGCTGGTGCTGCTGCTGCTGCTGCTGCTGCTGCTGCTGCTGCTGTTGCTGCTGCGGCGGCTTAACCCACGGCCAAGAAGACGAGGACGACGGCGGCGTCGAGCGTCCACCCGCCCCTCCTCCGCCGGCACCGACGCCGCGAAGACCCGACGCCTCGACGACGACGATCCCGCCGCCCGAGCTCTCGTATTCCGTCGTCAATCCTGGATACCTGAACGCAACGCGGAACCAACTTCTTCACATTTTTGTTCCAATTTTTTTTTTTAGTTTGTTGGTTATTTCTTGGTTATTCAATTCGCAAAGCGCCAAATGTTAGGGTTAGGTATAATGAATATTTGTTTTAAATATTGATATTGCTGTAAAAGTATCGATCCCCGGTGTGTTAGTTGGGCGGCATCGAAAATATTGATACTTTGACGGCATTCTTAGTAAGGGGAGGGAGGGGAGAGTCGTAGAGACGCAAGCTCGAAAAAGCGACAGACATTGGTAGTAGAGTGAAAGCGAAGAATGGACGCAGAGAGGGGATGATAAGCGTAGGGAGAGAAGGAGGAAGATCGCTTGTCATGCTCGATCGGACGTAAGATCTGTCCTTAAAATTGTGGAGAATGCACGCTCGATTTTTTTTCTTTACCTACATAATTGTTTCGCTCTCTGTTAAAAAAATGCTATCGCTTTCTTATCGTGTTATTTTTTGTTTGCTCTTTCTGCCATTATTGCATTTTTTTCAAGCTGCTTGCCACCCGTTCACTTAATAAATAAAATATACTTCGACGGTATTCGACTTGGCTAGAATTTCGCTGCTTGATTTTCTCAGCGGAGAAGAGAAGAGATCACTTAATAAATAAAATAAATATATTTCGACGCTATTCGACTTGGCTAGAACTTTGCTGCTCGATTTTCTCAGAGGAGAAGAGAAGAGATAAAAAAAAAGGAAATCCATCTCCGGTTGAGGGAGTTCGGGCAGCCATGGCTCGTCTCGCGACACGGGCAAAAGACCCTTGTGCCGATTCCAACATCTCGCCCGCTCGGATTTTCGTGTCGGTTGTGCGAATTCCAGGGCTCTCACGCAGGAGGCCGGGCTGTGTGTGTATATCTGTCCACTTGTTCGTGTGTGTATGTGTGTGTGTGTGCGTGTGTGTGTCCATATGTATGTTTCCATGTGTGTGTCGGGGCCGAAATCCGAGGAAACGATTAAGTGGACCGGAATCCAGGCCCCGTTGCTTTTGGCCGGCGGCGCGTCAGGCGCGACAGCGTCGTCCGCGCGGCGACCAGCCGGATGTACCAGTCACTGACCGGTACATCGGTACACAAGCTTTCCTCGACCGTCCGGACTGTCCGAGGTTCGAGACCAATGTGCCTCAATTCTCGAGCTGAGAGAGGGAAAGACGATTAAGTGGATCGGAATCCAGACCCCGTTGCTTTTGTCCGGCGGCGCGTCAGGCGCGACAGCGTCCTCCGCGCGACGACAAGCCGGATGTACCAGTCACTGACCGGTACATCGGTACACAAGCTTTCCTCGACCGTCCGGACTCTCCGAGGTTCGAGACCAATGTGCCTCAATTCTCGAGCTGAGAGAGGGAAAGACGATTAAGTGGATCGGAATCCAGGCCCCGTTGCTTTTGTCCGGCGGCGCGTCAGGCGCGACAGCGTCCTCCGCGCGACGACGAGCCGGATGTACCAGTCACTGACCGGTACATCGGTACACAAGCTTTCCTCGACCGTCCGGACTCTCCGAGGTTCGAGACCAATGTGCCTCAATTCTCGAGCTGAGAGAGGGAAAGACGATTAAGTGGATCGAAATCCAGGCCCCGTTGCTTTTGTCCGGCGGCGCGTCAGGCGCGACAGCGTCCTTCGCGCGGCGACGAGCCGAATGTACCAGTCACTGACCGGTACATCGGTACACAAGCTTTCGTCGACCGTCCGGACTCTCCGAGGTTCGAGACCAATGTGCCTTAATTCTCGAGCTGAGAGAGGGAAAGGCCGGCAAGCGGCGGCGGCGGTGGAGCCGCCGCCGCGTGGTGAACAGCACGTCGCGCGAGTCGCGAGACGGTGTAGCCGGCCGCCCGAGCAGCCGGGCCGACTGCTGCCCCGTTGCCCAGGAGGAGAGAAACTCGTTTACCTTTAAACTCGCGCAGCGGCGACGGCGAGACCGACGCGTGTGTGCGCGCACGTTCGCCCGACCGCTGGTGCCGCTGCTGCTGCTGCTGCTGCTGCGGCAAATTTTTTTATTATTTTTATTTTTTTTTATTATTTTCATTTTTCCATTTTTTTCGCGTCCGGCGCAGAAGCGGATGACGAAAGCCCGCGTGAAACCCACGATTTTTTGTCCTCTTTGTATTTATCTATGAACGTGCGGCTGATTAATTTTCGCAGGAAGGCGACGGGGCGCTGCGCGGCCTCTCCGAGGAGCCAGGACTCGAGCAGGAAGCTGGGCAGGTTCGGGTTTTGTCGTCGTAACCAGGTGGAAACTTTGAGACGGCAACAAAAACACAGTAAAAAATTTGTAGGATAAAAAAAAAACGAGAGTGTTGTTTTTAGTCGATTTATAAATAGACGGGGAATGAGGTGAAAGTAGCGACGAAAACTGGATTTCGCGCCCCGGAATCGACCGGAATTGAGCCGTTAGCAATTACTTCACCGTTTTCGTCGACCTTTCGTCGTCTTGAAAAATTGTTGGACAGTGTTTCGGCTGTCGCATTGTACAAAAATCTAATTCGAATTTTTTCGTCGGTTTACACGTGAAAACTTCCGAACATTTTTCATGGTGAAAGTTTTAAACTTGAATTCTATTCGCATTCTAAAAAAAAATGAAAATAGTAGTCGTACGGTTACTGAATAGCAGATGCTCGTGGTATTCATGCTTCGAGATCGATTCGAAGGTTGGAACGATCGGAGTGTGTCCGGATTACTTCAAGAGGAGGCTCTCTACTATTCTCGCAGCGAAAGAGAGAGAGACGGGTCAGCAGGTAAAGCCAAAGCCAAAGCCTCGTCGCCGTCGTCGTCGTCGTCGTCCGTCCGGGACTATTTTCTCTCGGCCTGTGTGTATATAGTTATTCAGGAGATTCCTTTTACCAGTCGCCAGGTATACCGGCGGGTCTACACAAGCGAGGCAACACACTGAGTCAGCCTGTCTGGTGCGTGTGGAGAGCGAGGCGGAGGAGCTAGAAACGCCCAAACCCGACTGAACTGCATACAGAAATATTCACAATACGCGCCCGTCACCTTGAACTTTGCCCGTTGGGCACGGTCAGGCGAGATGGGAATTCGCGAATGATCGATTGTACGATTTATTCCTTCGCCGACGACGGAATTCTCGAGCTCGGAGCCGCTCGGATCTGTGAGTCACCGCGGGAGGAGTAAACACAACGTAAAATTCAACGTAACAGTCGATATTCGACGAAATCTGTAGTCAAAGAAAATTATAATAATAATATAATATTATTATTATTCTCATTATTATAAGAATAATGATATAATATTAATATTAAGAATAATAATTATAATATTCCATATTATTATTATTTTATTACAATAATGATAATAATAATAATATTAACACAAACATTATTGAAACGGATTCTTTTTCAATTTCCTGACACTCAGTCGAAAGTTGAAAATTTTGATCGCACGGCGTCTCAACTCGGCAGACTTGTAAAAATAAAAATAAAAAAACCGCTCCCGGTTTTTTGTTCAGTTTGGAAACCGCCGGAAGAGCGAAAAGACCCGGAGCACGCGAGCCGGCGCGTCTCGTCGTTGTTGCCACACGCGCTCGAAAAATTGCGCGATGCCTCTCCCCGCGCAAAATTGGCTCTGCGCGCGCGCGCGCGCGCGCGGCGGGTATCCGAGAAAACGTCTGCGGGCCGGAAGGCCGCGTGGCCAGACGCCAGAGGGCGAGAATTATTTATCGTGCGCGAGCGTTATCGATAAATAAGAATATGAGTAAATAAATAAAAGAATAGGTAAATTAATAAATATGTGGATAAAAACAAGGATTTTCGATCGACGATTTCTCACCGAAGAGAGAGAGAGAGAGAAAGGGATTGCGAGTGGGGTAACAGCGGCGACGGGGCTGGAGATTGTGAGGAAGACCGAGCGAAGAGAGGAGGATGGAAAACGCTCGCCGCAGTCTCCCCTACTCCGACGGAATAATGATGGACATTATGTTAGCCGGGGTCGGCGCGGTGGGTTCGTTCGTCCGTTCGTTCGTTGGTTCGTTCGTTCGTTCGTTCGTTCGTTCGTTCGTTCGTGCAGCGGCAGCAGCAGCAGCAGCAGCAACAGCAGGAGCGGCGAGGGAGGTGAGGGAGGAGAGGGGGGGGGAGGGACGAAACACCGGGTTGCGGGGCGGACAGGCGGTAGGAGCGGCGTCGGTATCGCCACTGGCAGCGCAGGCGGCACCCCCGCCAGTCGCCGTCGAACCCTCGTCCGCCTCTATACACATCGCTATACACACAGGTACACACCACGTGTACGACACGATCCTCGTCGTCCCAGGTACCGCCACCTTCCTGCCAGTTGTTCTCTCTCTTTCCCTTTCGCTTCGACAACGGAAAAGCTTTTTTTTTTTGTCAATCGCAAAATTCTCTTCTCCGGTCGTCCGACTAAATGTATAACAGTTGTTGCTTTATTTTTAAAAATTCGTGAGCGACCATTGTTGGTTTAATTCGGGGGCCTCTGATTCGTCGTTGGGAAACCGGCGGTTGCACTCAGAAAAATGTATGGTTGTCTGAGACGACAACAATGTTTTGATGGTTCCCGCAATTATAAGTAATTAAACCGGCTGCCAAATGATGGTGCCCTTGACTATTTATATAGTAGAACACACTATATTTGACATTGTTATCCCCTAAATTTTTCTCAATGTGGTTGTTTAAAATACCGTACAATGCGCCGGGAATCGGCGCTGAGCTTTCGGTTGCGTTATCAGTGAAATCGTCTTGACGCGCTCGGGCACGTTCGGCATGGAAAAGCTTTTTTTTTTCAATCGAATTCTCTTCTCCGACCGTCCGACTAGATTTATAACAATTGTTTCTTTATTAAAAAGTTCGTGAGCGATCATTGTTGTTGGTTTAATTCGGCATCTGATTGGTCGTTGGGAAACCGGCGGTTGGTTGTTTAAAATACCGTACAATGCGCCGGGAATCGGCGCTGAGCTTTCGGTTGCGTTATCAGTGAAATCGTCTTGACGCGCTCGGGCACGTCCGGCATGGAAAAGCTTTTTTTTTTTTCAATCGAATTCTCTTCTCCGACCGTCCGACTAGATTTATAACAATTGTTTCTTTATTAAAAAGTTCGTGAGCGATCATTGTTGTTGGTTTAATTCGGCATCTGATTGGTCGTTGGGAAACCGACGGTTGGTTGTTTAAAATACCGTACAATGCGCCGAGAGTCGACGCTGAGCTTTCGGTTGCGTTATCAGTGAAATCGTCTTGACGCGCTCGGGCACGTCCGGCCGTCGTGACTGTGTCTGCGCTGCTCGGCGCCCCGCGAGCCTGCCGCCGCCCCCCCCCCCCCCCCCCGCACGGGTGAAAGGAAGCGCGTAGAGTGTGATATACGTTGCGCGAGGAGGATCTGGCACAAAGAGCGCGGGCTGGACGGAAGAGAGGCGGTGGAAACGCTGAATTTCTCTCTCGAGGGGTCAAAGGGTGCAGACGATATACGGCTGGGTCAACGGAAGGGACCTCCTCGGAACAAACGTAGAAGTAATCTAGTCCAGTGCGACTTCCGGTGTCCCTTTTTTCCTCGGCGCGTCATTCATAATTTTTTATTTTCTCGCTCGTCGTTGGAACGGTTAATTCAACTTATTTGCATTTTACCGCATTCTTTATATATTTTTATTCGAATATTTAGAAACTTCCATCTGATCTTGGCACTGTATTATTATTAACGGATTATGTTGAAGTTTGCATCGTTGAAAAGCAACAAAAACTTAAAAAATATATATATTCTAATGAACCCAAGGGATTCTAGTGGGTATAAAAAGTTATTATAACGTTTAATGTTTATAACAATTTTTTAGAATTGCTGGAATAATTTTAGAATCGTTAGACTAATTTTTAAACAAATTTTTCATTGCATTTCAACAATGCAAACTTCAACATCATATCAACGGTCGATGAGATTTTGATGCATCGAAAACGATGTGCGCGGCGAATCGAGAGAATGCGGGTCGAGAGAACGAATAATCGAAGCGAGACGTGCAAAACAAAGCGGGTCGTTTTGAAATAACGAAATGCGAACGTCGCTGTGTCCACTGAATACGAGAATTATATCACTGAAACGAGAGGGACAGGGTATAATAACCCTGGCTGCGACTCTGACCAACGAACGAATATATTACAGAACCCAAATGGCACCCAATGTAACCTCGCGCCTGCTGGCGATGTCGTTCATCGAGACACGCAGCCTCAAAGATAAAGAAAACAAAAATCATAATAACAATAATAAACGTGAAAAAAAATATTCTACGGGAACGCGACGAGGAGAGGCGGTCAATTCATTCTCTCGACCCGTATGCACCCGGTTGCCTCGTGGCTGTTGGTGTAAAATGCGCGAGAGTTCTGGCGCGGGGGAAAGAAAAATGTCGAGGCGTCATTGGCCGGCCGGCTGATTATGGGGGCGAGGGTTTACGGCCGGGCGAGGGTTCCGTCGTCGTCGTCGTCGTCGTCGTCGCTGCTGGTACGGCGAGGAACGGGCCATTGGGAAGCCCGAGAGAAGGACGCACCGACGGACGCTCGGAGAATGAGGTGTGTGTGTGTGTGTGTACGCGCGCGTATATACATATACAGGGTGATTCAGAATGTTTTTTCCACCCATGGGTATTTGGTGGATAATCGTCTCCTGAGCAAAGTTACTTAGGCGTTTTTCGAAATTCGCAATATTTATTTATAAACAAGCATCAACGAGTTTGAATAACTGGACCAATCGGAGCAGTAGAATTTGGCGCGCTCGAGTGTTTGGTATCAATTGATATTGTTTTACGGAGATTCGGCAACTTCAGTCGATACCGAACATTCGTGCGCGCCAAATTCTGCTGCTCCGATTGGTCCAGTTATTCAAACTCGTTGATGCTTGTTTATAAATAAATATTGCGAATTTCGTAAAACGCCTAAGTAACTTTGCTCAGGAGACGATTATCTACCAAATACCCATGGGTGGAAAAAACATTCTGAATCACCCTGTATATTGTGTATAGAAGACGCAGCCTGGAGGAACCCGTACCGTTTCTGGGTGGGCGCAATGCACTCTTCCTTCCTCGGGCTCTACTCGTGGCTGGCTCTCGTTGTCAAAAGGACGTGGCAAGGGAGCAACGTGTGCGATACCCGCGTCTGTGTTTACACACTCGCCAGGTACCCAATATACCCAAAGAGAGGCCGCGGCTTGGAGGGAAACAGCCGAAGAAATTGAGTACATTTTTTTATCGAAATTTCGACGAAAATTATGATAAATGATACATGTATATAGAAGTTTATACAAGGCATTCCATGCCAATTCGACCTGGCTGTGACATTTTCCTACCGCATAAAGGAATCTTTGTCTATATTTTTTTTCTTCAAGTAACTAAAATGACACGAAAAAATGATGACAATGTTCAATTTTTCATTCGTAAATTCGGATGGTTATAGTGATTATTGTCAACTATTATGGATTTTATGACAACTATTATGGATTTTATTGAAATTTGCAGCATGAATTTATTGATAACAAAATAAAGGCCATATACAAAATTGTCTACATTTATTCCGAAGTGGGCTGAACCTGTACATGTTGTTCATTTTCATTTCTTTTTTTAAGGGGGAAAAATACCTGCGGAGAGAAACGACAGAGAAGAGTCGTTTCTTGGGCTTTATCCGGCCTGGGCTGTCTTTTCGAAAGGACGCGCGGCGTGTGTATACAGAGAAGACGGGGCAGGCTCTTCAGGTACGGGGCGAGTCGTATGCGAAGACCGAGGCGGAGGACGTGGAGCGGAGGAGCGCCCAGCTGGTGCGGAGAAACAGCCGAAGAAGCGGCTATAAGAGAGAAGAGCTGTGTGCATTCTCGTCGTCTCTCTCTCTCTCTCTCTCGCTCCTCCGTCCGTCTCTGTCTGTCTTTGTCGTGCGCGCGCACCACCTGCCCTCGCCACGACCTCACAAACGCGGGCGCACTGCCACCGCACCGTCTGCGGTGCATTCACGTGCACCAACGGCTGCTGCTGCTGCTGCTGCTGCCGCTGCTGCCAACCAAGAAGCTTTTCCTTCGCCTTTCCTTCTTCTTCTTCTTCTTCTTCTTCTTCCTTCGCTTCTTCCTCTTCGTTCTCTTATTTTCTCAGCTCCCCTGAACTAGGCTGAGGGCACCGGTGCACCAACAGTAACACCGGTCAATGAACAAACGACCCTTTCAGGCTTCACGGCAATTTCTCAGGATTCGGGTCAACGTCGGGTTTTCCAAATATGTCTACACATTTCATATCGCACAGGGCTCGTCGATAACAACGTCTACGCACTTTTCCAGCCTAGTTTTTTTTTTTTAAATTAAATATGTAAGCAGGCCGCAGACTCAGCTCAAACGACTCGGCAGACGGAGCTGACATTCTGAGAGAAAAAATTGAGAATAAAATCCGCGAGAGGGGAGGAGGAGTCGCTCTTGCTTATCGAGCGTAACTTGTGCAAATATTAAAATATGAGGGCGAGGATTAAAAAATTTCTATTGAATATATAAACAAACCGCAAACGGCAGACTCAGCTCAAACGGCTCGGCAGACAAAGCCGGCAAAGCTCGGCAAAAAAAATTGAGAAAAAAAAATGCGCGAGGGAGAAGGGGCGGTGGGGGAGGCGTTATCGCTTATCGAGCGTAACTTGTGCGAATATTAAAATAGGAGGACAAAAAAAAAGGAAAAAGGTATTGTAAAATGGATAGGTAATATACATGGCGATTGGGCCGGGCTGGCAGCCTGTTATCGCGCAGCACGAACACCGTTAATGCATTAATGCGATATATCTGCGATATTAGATACTAATTATACGGCGCAGCGGGCGAAGGTCTAACGAGAGTTTCCAAATGACGTGGAACACGCGTAAGTATTAGTGGCCGCGCATCCCGAGCCGTTGTTGCCGCTGCTGCCGATGTTGCTGCCGTTGTGAGCTCAGTTCGCGAGGAACGCGCATGACCGGCTCTCTCTAATCCGAGGGTGCAACGTCATTTGCGTCTCAAAGCGCCACGAGAAACTCCAACTACACCTCAACTACACCGTAGCTCGTTAGACGTATATATGTGTAGGGCGTATATATCATACAATATATATCTGCGACCCATTATATAGTCCGGGCCGTTTGCGCAGGCCCGAGTCGGACAATGTAACGTGGCCCTCGGTGCGTTTCCTCCAAATTCTTCAAATTCTTCGGTCACTCATTACGCCTCGACTCAGGGCAAACGCAAAGTCCAAATGAACACCGCGAACTCGCAGAGCCGAGCGAACGGTTCATCGGTGAATATCCAAAACGAAGTGAACGAAGGCATCTTCGGCGCACATTGAACATTTCCGAGGAATCGGGTCAACATTGTTGTTTTCAAACTGATAACAATTGCCTTGCATTTTCGACGCGTCTTTCACAGAAAATTATGTTGAAGTTTGCATCATTGGAAAGCAACGAAAATAAAAAAAAAAAGTTCTAATGAACCCAAAGGTCTTTTAAAATCGCTAGAATAATTTCTTTTTTTTTCTTTGCATTTCAACGATGCAAGCTTCAACATCATCACAGAAACACTCTTCGAAGGCAATCTCGCGAGTGTTTTCCCATTTGAAATAAAATGGTCTGCAAAAGAAACTCCCTGATTCCGAAAAATCTTAAGGTAGACGCAAATCAGTTGCGAGTGTTGCTGATAAAAAAAATAAACCGTTTTATTTGCGAGTGACGCGGTAAGACGGGACACACGCGGCATTAGCCTGTCCACCGTGGGGTCTGCCACCGGCGGGGGGGACTCGTGAATTTAACGAGAGGGATCAAGGAGCAGAAGTGCTGCGGCCGGCTGATATCGCGTGTGCATGTATCTATGCGTATTTGTGTGTACGGTTCATATGTGTGTCCGTTGTCCATGTCCCTTTTGCGTATACGTGTCCGTGTGACCGTGTGCGTTGCTGCTGGCGGTGCTGAAGGAAGATCCAGCCAGGGCACAAACGATCGAGGGGCATTTCCGTCGTGCGTACACGACTCGGCTTACACAGAGAAGCGAGAGCGAGGGAGAGATAGGGACGGAACGGAGAAGGAGAGGCGAGGAAGAGAAGGAGGAAGGGAGAGAGGAAGAGACGTAGGAGTAACGAGGACGAGGGACACAAGAGCAGCGCCGGAGAGGCTCCGGTATATACTATACCGAACCGCCCGTACACACAGTGTCGGGCGTATCGATTCGGACTAAACATTCTCGGCCGAGAGCGCGTTGAGCGCCTCGGCAGAAGCAGCACCTACCCGCCAAGCTACGACGGACAAACACATAGAATATGTCAGAGATCGTCGAAGCTTTCGCGGCGATAAAGAATATAAACAAATGGACAGATATTCTCGCGGGAGAATAACCGACGAATGTCGAGCAACGATGAAAAGTCATTTCGAGTCAATTCCCAGCACCGAAATTCACGACACCCCGAAGTCACAACGTGGATTATGTTGAAGTTTGCATCGTTGGAAAGCAACGAAAATAAACAAATATATATATTTTAGTTCACAAAACGTTTTATTGAATTTAAAAAAAATTCATAAAATTCGTTTTTTTTTTTAATTAAAAAAAAAATGTTATAGTGACTCAAGGAGCGAAAATCATTAAATAAAAATTCCGAGACAAATTCGCGAGGTCAAGGGTGCGACCCAGAGGTCGATTACCATAGGAATGTTATGTATATATATATGTGTAACGTGTATGCAAGTCGTTGGCCCGGTTTCTGCGTTTAGTGCCGGCGCACGCACTCGCGTGGCTTATCGGCCGCGGGATTTGCGTCTCGGGTGCCGCGCGCGGCGCGCGCGAGTCCACGAGCCGGCAGCCTCCCCCCTTCCCCCCTACCACGCGCTCTCGTTGAGTTTCCTCACGCGGCTGATCTCGCAGCACCGCTGTTCTCTGCATGTCCGTCCGTCCGTGTGTGACGCGGCGCGCGACTCTCGGTATTTTTCGTCCGTCAACATCCCCCGCGCGAGAATGCGTCGTCGTCGATTGGATTCAACGAAACGCAAATGCCGAGTGAATTGTTGGGCGACAAGAGTTGTACATCGCAGAACTTTCGGGACTCTGTTTTTGTCATCGCGGCTTTGTGGGATAGCAGGGCATGATTTAGCTAACGTCTCGTGTGTCCACTGAGAAAAAAAATGGGTCTCTCCCCCAGACTAGTTTATCAATCGGTGAACATGTCGGAAGTCTGGGGCTCAGGCCTAAACTTTGCTGGAGCTTTCGCCAAGTTTTAAGAATGTTCCAGCTAAGTTGGGGCCTGAGCCCCAGACTTCCGAGATGTCCACCGATTGATAAAGTAGTTTGGGGGTGAGCCCCACATTTTTCTCTCAGTGTCCGAGAGCCGCGCGCGACCGTCGTGCGTTTTTTCGGGCAGACGAGGGGGAGTCGACTGTAGATTCGGCCACTATCGGAGAGTGCATTGGAGATTACGACGGCGGAGGATGCATCGTCGACCTCACGGTTGTTTATGTCCAGCGGCGGTCGACGCGAAGTACGTCTGAAATATTCCGGATATGCGGAAATACGGGATCGCGGATCGCGAACATTCGGATACCGGCGCGCGTCAAGTAATTCGGGGTTCGGGTGTCTGAGTCACGGGATTAAGAATTTCTAGCCTACAATCGTGCGCGATTCGAGCGACGAAACTACCACGGATCTTTGTCGTTGTGTTTGGGTGTGTGTGTGTTTCGGTTTACGGTTGTTTACGTTGTTGTTTCTCATACCGTATGGGGTAACACTCCCGCGTCGCCGTCATTCCTCGACGGTAAGGCACGAAGCTTCTCGCCAGTGTCACCGAGCTTGCGGACCGTGGGACGAAAGAAGTCTTCCGATTGGCTCGCCGATGGGAAGGAAATTTTTTTTCACAATGCTCGTTTTTTTTTTCCCGAGCTCCGCGGTCGTCTCTCTGTGTGTGTGTGTGTTTTGAGAATCGCGCACTGTCACGGTTTTCGCGGGATTGCGATTGGTGCGCTCGCAATCGCAGAGGCTGACACCATAGCGCGTGCGCGCGCGCGCACGCTACACAGAAATTGACACACCGCGAAGGTTGCGGCACAAAACGCACGCAGCGCACACGACACACGACGCGCACCAACGGGGGACTCACGAGACACGCTGGCTGCAACAGCAGGACAAATCCGCCTCCGATGGCGGCGCGCGACAGACTGGCGAGCGGAGTCGCCGCGAGGCCCGGAGGGGAGGGCCACTGGTGGGGGGGGGGGGGGGCTGCCGACCGATCGCCACCGCCGGCGCCGCCGCCGCGCTGCGGTGGTGGGGGGACACCGCAGTGACGGCGCTTTCGAGACTCGGGCCCCGCGCACCCGTACGTTAGTTTTTTGTTTCTATTACATTTCTTTCTAATTATTTAATTTTTGATAATATAACCTATATATAATAATTTAAACTTTTAAATAACCCTACAAAACCTTTTTTTAGTTGATTTTGAAAAAAAAAAAAAAGTTGTCGAACAATTTGTCAGAAATCGTAGATCTGGCCGCCGGCCCGAAAACCGCTTAAATCGGGGTCACGAAATGTATGTTTTCAAAATATCGACTTTTAACCTATACCATCGTTCTCAAGTCGCATATTCTACCCCTGAAAATACCGGTTACAACCCTTTTTTAGTTGATTTTGAAAAAAAAAATTTTTGGCCGAACAATTTGTCAGAAATCGTAGATCTGGCCGCCGGGCCGAAAACCGCCCAAATCGGGGTCACGAAATTTATTTTTTCAAAATATCGACTTTTAACCTATACCATCGTTCTCAAGTCGCATATTCTACCCCTGAAAATACCGGTTACAACCCTTTTTTAGTTGATTTTGAAACAAAAAATTTTTGGCCGAACAGTTTGTCAGAAATCGTAGATCTGGCCGCCGGGCCGAAAACCGCCTAAATCGGGGTCACGAAATTTATTTTTTCAAAATATCGACTTTTAACCTATACCATCGTTCTCAAGTCGCATATTCTACCCCTGAAAATACCGGTTACAACCCTTTTTTAGTTGATTTAAAAAAAAAATAATTTTTTGGTCGAACAATTTGTCAGAAATCGTAGATCTGGCCGCCGGGCCGAAAACCGCCCAAATCGGGGTCACGAAATTTATTTTTTCAAAATATCGACTTTTAACCTATACCATCGTTCTCAAGTCGCATATTCTACCCCTGAAAATACCGGTTTCAACCCTTTTTTAGTTGATTTTGAAAAAAAAAAAAATTTTTGGCCGAACAGTTTGTCAGAAATCGTAGATCTGGCCGCCGGGCCGAAAACCGCCTAAATCGGGGTCACGAAATTTATTTTTTCAAAATATCGACTTTTAACCTATACCATCGTTCTCAAGTCGCATATTCTACCCCTGAAAATACCGGTTACAACCCTTTTTTAGTTGATTTTGAAACAAAAAATTTTTGGCCGAACAGTTTGTCAGAAATCGTAGATCTGGCCGCCGGGCCGAAAACCGCCTAAATCGGGGTCACGAAATTTATTTTTTCAAAATATCGACTTTTAACCTATACCATCGTTCTCAAGTCGCATATTCTGCCCCGGAAAACACTGTTATCAACCTTTTTTTTAATGGATTAAAAAAAAATACGATGTTTGACAGAACTGTCAAAGTAATCATAAGTAAGCATCATCGTGTGTATAGTTAGAGTTCCGAAGCCGCCATCATAGTCGAAGTAAACAAGTCGATTGTGCAGTCAATTTGGTGCAATAATCAAGTGTATTCGCTTTCGGTGTCAGTGTGCCAAATTTACGGTTGAGACATTTGTCGCGGATTCGGCGGATGAGTGAAGGGAGGCGGGGGGCATTGGAAACCGCGTCGATCAGCTGGTCGCTGTTACGCGCGTGGCTTTCCCCATTCGCCCGCTGTCGGCGGCGGAGAATTATTTGTTTCGCGAAGAGTGCACGAATTTTTTCGCCCAGAAATGAATCCTTTTTGACTGGGAACCATCGTGCGAACCATCGAGTGATTAATCGAAAAACTAAAACCGATTCAGAGAAAAAAAAGGACGGTATTTATCGGTCGAAGGGCAGTGTTTATGTAACAAGGCTCAGGGCGTCCGTATTTTCGTATCTGCGTCGATGAAAATAAACTCCTGGGGGTTATGTTCGATTAGCGATCTTTCGACACGCAATATTCGCTCGTCCGAAGTCATAATCGAGATAGCGGCTGTGAATACAGCTATAATTAGTGAATTCGCCGCTCGGACCCTTTTCTTGTAATAACATCGACGAGCTGTTATTCCGCTGAAAATAGACGGATATTATGTACATCGAACGCTTGCACCTGACAAGGAGACTGACGAAGGCAAATACGCAAATACGATATAATAGTATTTTGCGATACAGGTGATGCGACCGTTATACGCAGGCCGAAGTTGACTTCGTTCGTTAACTGCGTTATGCATATGAACAGCCAAATGCGATTCCAGGTAAAACTCTTCGACGCGGAAGATCCGCTTATTTTCGGTTTGGGTTTATATCGGTAAATTCGCGGGTTCTATAATATGGCGACGTGAAACGTCGGTATCATCAAAGACCACGGATGTACAGGGGAAACGCAGATCCTGCGCAGAAACTACCGCGTATTTTCGTCATTTTAGGTGCGAAAAAACCCGATGCACGTCGTGCGCATGCGCCGAGCCGATTTCGTCGTTTGCACAGTCAACGACACAGAGCGGGACGGCTGTTTTTTTCGTGCGCTTCTCACGAGCCGCGTGTTTGCACATGCCGAACGCAGAGCCGAGCGGAGCAGCAGCAGCAGCAGCAGCAGCGCAGCTGAGAAACGATATCAGCTTGCGGTGCGTGCAATGCGCGCGCGCAGGCGCGAAGCTGGCGGAGATAAGAATTTACAAGCTCGCGAGAGCGAGCGCCTCGTACACTTTTCTACAGTTCAAATATACGCGGTACATCTGTGTATGCGTAATGATTAGATGCGAAGGGGTATATGCGGGGAATGGAGAGACGGAGGTTGAGGAGAGGAGGGGGGGAGGGGCAAGGGGCTTGATTTATTAGTTATCAGTGGTAGCTGCGGGTGGGTGGCAGAGGGACAGGGACACGGGAAGCCTATCCGACTGGCCTGGGGCCCATGGGGGTTTAATATTACGGAGCAGGGAGACCAAGGGCGGCAGCGCGACGAGCTTACAGCGAGCGCGGAGAGCACATAGGGGCGCGCGCGCGCGCGCGCGCTTGAGCCCGACGAGCGCTGCCAGGGAGTGTCGGCAGTACGTATCGCCGATGAGCGAGAGAGCGCGCTGCAACGACGGTTGCGCCAACCCAATGGGTGACCGAGAGAGACAACGCGAGAGGAGGGCGAGAACGAGGCAAAGGCGGACGCCTAAAGGACTTTCGAACGAAAGAGAGGGAGAGAGCGAGAGAGCTGCTGCTGCTGCTGCTCAGGACCTCGTGGAGGTTGGGGAAGAGCCTGCCGAGCTCTCTTGCAACGCAATGGGCGCTCTTGCTCTTTCCTTCCTTCGCTCGCTCGACGAGAACCGCGCCCCAGCCGTTGAAACACGGGGCATTTATATATTGTATATACGTGTAGCATATTTATACATAGCAGCTATGTGTACATGTATGTGTATGTACATAGCAGGTATATTTTGAGGACATTTTCTATATATTCTTGATATTTCTGCTTTAGCAAGGAATTTTTACGGTTTTTTCCTTTAAAAACATTATATAGTGTCTTCGTACAATATATAGTACGGTTTTTTCGGACTGTTCTCAAAGTATACGATTAATCGACGATTTTGTCCTCATAATATATCTTATGTATACATATATAGATGTATATTTTATATATGTATATTTTGTGGACATTTTTTATATATTCTTGATATTTCTGCTTTAGCAAGGAATTTTTACGGTTTTTTCCTTTAAAATTATTATATAGTGTCTTCGTACAATATATAGTTCGGTTTTTTTTTTGGACTGTTCCCAAAGTATACGAATAATCAACGATTTTGTCCTCATAATATATGTTATGTATACATGTATAGATGTATATTTTATATATGTATGCATGGCGGGATAGATATGTATATGTGTGTGTGTGTGTGTGTAGTGGAGCTCGACGCTGATGATTAGGGCTCTGCTACTTGGTTGACGAGTCTCGGTGCACCAAAGCGCACTTGCACAGTCGACGGGCCGAGCCGAGGCAAGTGCACACACGCAGCGGCGGCAGCAGCAGCAGCAGCAGCAGCAGCAGCACAACTGCGGCTCGCAGTACCAGCGACTATACGGGCGCCGCCGCAACACACTGGCCGTGAGCCCCCCGCGCGCGATATCTAGATCGAGCGGCCTCCGAGCCTCTCCGAACATGGCTCCCTCGATAGACGAGAGACGAGACGCCGGTGCCAGGGGCTCTCTCCGGGCCTAGGGGCCTCTTCCGTCCCTAATGTACGATCCCTCTGCGATATACGACGCGGAATACATTCCCCAACCTATAGCGCGCCGAGTGTACAAGGAGCTCTCTCGGGTTTTACCCGAGGAACAAGGCGGACCGAACGTTCGGTCGAACGTGCGCGCTATTGTGACCGGCGCCTCGGTCGGCACAACGCGAATTGTACGAGCGAATAGGCGGAAATAAAAAAGACTGCGAGATGGAACCTTGAAGTTGTCTCGCTATCCTCAAGCTCGCGACGGCGATCGCCGCGAACTACTGTAGAAACCGTACCGAGTGCACTGAAAAAAAATTAACAGTTGTGATTACCAATCGTTGGTCAGAGCTACCAATATTTTAGTAACTGCAACCAATATTTTGGTAGATCGAACCAATGATTGGTAATCGCAACTACTAATTTTTCTCAGTGTGGTTTCGTGCGCGCGAAATAAAACCGAAAAATCGGCGAAGCACCGAAGATCGAAGAGTCGAAGACTCGCGGCGCTGCTGCTGTTAAGGTATTACTTAGGAAGCTAGGGTGGATGTATCGTTAGTGGCCACTATACATATTGTGGCCATTTTTATTATTTTATTCTTCTAATTATTTTCTCCGCACAATTACACCATGATTTTTTTCAACAAATACATTTCAATTGACTGAATGATCTACCCGACGATTTTTTTATTCGATTAAACGTTTTGATTTATTCCTTTGAATGTGATGGCCAAAAATGGTACGACTACCCTATGGACAGCCGTTCCAGGACACCCAGAATGCATTGCGCGGCTCCAGTAGTGACAACATTCACAGCGCGCAAAAAAGAAGCATGCTGATGCGAGCGAAATTACCGACATGTATTTCGCGTCAATCGCGCCAACGCAAATTGATTTTTTTTTAATACTTTTAATTCTTTAAAAAATAATGTAGTCACGTGTTTCGTCTGCGGAAAAGTAATGAGGTTGTTGCCTCATTAATTGCACCCTAAATAATACCCTAGCTGCAGCTGCCGATGGACTCGCTAGGCGGCGGCAGCGTAAACGAAATCGAGAGACTCCGCGAGACGCACACAGAGAGCGTTGACGCGCTCGGGGGACGGAGTCTCAGCTCCTCGCGACGACACAGAACCGTAACTTCTGCGCTCGCAGCCATTCTGAGCAAACTGGGGTGATGCATCTAGGTTAAACACCTATGTAGTTCCTTTCGATTCGCGAGAACCGTGTATATAACCACTACACAACATAATACCAGGAGCTATGCACGCTTCCAAGTGAGTTCGACTTCGTATTTTTCAACGTTCGGCCGTAAGAGGTCGTTCGAGATTCTCGGCGTTCGACTCGACGTGCGACACAGTCGGCGACGAATATTTCGAATCGGGCGATACATTGCGTATTGCGAAACGACGGAACTGCCGCGCGCGTGTTTCTTGCATTGTTGGCCGATTCCGGGAAGACAAAGGAACTTTCGCACGTCGCGACGTCGTCGACGACAAAAGAAACGTCGCGGCACAGCCGACGATGTATGTCGGCGAAGAGGAGCCACTCGCATCTGAGCGTTATTACTTTTGCATAGGAATCATGAATTATTTTCCCGCAGAATTGGGCGGCTTCTGCCGGCGGGAAGGGGAATGAGTAACGAGGGTTACTGCGAGTCCGGCGAAACACGGGAACGAACTATCCAGACCCGGAGAGGGTTGGAAAGAGTATTTTTGCTGTGTGTGTGTGCCAACGGTGGACACACACGTATAAATATACAGGGTGATTCACAATGTTTTTTCCACCCATGGGTACACGGAGAGAAGGATCTGATAAAATTTACCAATGGATCTAGTAAAAATTTCCAATGCGCCTGGTAATTGGCCGCCATAGCCGCCATCTAACGTTAAGTACGAGAACTACGAGAATTTTTACCATATATATGGATATTTTTACCATATTTCGTGGTAAAAATTCTCAAAGTTCTCGTACTTCTTGATAGACGGCGTCGTGACTCCCCTGTGCCAGGAAATAATGGTACTTTTTACTAGATATATGGTAAAATTTATCAGACCCTTCTCTCCGTGTATTTGGTAGATAATCGTCTCCCGAGCAAAGTTACTTAGGCGTTTTTCGAAATTCGCAATATTTATTTATAAACGCGCATTAACGAGTTTGAATAACTGAACCAATCGGAGCAGCAGAATTTAGCGCGCACGAATGTTCGATATCGACTGAAGTTGCCGAATCTCCGTAAAACAATATCAATTGATACCAATCACTCGAGCGCGCCAAATTCTACTGCTGCGATTGGTCCAGTTATTCAAACTCGTTAATGCGCGTTTATAAATAAATATTGCGAATTTCGAAAAACGCTTAAGTAACTTTGCTCAGGAGACGATTATCTACCAAATACCCATGGGTGGAAAAAACATTCTGAATCACCCTGTATATATATATATTTTTGCGCTCGACATGCTCGCCCGTATCCGTGGACCCCGGGCACCCTTATCAATTGAAAAATTTGTGAGTACAGAGGGCGAACGAGTGGCGGCAGCGCGGGAAGGAGGCGATGGAGGGGCGGCAGCAGCGCCGACTTGGACAAAGCGGGAAGCCGGAGGGGCGAGCGATTAGGCGCAAAGCTCCGGCACAGCGCAGGGCTGTGCTATCCGCGCGCGCGGCGCGGCTGCTTCTTTACTTCCACGTCGAAATAACGTCGCGATAAGCGGGAAAAAAACATCCGATTGCCCGCGATACGGCTGCCCGCTCGAATTCTTTTCGAATTCTTCGCCGCATGGCCGAAGTGGAGTAGCGGGTATTCGCCCTATTTTTCGTTGATTATTTTTAGTTATATGGAATGATTTTTTCTCCGTTAAAAAGTTCGTGAGCAACCGTTGTTAGCGATTTATAGAGACTATGAATGGTTGTTGGGAAATTGATGGTTCGTTGTTTAATATCGCGAAATTTGGCAGTTTTTCTGATACAAATTTGATTTTTGCTTTTTTTTTTTCCACGATTTTTTTTTTTTTTTTTTTTCCGGCAAATAACTGTGATTTTTGGAATCTGCGGAAAATTTTCCATCGGATAAGGTTTTTAAACTTTGCGAGATTGATTTTTTTTGCCATATAATACGCAAGGGCGCCCTTCTAAAAATTTGCGATTTTTGAGGATCAACTTTGAAATTCGAGATATCGCGTTCCGCCTTGCGGCATACTTTTCGTTGAAGGGTTATCTTTCGAATGCAAAAAGAAAATCTAGATTTCATTAAGCCAAAAAAAAAATTACATCCATTTTAGTGAAGTGTCAAAATTGGAATAAAGTGAAAAATCATTTTTCGCGTTTTTCTCCTCGAATTTTTTATTTTTCGAACAAAAACCCGCGATTTTTGGAATCGGAAATCGGAAGACTTTGTAAAATCGAATATTTTCGAATAAAACGCAAGGGACAACCTACGCTGGTTAACCTCCGTCATTTTTCCTGGTGCTATATTATATTTTGTTAATAAAAATATGTATAAGTTTAGGATCTGTATTGAATTTAGGGTGAAAAATTTGAACATCGTGTCTGAAATACTTTTAGTTCGGCTGGGAAGGGCCCGCGAAAGGCTTGGGCCGGCAGTGTGCCGAATTGGTGGGGCGTCGATGGCGCATACACACAGTCGTCGGTAAAAAGAACCAGGGGTGTAGCGCGGTTGAGGCGCGATAAGGAGGCGTCGAGAGACGCATGCGTCGATCGTGGGCGTCATCGTGCTCTCGCTCTTCTCCCTCTCTGTCTCTCCCTCTCCACTTTACTCTCGACGGGGAGAGTCTGTTGACACTGGCGCACTAGAAGCGGAGGAGAAGCCGGCAAATAAAGTTTCGAAACTTCGTGCGCAGCGCCTATTCTCTTCTCTCCACTTCCCTCTCCGCCTTTCGCTCCGAGCCTCGGCTCAATCAACTTATAATTAACGTAAATAAAACACAAAAGTCGTGAGCTGAAAAAAAAAGTCACAAAGACGAGAAGGATGAGTGTGAATTAAAAACAAAAATGTAAGTCGCCTCCACGTCGATTTTCGAAAGAAAACGAACGAAAAAATAGACTCCTCAAAGGTCTCGCGACTGGAGACACCATTTAATTTTACTATTATGAGTAAGTGTGACCAGTAATCTTGCCGTATCCTCGAAACGCGAAGTTACCACATCGAAAAAAAAAACCTCTCAGCAATTCACTTTCCGACGGGAAATAAAGTGCACGCAATTAAAGTCGGTTCATGACGCCAAGCCGAGACGGTAAAGCAGGGATCAATGGTTTTGTATTCAAATACGTTCTTACCTGTTCGACGAAAGAAACAACAAAAACATTACACTCGGTATTTTATCTCAGGTCATCAATTCATCGTCGGCGCCTGCGCAGTTCGAAAAACGATTGTCGATTGTCGCACATCATATCATCGCTATCGGTCGTCGATGTTTTCGAACGCGCGGCAGTTTTTGGAACGAACGGCGCTGCCGTCGCCGTCTTTTTTGGACTCGTCCGTCGGACGGTCACGTGACGGTCTGCGAAGCAACGGGCGAAAGAAAAAAAATGATCGGTCACGAATTTCGCTCCCGTGTGCGATTTCTCAGGGCCGTCGACGTAAGGGGCGCATATAGTGGCACCTGCAGCGCAGGAGGAAGTGCGGGGGGAGGGGGGGGGGGCAGTATTAGCGTGCGAAAGTGTCAGTGCGCACGTGTGTCCGTCGCGCGTTGTGGCGGCGAGGGAAAACGCGCGTTATTTCAACCGCTGTTCCGCGTGCGTTGAAGTAGGAACGGAACGACGATGCGACCGGGTGGTGGGGATGAGATCCCCTCCCACTCCCCCACGCGCGTTGAATATTTATGTTCCCACCGCATCGCGGTGTCCGCTGTCCAGGGTAGTAGGCGCGGGAAAGGATGCGAGTATACAGCGTAAATAGTCAACGTCAACGTGGGACTTTAAAAGTTGCGTTGTGCGCGCGCGTCTAGCGCTGCCGCTGCTGCTGCTGCTGCTGTTGCTGCTGCTGCTCACTCGTCACCCGCGCCCGCACCGACACGAATAAATAATGATTCTATCCGTTTCTTCGTTTCGTCTTTTTGTCCCGACTGTGCCGCGCGCGCGGCCTTTCATTCATTTCCGAAGGCTCCCGCGTATATTCAATGCAATTTGCTTATTTACCACTCGTTTGTCGCGCAGAGTCTGTGACTGTACAGGCACGTTTTTTTTTTAAGAGAACCATTCGAGATATCCTTCGCTCGGAATTCTTGGAATCTAGTCGCTGTATCGGTATCTGTATATCTATATATAGATATATATATTGTATATATGCGCTGTATGTACGAGTATCGCGAGTTGGGGTACGATTCATACGATTTAATTAAAGACGCGAAGACACGAACGACGACGACGACGACGACGACGACGACGACGAGAGTCGCAATCCCAAACAAACATGGCCGCGCCTCCGTGTCCGAGCTCGAGTGAAACGAGCCAGCTGCTGGCATTATCAATTCCCTCTGCCGCGCGAACGGCTCCCGCACCGAGAGCCGGAGAAACACGATGTCGCGCCTCGTGTCCGCCACCGACGACAGGACTGATGTACGCTCTGACTCGGCAACGTGGAAAAAAGAAAAAACGTTTGAAAACGTCACTTCCTCCCGCCGTGACTAAACGCACGCGCGCTTATTGTAATTTAGCGCTTGCGTCAGGTGCGCGCGACGCTCGTGTGTCGCTCTACAAACGGAAACTCAACTACCGACCTCGAACGTCTCGGCCGTTCGAGAAAACCAACGAAAAGTAATATTAAAAAAAAAAAAAACAACACGCGATTTCTTTCGCAGTTGCGTCGAGCTATTTCTGTTTAATCCAACTTCGGACGCGAGACGCGAACATTTAAGCGTGGCACGCATCATAACCTCAAAGTGGGTTGAGCCTCGCGTGAGCGCGAGCGAGGCAGGTAGATAGACCAAGGTTAAGTCAGGCATCCCAAAGCGGAAACGTCAAAGCATATTTATTTATGTACAGATATAGATATAGGGGGCACACACGCATACGCGCACGCACACAACACACACTCACACACACTCACCCACGCTTCACACTTACAATGCCGCGTGTGTCTCTTTGCTAATGCTCAGCACGTGCGCGCGTTACTACTACGTATTTAAAACACGCGTGCATATGTATTTATACGTATTTTTATATATATAGATATACCCGTACAGAAAAAAAAACGGTATTGAAGTCGCCTGAAATGCTATTGGAAGACAATGGCAACCAATAGCAGCAATTCGCTTAATGGTTTTTTTTCGCGACTCCAATAGTGTTTCTTTTTGCAGGGTATAAGCATAGTATGTGTTATAAACGTATACAACCCGACGATTCCTATCGAAATAAATGAAAGACACAGCTTGTGAGAAAGAGACAGAGAGCGAAATGTGTAATCGCATACGTCCTTTGTGCGCGCGAGCAGAGGCGAACGTATCAAAGTTCTTCGTGCGCAAGCGACTATATATCCTTTCTCTGACGAGCGTGCATGTCCTCCGTATACACCAGGGGAAGGGGGGGGGGCGGCTAGTGGTATTCGTGAAAGATAGATAGAGACAGAGAGTGAAAAAGAACTGAGCTAGAGTGAGCGTGAGAGGGAGAGGGAAGAGAGGGAGAGAGAGAGCGAGACAGAGAAGAAAGAGGGGTATAGGAATAAAGGAATCGTGGGTGGAACGAAACGCTATCGCGGAGCGACGCAGATGCTACCGCGAGGTGCGGACTGAAAGGAAGAGACAGACACAATACCGAGAAAGGATACGGCGGCGGCGGCGGCGGCGAGGCGACCGCCGCGCGGTAGAAAGGAAAAGGGTATATATAATACATGTACACATGACGTATGTTTTTTCTTTCCTTCGTCTTTTTTTTTTTAATAGCGAAACGATTCAAGCCCAGAGCAACCAGGAAAAACTCGCTGTGTTCTGAGTCTACCCAAGCCGGGGAACGAGAAAGCTTTTGTTTTTAAAAAACTTTATTAATATTGTAGCATTATAACAATAATATTACTGGCGTAACTAGAGAGGTGGGGGTGGGGGGGGGCATCAAACAAAGGAGGTTCGAAAAACTAAACGAACATAGATTTTGATGTGCGTGTGCGAGAGAGAGACGAGAGCTTCGTCTTCACTCCCCCCTCTTCCGAAGCTCCATCGTTTCTCCCCCATTCGTTTTAATATATATATACATACACATGACCACACACACGTACAGCAGTTAAGTAGTACATTATAGTATAATAATGATGGTAATAATAGTAATAATAACAATAATAATAATAATGATAATAAATATTGTATGGTATTGCTTTATTTTATTTCTGGGGGTAGGAAAGTCGTTTCCTACCTTTGAGCTGGCGAATTATTCTGCGTGCGTGATCGGCGCGAGCTCGCTCGCGGTGCGGAGCTGAGCTCGGCGCTGCGACGTCACGTTGCGCACGCCAGCGAAAAGGAGACGCTGCTGCTGCACGGTTGCGAGAGAAGAAGGCGAAGCACAGGCAACAAGAGGAGCTGCGTGGCACGGCGAATGGCCGCGGCGATGGCCGTGCTGCTGCTGCTGCTCTCGCCACACTGGTGAAACACTGCGGGGGTCGCTCTCGCTTCGCGTCTTTCTCTCTCCCTCTCTCTCTCTCTCTTTCTCTTTCTCTTTCCGTCTCACTCGGCTCGAACCGCGACCCCACCCATCGCGCGAGCAGCGCGCCCCGGCTCGATGAGAAAACACCGAGAGGCGAAAGGCGCCTGTGTAACACCAGCCGCCTACGCGATCGCGCTCCTCTCCCCGACGCGCAGCCGAAAACACGAAAACAACAGTCGTATGTCTCAGCTGGCTGGGTTGTTTCACGTCCGCCCGCGCGACGTCCGGCCGCTACCGACACTGCTGGAAAACAGAAAAATGCCTCAACCGAGTTTTCATCGAAGCTCCTCCCGCGTTCTCATGCACCGCGCTTTTTTTTTCCCCCCTCTCTCTCTATGTTATGTTTATTTTTTCTCTCTTTGTCTCTTCGTTGCCTCTCATTTGCGGAGTCCGTGTGCACGAGGAGAAAGCGCGACGACGCGATAATGCGAAAACAACGGCGCGCGCGCCTCGAAATCAGCCTTTACGCCTCCGAACTCTACGACGACGACGACGACGAAGCAAGCAGCGAGCTGGCTCGACGTTTCCGCGGCGTCTCGCGCGTTCACTGACTCTCGGCGATTCGAAATCTCTTGACTCGGTTGGAACAGGACCGACCTCGCCGCGTGTATATATATATGTATATCCCTCCTCCTGGCGGAGCGAGCGTTTGTCAGAAATCGTTGCTCGAGTATCCAAGAGAGCGCGACGATTGCGAGAAATAAAGCACGGGAATTGAGCGTCGTTCGCTACTACTGCTGCTGCTGCTGCTGCTGCTGCTGCTGCTGCTGCTGCTGCTGCTTGACGCCGTTGTCAGCGTCCTCGACGTTTGTTGTTACGTCGTTTGCACTCGTAGATCGCGACGTTGACGACGATCGACGCAATATATCCTCGTGGACGACGTCGGTCTCCTCTCTCTCTCTCACCGCGTGTCGGCCAGCCGCGCGCTCGCGCGTCTTCGTTCGCGAGATCCTCTTACGGGGATGGACAAACGATACGCGACGGAACGACGCAATTTGTTCGCCGCGAGCTGCGTCGACTACGCGGACGACGAGGAGAAACCAATTTTGTGCATCGCCCTCGCAGGTGCGGAGGAGAACGCGTTTTGTGAAACGCGCAGAGGCGATCGTCGGACGGGGTGGGGGAAGACGGCAGGGTGCAAAAAGAGGGGAGGGGGGAGGTTGCATCGCCGCCGCTGCTGCCGCTGAGACGACGGAACGGCCAACGGCGGAACTTGTGCCTCGGCTCGCGTACACAGGCAGCGTCACGAGTGCGATGCTTGTTGACTCGGGAACGTCCGTCGACCAATCAGCGCGCGGCTGCGCTCCGATCGTTATAAACAACCGAGAATTCGTCAGGCTTAATCGAGAATACATTGTAAAATTAATGCGCTGCAAAGGCGAGAAAAAAATCGCAGGTTTCTCGTCGAGCATCGAGTCGATCAAAATTTTTTTTCGATGGAAGAATGACGCTCGTTGACGGTCGGAGGCCGCCGAAGTTTCTCGAACACGGCCGAGCGTGGAGGCGCGCGCTGATTGGAGGAGCGCGGCCGCACGCAGCCCGGATCGGGGCTTGACATTGGCGGTGGCGCCGCGAGCGGGGAAAGGGGAGCGGGAAGGGAGGGGGAAGAGAGAGCGACGAGCCGCTTCTTAATCCTTCACCCGCGGGCCTCAGTCGTCACAAAGGCAAAAGCACAGTGCAAGAGGAAGGTTGTGTCGCGTAGACGAAGCGAGAGTGTGCGACGAGCGTCGAATTGGTAAATACGACGAAGCACAGAGCGAGAGCAGCAGCAGCAGCAGCAGCAGCAGCAGCGCCGAGACTCGAGGGTAGGGACACGGTTGTGTTACGCGCAGTGCGAGAAGACGAGGGGAGGGAGAGAAGGACTCGCCGAGTGTGGTAATAATAATCGAGAAGGACGGATACACAGCGGTGACGAGCGAGAGAGTGAGATAGGAACAACAGCCGCGACTCTCAAAGGTTGAGTCTCGCGAGCGAGAAAAGACGCGAGGAGCATTCGGAGCGTCGGTTCGAGGCGTCGCGTTTATATCCAACAAAACGGGCCAAGCCTGTCGCTCAACGCGAGAGAACCGGGCAACGATACAGAGAATAAAAATACGAAAAAAAAAAAAAACAACTAAACAAAGAAACAGCGTGAAATAATATTCCAACCGTCTCGCGAGTGTTTCGTGTTGTGCGCGTGCGCGTGCGTTCATTTTTTTTTCTTGCGTCGGGAGAGAGCGAGTGTGAGTGTGAGAGCGAGAGAGACAAAGAGAGAGAGAGAAATTTGTTTTTATTTTCTTCCCTTCGACTCGCGGACGCGCGAGACGCCAGCTGGCGAGGGAGACGGGCGAAGATAAAGCGGCCGAGAGGGGGCAGAGCGAGAGACGCGACGACAACGACGCCGACGCGACGCGGCGCGGAGAGCGAGGGGCGGAAATACAGTTGCGCGCTCGGACGAACGCGAAAACACAAACAAGACGCGGCCGCCATCTTGTGCCTCCAGCTGTGCTAAAAGCGGACGTCTGCGGCGCAACGACCCATCGATTGCCACGCATTTTTTTCGCGCTGCCGTTCGCGATATATTTGTGCGCGTAGCCGCTCGGTAGTTCGGCTTCCAGGGGATTCGCGATTCGCGGACGAGGAGAGTTACGAGAGAAGGACGCGCAACGGCAGCGTACGGGCGACGACGAGGCCGCCGCGGCTACGGGACTCGGGAGGCTCGCGACGAGGTGACCCGCACGGTCACCGGATGTGGCGAAATTCGCGACAGCAACAACGACGAAAACAACAACAACAGCGACAAATCGGTGGAGCAGCGAGAACGGCGATACGAGATCAGAGCTCGACGAGCGCCAGGTAGCATCGACTTCCGCCCGGGAACGACGACGTGTCGTACCTCGTCTCTCATTCCCCGCCGCCACTCGCTTTACCCCTGCCGCCGCCCCGCACGGCGAGCCGCCTCGTTCATCGAGACTATTGCGCAGTTTGCCGCGAAACCTCAACGCCACCGCCATCGGCGTTACCAGCAGCCACAGCCGGACGCGTCGGTGCGACGCTCGCTGTGACTTTTCGAAAGTTAACCGGTGCCACACATAACCGTGAGTATTTATACATTTATTTGTTACGAAGTCCTACTTCTTCCCTCTCGCCGTCTTTCTTCTTCCTCGTACACATACAACTTTTGATCCTAACCGCTATTGTTTATTTTTGGAAATGTGAGATGTGCGATTACTTTGCATCCAGGTTTGTTGCGCACTTGGGATATGTTGTATACCTGGACATTTGGAAGAATTGTTTTAGATATGGGATTAGCGAGGCAAAGGGATTTTTGTGATTATCGGAGTTATCGAATCTTTGAATTTTCTGTTGTTGCTGTGCGGCATTGCAGGATCATTTGCAAATCGTAGAGTCGTTTGCACATTTGGTTTCTCGATTTTCTAGCGAAAAACTTTGGTTCTTAGACTTTGGGACAATGTGAAGAAATATTTGACGAAGAAAATTAGCGTCTCATGTTTACCCTGGAATATTTTCGCAACTCTCACGGAGTGCCTGGAATAGTTTAGGAATCTTGGTGCCATTGATGCGCAACAACCCTGTATGTGTTTATGTACCGGGCAAGCCGCAGTTAATTACAGAAAACTTCACAAAGTTTTTTGTAGCATAAAAAAAAAATTCTCGTTACTACTGGTTCCGTTTTCTTCTGTTTGTCCAAAAACAAAAACCAACGACAGAGAGGACCTATCTCAAGTACAGAAGGACGACATCCCTAATCCGTCACGGATCAGCAGCAGCAGTAGTAGCAGCAGCAGCAGCAGCGAATCACCAGTCGTTGATCGATTTGTCGAAGCGACGAGGCGGCCAACGAGCCAGGAGATTATTATCAACAATGACGAACTCAGCGCCGAAGATGAGCGACAAGGTGGAGCGTCAGGGTTCGCCGAACGCGAGCGGAAAGCAGCGCCAGCATCACAGGTCGGGTACCATCAAAACGACAACGTATTTCGCGAGCGGGGGCCGAAATTCCGCGAGAAACGGCGCGACGAACGGCAGCGGCTCCGGACGATTGAGCTGCAGCCCGCCGTGCATGACGACGACGACGCCGACGACGGCGGCGACGAAAAATCTCCGCAACTCGCCACTGCGATGCAATCCCGAGAACGCGACGAGCCCGCGAGGCAGCCCCACCGGGGGTTTTTACGCGGGCGCCAAGTTCTCGGAGCCGCCGTCGCCGGCGAGTCTGCCGAAGCCGCCGAGCCACTGGACCACCAGACTGATGAGCAGCTGCCAGCAGTCCGAGACTTGCTGCAGCATCTCGAATCATCTCAAGATGATACTGAACGTTCAGGCTTGATATCCGTCGCGGACACGGCACGTCGAGGCGGTCGCGAAGTCGCGACGAGGCTCCGAGCCGCGACGACGACGTCGTAACAGAGCCAATAAGGAGAAGCCGAGCAGCGGCAACGTGTTGAGAACTCGTCCGCGGGCAAACAAACTCTAGGCGAGAACGAGAAACAGTTGTAACAAAATTGATTTCGAAGAATCACCACATTTCACGAAACCAACGCGGAAAACAAAAATAACTGATAACTAAAACGACGAGAGGAACTTGAACAAAAAAATAACGCGCGTGCGCGCTGCTACTCGTGTTTATTGCGTGTGATAACTCGCGCGGAACTGCATAAGCGAAAAGCGAAACAAAAAATCACTATAATGGCGCTAGCGCCGATCTTCGTGATAATACGTTAACGTACAACTCGTGCGCGACCTGTGTTTACAATTCTATGTATAATTATCGAAGCGATACACACAGCTACACACACACACGCACACACACACACATACACAAAACAAAAAAACAGGTACACGTACACAGAGAGACAGAGCGACAGAGACACAAAAGGACACTGAGACTCGTGCGCGAAGAATGAGGAGGAAAAATTTGTCCGCGGTGGTTTTCCACCGCCGATGAGAAAATATCGAGACGAATCGCGGTGCAAGCGCGGCTCGCGCATCGATTGTCAATCGAAAATCAGCGTCGAGTTTCCGACACGCGAAAAACAAACACTGTGAAAGCGTTTAACGATTATTACCCACGCGACGTGTATAAAGTTGTAAACATATGTATTTTAGATTATCGTATTATTAACTTACACTATTTACACACAGACACACGTACACAAACACACACACACACACACACACACACACACACACACACACACACACACACACACACACACACACACACACACGGAGAGACATTGGAAACTTGAAAAACGCGAATTCGCTACCGTCCAGACACGACGACGACGGTAGACGAGACGAGCCGCGCCCTTCGTTTCTCTTTGATACTGAAAACCAAAAAAAACGCATGCGCTTCAATTCGGCTTTTCTCTTTCGTCGTTCTCAATCCACTTTTATACCGAATATAACGTCGGCTGACTTTTGCGCTCGCACTGCGCGAGACAAGGGAGCTCGCGTTTTTTCGCTCGCGAGTTGAGATCTGAAATTCACGGGAAAAAAATGTGATAACAACGAGACTCGCTGGGAGGGAAACTCGAGTAAAGCTTCAAGCGATTTTCTGGTCCG
Source organism: Itoplectis maculator (assembly GCA_964034905.1). Classification (NCBI taxonomy): domain Eukaryota; kingdom Metazoa; phylum Arthropoda; class Insecta; order Hymenoptera; family Ichneumonidae; genus Itoplectis; species Itoplectis maculator. Next base: position 7,970,932 of record OZ035861.1, read on the forward strand.
TTTTTTTTTCTTTTTCTTTTTGCAATGAGAGCTCTTTTTTTTTATCACCTCGGCTTCGACTTCAGTTAGTCGGTCCAAGAATCGAGAAACAATTTATTTTTATTTTTCTTTTTTTTTTTTTTTTTTTTTTTTCGTTTGAAGAACAAAATTTTGGGGGGTTTTTTCTTCAAGGCAAGAATACAAATTGTGATAGGTTAATCGATACTGAAGCCAAAATTCCATCGCTTTGCCGGGCGAGCGACGGTAGAACGCTCTATTTATTTTTCTTTTCGTTCCGAGAAACAAACGACAAATGCCAAACGCATAAATTCTTTTTAATTAATTTTCCACCGATCGCTCGACTCGTCGCGAGCCTAACCGGAACTCGCGGGGATCGCGATTGCGGTATATATACATTTTTCGCGCCCGGAGATGCAAACTTCGTTTTGTTTTGTGTTTTTTTTTTTTTACCGATATTGATACAGGAGAGAAGCGATCGGATCTGCTCGAATTTCGGCCGACCGACCGAATCGACTGCCGCAGTATTTTTTTAAAGCTTCGCGCGACAAACAAATTCTTTCCGTCGCGGCGATTGCGCGTCTCTTCCGTTTGTCTTTCTTTCTCTCTTCGATGTTTTTCCACCGCAAAAAAAAAACATCGTTTCCGCCGGGGCAGCCGGACACGCGCGTCTTGCTTTAATTTCCGTTTTCATCGGTTGTCGCGATTCGAGCTCGACGAGGAACTAACGGACCGCGAGAAAATGTTATTTCCGATGAATCGACGGCGGTGGCGGCTGAGTTTGCAAAATTTTCGGTACGATTTCCGTTCGCGCTTTGCGTTTCAACGTCCGGCAACTTAGACGGAGTAACGACGAAAGAATTTTTTGCAAATTTGCCGCTGCGGCTGGTTTGGTTCGGTCCTGAGTATCCGCTGAGCAAAATTGTAGAGCCTCGTCGGTACAATTCGCTTCGTCGTTGAGATTTCTTAATAGCAAAAATAAAAAAATATATATTGGCGATGCATATCTAAAGCAACGAAGAGCAACTATTTTTTCACAATAGTTTTCGATATTTGATCAAAAATCAGTTTTTTTCGTTGCTATGGTTTAATTTTCTTCTGCAATTTCATTCGATATTTCACTAAAAACAAGCTGTTTTTATTAGCTGTTCAAAAGTACAGTCATAATCACAAAGCGAATTGTACCGTCAACTTTATTCGTAAAATCAACGCGGATTCACTACTTTGAGACTACGCTGCCGAGTGATTGACGTGTCGCGAGGGGGGCAGGGGGGGGAGGGCGAACAATGAAGTCAAATTGTGCAATTCTATGACTTTGGTTCATTCGGTTCGGGCATGCTATATACGATATATATATAAATATGTATATGATAACTATATAGATTATTTAGTTTTTCCATAGTGTGATAAATTCGTTCGTAATTTTTTTTCTTCATATATAAAATATTCGGTATCTATAGAATCAAGAGTCACCGCGTCCAGGAGAGTACAGACGATCGGTTCGATTAGTTTGGCGCTCGGTGTGGCAAAGAATATTTTTGAAATTTGGGGAAAGGTGGGGGGGATCGCACGGAGATCGGTGCGGCTTGCAAAAATCGGCGGGAGCTCATTTTTTCAGGCCGGTTCGGTCTTCGTTCTCTCTGCCATGAGATTGTTCTTCTTCTTTTTCTTCTTCTTCTCCTTTTTTTGATCGTCTCCAGCGATCATAACAGTGGGACTGAATATTTCAGTCACCGAGTGGGAATCAACGCGAGATACGAGGGGCGAGGATAAAATCGGGGAAAGTCGCGAAGTGACGAAGTGCAGAATTCCACAAATACTTTGAGTGATCGGTGAGAAAAGGGAAAAGTAGAAAAAAAAATTAAACAGTAGCCGCTGGCTCGGCGGAAACGAAGCCGAGGATCTTTTCCTTCCTGTCGATCATCTCGATATTCAATTTTTCCAATCTTCTCGCAAGTCAACTCTCTTTCTCACGTTGTCTTTTCTCGTGTTTGTCGCACCTCGTGCGATGAGCGGAGCGTTCAAGCGAAATTAGCGAGACGTTCACACGCGTTATCAGCCTCGAAGTCGAGGATCAAAAATAAATAATAATAACGAGACGCGTTCGCCGAGTCGTTTGACGCTCAGAAAAATACATAACAAATGTGATCGGGCGGCACTGAAAAACTTCAGCCCCTCGAGGCGAGACCAAATATGAATTAAAGTAATTAAAAGAAATAATAATGATAATAATAATAATAATATTAATGAAATGAAAGAAAATATATAGATGTGATAAATAAAGCCGACGTTGATGGCGAATTCCGAGAATGGCGCGAGGAATTTCTTCGTTCGCTCGCGAAAAATCTTGTAAATAATTTGAGAAACAACAGCAACAGCAAATTGTTATATTTGTCATAAACGTGTATATTTTGTATATATTTTATAATATATACACGAAAAACGCGAACGCGCGCACAAATCGCAAAAATCGCGTGTAACAAGGTTCGCGTCGCGAGGGCCGCGCGAAAGAGCGGCTAAGCGGTTTATTATTCGTCGCTTCGTCATTCGATGATTCAACAATGCAACGAGAAAGAGAGAAAGACAGAGAGACAGAGAGAAAAAGAGACGCGCAATCGCGAATATTTCGAGACACTCGTCACAGAGCAGAAAATCAGAGAAAAAGATATAAAAAAAAAGTAAAAAAAAATAAAACAAAGTGAGAGAAAGAGAATCCCAGTAACCGAGCTAAAAGTGACTCGAATCAATCGAGCGAGATTAATGAAATGATGATAAATTAGCTGTGATGATGACCCTATAGGTACTACTAATTTTTAATTGATAACCGATCGATTATATATACATATATATAAATATATCTATATACTAAAGGTCGCGCGCGCGCTGATATATTGTAAAGAGACGAAATGTCAAAGAGACGATACGGCTGATAACGATGATAAAAACGTGCGCAAACGATTCAATGAGTAGAGATGTAAAAACAAATGATAATTTTAACGATCGACCGTCGCGTCGATCTCCAGAGACAAGTCGCGCGATTATTCGAAAAAAATAAACAAAACAATGACGCGAGCGACACCCGACGATATGGAAACGACGCGCGTGCCCGATCTGCAACTGAAAAAAACGAGACTGACGACCAGGACGCTTAGCCGCGATTATTAATTATTATTTCTCATTTTCCTTCTCGAGTTTAAATTGTGGCAAATTCATTGAAAAGAAAAAAACGAAAAACGATTCGCATATTTAACGATTTCTTTTTTTTCTTCAACTTCGTCCATTTTCCCTTCTTTTAGTTTTTTCTCTTCGCGGTAGTCGCGGTGGTAAAAAACAAAGTAGAATTATTAAATATATATATATATATATATTATATATTGTGCGTGACGTTGATCCTCTCGCGCCGTTTCGTTGTCGATAGAAACATATTAGAATGAATATAAAAATTGATAAAATAAGAATAGAGACAGACCGCGCGATTCGCGCGAGTAAATCAATCCGAGTCCTCCGTCGTTCTTCTTCCCTCGTGGTCAGATCGACGGTAAATTGGTGAGACGAGTCTCGTCGCTCTTCGAGTTTTTGAGCTAGGAGAGCGCGATGGGCTCGTCGGGGCAGTGGGGTTGGGGCACCATTTGGCTACGGGAGCGGAAGACCGATGCGTGAGATTTGTTTTCTCGCGTGTTTCGCGCGCCGAAGATTCGGAATTCAGAATTTCTGCCAAAATTCCGTAATGTGGCAATTTAATCCCAGTATTTATTTTTTCTTTTTAAACTCAGCCAATGTGGCCAACTCTCTCTGAAATATCGACAACTGAAAGGCTCGACACACGGTCGGCCAGCGTTAAATGTGATATTGTAACGTACAAAACGTAACGAAATGAAAAATAGAAAAACCGAAAAAAAAATACACGCGGTTCGTCGCAATAGAAAAACTCCTCGACGATGATAATGCAAAAGCCACGAGAAGGATAAAACCGCAATCGAGGCGACAAAACCGACGGACAGTTCAGCCCTTTTGGCACGGATCGCGATCTTCTCTCGGCCACCTTCGCTCGTAAAATAATGCAAAACGAGCTCCTCCCCCGGCCGCAGATTTATCTCGTGTTCGCGGAGTCCGAAAATTCGTCAAGTTTCCTTTTTCATTGTTAATTATTACGAATTATTATTATTAGTATTATTATAATTATAATTACACTTATTGTTACCGGTGCGATAAGAGTCGAGTCGGAACGGATTTAGCTCTCGATTCGCAGCCCTTTGCCCGCCCTGATTTACCCTTCGGCATTTTACCAGTTTTTCTTTTAAAATAGCATTTTGCTCGCGAAAATATATCCGTTATTTTACAAAACTGACTTCGGCGAGTAGATCCGTCTGCGCGTAACTCTCGCGTTCTTTCGTTTCGAATAATGCATCATCGATTGACGGCCCAATTGAAGCACATCGGAGACAATTATTATCGATTTAAACGCGTCGGTCTCTCGGATAATTCGCCGAGGCTTCGATAAACGCGAAAGTCTCGGCGAGCGATCTCAAGATCGAAGATTTCGGAAAGTAAAGACAGACGACACACAAATACATAGACACATACACACACAACACTGCGAAATGAAACATAATTACACATCCACGCAAAAACGATAGCTTTAAGATTAACTGAGAAAATTAAATGGCGAACGAGGTCCGCAAGTGGCCGCCGATGCTTGAGATACACACACACACATCGATCGTTCGAGACAAATTAAGCCTTAAATTTTAGAATTAAGTGAAACGGAAGTACGAGAGCGATGAGAGATGAGAAAAAAAAAAACGTACGAAACGTGACGCAAATCGTAAAAAATAAAGAGCTCGTGTCCCTTGCGATGAGGCGAATAGGAACTTCCCCTCGAGGAGAGCAAAAAGACGAGATAGGAACGAACAAACAGACAAGAAACTATACAATCGAACCGATAACAACCTGTTAACGTCGCATAAACACGCAGGACACATATACACGTCTTTGTACAAGAATAATTCTATTTCTCCGAGCGAGGTTTCAATTAGAAAATATCTTTACAAATCGGCTCTAATAATATTTATCCGCGGAGTCTTCGCGTCTCCGACGACCGTCCCGATTGAAAAATATTCGCGAATGCGGCAAGGGAGAGATACGAGAATCTTTTTAAAGCGATGTAAGCCCGTCCCCCCTACGTGATTTTGAGAGGAAAAAAAAAAACAAGAGAGAGAGGGAGAGATGAGAGACAGGGAAAAGAGAAGAAAAAACAAAAGAAAATAGAAGTTAATATGTTAAATTTATTCATCAGACGCCGAGACGAGTCTCGCGAGAATTGTCACGGGTAGAGAAGCAAAACAAAAAAAAAACAACAACACAACCCTTTTTGATCTCAAAGCTCGCTTCGAAAAAAATCGACTTGTATATTTGTCATTTCTCGTTTATCCCTCATTATTATTGTTTTATATACATTTTATATATATATATACGAAGAAGAAAATCTATATGTATATATATATATATATATATCCAAACATATATATATATAAATATAAATACCATTTGTCAATATAATTTTCTTTGCCCGCGGGGGAGGTTTTACGAAGTTGTAGAATTATAAAAAAAAAGCGAGGACACACTTGCCCGTGCTGTGTTGCTGCTGCCGCTGCTGCGATAAGCGACAAACCGTACTGACTAGTTTTTAGGGTACTCGACATATTGTCTACTGTGCGAACGGCCCGCCTCGAGTCGAATTCGTCACCCGAGTCGTTGCCGGAGCTTTCGTCGCGGTGTTAAAAATCTTTCGCCCAATTTTTACGTCACGACGAATTTTCATTCGTCGGCCAGTGTGAATGAAATTTCACACGCGAGTGTGGCAAAAATTACCAACTTTTGTATTAAACTTCCTAATTTTCATAGGATTTAGTGAAAAGTACCTCGATTTTTGCGTCTCGCTCGCGTGGGGAATTTAATTGTGCCGGAAGGTGTAAAAGTGCTTCTCGATTGCAATGGAAGCTTGGGCGAAATATTTTTATCAGTGTTAAAACGCCTCGGAGGGTCCTGCAACTTCTCGTCGCGGATCGGCCGCGCGCGGGACGAGTGATAGGAGCGAGAAAGCGCGAGAAAGAGAGTCACGAGTTTCTCTCGGCCCACGCGAATCTGTGTGTGTGAGAAAGAATTTTTAGGAATGTTCGTTTCCGCGACTATCGTTTAAAGAGCTTCCCTCTGCGAGGAAACGCGCGTTTTTTTTCCACTCGGCAAATATACGCGAAAGGAATTATCGAGAAATCAGAAAAAAAATATATATGAGGTTGGTCATACGACGAATGGAAAACGATGATGCCTCGGGGCGAAAAAAAACGCGCGCGCCCCCGCGGCGAACGGACTCGCGTGAGCAAACGACACGATATTAATCGAAGCTCCGAATTCGGCTGGAATTTATCGCAGAGAAAAAATAAAAAGAAAAAAAAAGAATACAGAAAAAAAATAAAATGCAAACCAAAAAAGGTCTTCAAAGCACCGAGAAAACGATGCCTCTTAGAATTTTATATACAACACGAATAAAGTGCGGTCGTTGTCATTTGCGAGCGCGTGAAAGTTCGCTCAAATAATCCTACGCGAACGAGGAGAGAAATGGAGTATGGAGATGATAAACTACTACGATTATACATTAGGCTACGAAAACTTGGATCATTGCGTTCACCGATTTTTAAAAGAGTACCTACGTTTTGACGAAAGAGGAGGACGATGAGAAAAACATACAAACAAACAAACAAACAAACATACAAAGATCACCCAATCACGAGGCATTTACTCAAGTCCAAGAATTCACTCGTTTTATCATGTGTTTTATTTTTATTTTTTATTTCTTTAATTAAAACGAGCGCGAGGAGCTCGCGTCTGCGTCTGCGCAGTCGGACGGTTCGACGCGGGTCTCGCCGCGCGCGTGCGCCGTCGATCGTTCGCCGTGTTCTCTCTGTCTTCTTTTGTGTCTCTTCGAGTCACGCCGAGAGCGGAAAACAAGAATGCGCAACGAGGGATGTTAAATACCTATATTATATATATATATATATATTGTAACAAATCGTGACTCCGTGACTTGCGATCTCTGTGATTTACGTTTCTAATCTCGTTGAACTGTGTAAAGCCCGGCCCACCTCGCGACACCGGCCCCCCTCCCCCTCTCCCTGGCTCCCTCCCTCCCCCTCCTCTCTTTTAATTACACTTTCCTCGGACACGTTGCAATTGTTTGTATAGTATGCTAAGAGACTACAAATCGTGTTTAGTCACAAACAAAACAAAACGGCGGACCTTCAGAATTGTATTATATAGGGAAAAGAAGCGACTGAAAGAAAAAGAAAAGGGAAAAACAAACTACACAACAAAAATGCACACGAAACACACACAAATAAAACGCAAACACGACAAACAAATAAGAGAAGTGAGGCGTGCGCTATGATAACGAGAGAAAGGAGAAACACTAAACTAAATGGATTAAAAAACAACAAATTGTACATGTATCTTGTGAATAGTTAGGCGTATAATATCGAGAAAAAATAATATTTTGTTAAGCGAGATCTCAAAGTCGGGCGGCTTTCGCGACGCGCAGAAGAATCGTCAAGAGGACGGCGGAGAAGGGGAAGAAGAGGAGGAACGACGACGAAGAGGACGGGAGAGGAAAATGCGAAAGAGTGAATAAACAAGAAACGAAGAACGAAGAAGAGGACTTTGAGGCTCTCGTCGGCGATTCGGCGATCCGGATTGTTCGGCATTAAAACGCCGTGAATATCGAGGATGTTCTTCTCGGTCCGCGCGACGGTCGAGGATGTTGGCGAGAGGAGCAACGCGCAAATATCGACGGCGACGACGGACGAACATCGTCGAAGCGAAGGCTCGAAACCCTCGCCAAGGCCTTTTTTGTTTTCCGTTTGTAAGAATATAACGAGTAGAATATAGCGGAAGACGAAAACGAAGGAGCAGCCGGTGCATCGACACTGGGAGACCAAAAGATACATCACATCGAGCTGCGGAAAATTTCACGAAGCAGGGAATATATGTGTACATACATATATAAATATTATATCGAGTCCTGGTTACGTCGTCCACTGAGGAAAATATTGCAGACGTGGACGTTGGTCGACGAGAAGAGAAGAAAAAAAAAAAACGTCAGAGGAGCGTAACAGGACGGAGCAGGGAAGAGAAGAAGGAGAGAAGAAACGGAGATCACGTTGTGTCGTAGGCAAGGCCCATAATATTTGTGGAATCGCAAACATATATAAAAAAAGGCATTCCACGATTTGGGAAGCCCCCAATCCAAGGTCGCTTGACCGGGGCTTTCGCAGGGTCTGAGATCGCATTATTGTAATACGAGGAGAGACGGGAGAACCGACGAGGAGTTATATTAGAAGATATAATTAGTTAGAGAGTCACACGGATGCGAAGGGAGAGAGAGAGAGAAAGAGAGGGAGAGAAAGAGCGGATCGAGTGTAGAGAGTGAGAGCTAAGGTGTGTGGGATATACATTTTTTTGCGAGGAGAAAGGGAAGAGAAAAGTAATTATCAAGAAAATGGCTTTTTCGGGATGGAAAAAGCAACAAAAAAAATATAAATTGTCATGTAAGTCTAAGGATGTGGAGAGGATCAGGATGAAGAAGAGAAGGAGAAGATCAGGTCGAGGAGCAGAAGGAGATGATCAGGACGAGGAGGAGAAGGAGAAGATCGGGAAGAAGAGGCGAAGAAGAAGATCCGGAAGAGGAGGAGAAGGAGATGATCAGGACGAGGAAGCAAAGAAGAAGATCGGGAAGAGGAGGAGACGCGTATGAAGGCGAAGGGAATCAGCGATCGTCCCACGAATGTGTCGACCAACATCGAAGACGCAAATACTTCTGGGCCACCGCTGAAGAAGACGCGGAAACGGTGGCGAATAAGAGGAAGACGGTGGAGCCGAAGAGGGAGATGAAGTCAATCAGCAACACTGTCGGTACCGAAGTTCGACCGAAAATGAACTTTTTTCTAAATTTTCCACATTTACTTTCATCGTCGAACCACACATCAAACGTTAAATTACCCGAATCGCATTGCGCGATCAACGACCGTTGCCATGAGTTCGAAGAATTCGCGATACCACTCAAGAATTCCACGTGCAACATTTTAATTCACCGCATCCGTGAGTCGAGTGCAACAGGAAAAAAAAAACGAAAAATCGCTAAAAGGCACTTCGAGAAATTTTCGATGGAGGACTCAGACAGCGGATGCTTCTGCAGAGACGGGTCGATCAATTTGGTTCGGTCAATCGGCACCTTGCAGCAGTGGGACCCGTCTTTATCACACCCACAATCACACACATCATTTTTTGTGTTTTTTTTTTTCTTTCATTTAAGGGCCCTTTTCAGGGCCCGCAAATATCTCATCACGAAGTACAACTGGTTTGCGCAAATGTAAAAAAACTGTCCTTATCAGGACAATTACGTGGGTTTACCCGCGACAAGAAAAACGTTCTTTTTAGAACGAGGAGTTCGTCTGGGAAGTTCGCCAACGAGGACCAACGAGAATGCGGGGCAGCAGGATGATAGGCTTCGCGTTGCGTTGCTGCCGGCGCATCTGAACTGTCCTTTTCAGGACAACGTTGCGCAACGGGGACACGTAACGACCGATATCTGCCCTCGTCAGGTCGGTTATTCTCGTCGCTTTCCCGATGAGTTGCCAAGGACGTCGGAGCGTCAACTAGTCGGTGGGATCTGACGCTGTTACGCCGACGAAGATGATGTATATGGAATAAAAAAAATCTTCCTTTCTTCCTTCCCTTTTTCCCAGCTCGTAGCGGACACTCTATTTTTATTTTTTGAAATAAATTCTTTGAGATTTCCATGCCGGGACAACTCGGAATAGTAAAAAAAAGTGGAGATAAGTGAATGTATCAAATTTGCTTCCGACATTTTTTTATCATATTTTGAATATGATATTTTTATTTTATTTATTTCGTCGTAGCTATTTTCATAAAAGTATTTGGACGTCCTGCCCGTGGATGTTAATTAAGGACAGTGAGGTTGGGAGATTTTCAGGTCGACGTACAAGTGCGATGGGACGATAACTGCAGGAGGAGCAATGGTAAATGCACACACGAGTCGCGTACTTCTGTCGATCGATCTGGCAAGCTGCTCTCGTAGCTTTTCCGGCTTCGCGGCAAAGTGTAGTCCGGGTATCCCGTGTGCGACGTCGATGGGACACAAAGCAGTAGCAGCACCAGCAGCGGAAGGTGCAGCCCGATTCACAAATGTCCACAATATGCTGCTCGTTGGGCAGAAGGGGGAGGGGCACGGGTAACCCGAGAGGCCGGGAAACCCTCGGAGTTGCTCGCGACGACAATTTACGGCGGACGAGAAGATCAGGTTCTCGCTCGGCGCGTGCAGCCCGACGCTGGGTGAGTGTTGCTTCAGTCATTTATGACATTACAGCTTTCGGTCCGCGCGGCAAGAGAAATGCGAACTCCAGGCGGACGAAATTCAACTCCGTGACTATTCTAGCGACTGCGACGTCCGAGCCCCGCGGCAACGATCCCTGGTAGAACATTTTACGGCGCTATAGTCAGGCCCTGGTCAGAGACGTGTCTTCCCTGTCCGGGACTGATCGGGGCCCGGCTTGGGCCGAATGTTACAGATTTTATTACCAGAGATATTGTAGGGCCCATACGGGTTTATTATTATTATTTTTGCCGCAGCTGCGTGCAATGCAGAATAATAAGCGAAACTTGAAGTTTCTTTTTTTTTTTTAATTCAGTAACGTGACGAAAAAAAGTCGCCCGGATGATCGATGTCTCGTGTAACATCGCGCAGCCTTTTTACAAGCGATCGGATCGCACGCTCCGCGTTCTCACGTCGACCAGCAGCGCAGCAGCAGCAGTGGCGATGGCGGCGGCGACAGCGGCAACAGGATAGCAGCAGCTACGGCGTGTTTACGCGGAACCCAAGCTGCTGCTGTTGCTGTTGTAACGCTGCTCGAGGCCGCGTCGTCGCGCGCGTCAACCGCCGAGCCGCGCGCGTCACGCGAAGCTTTCGTAATCGTAACGAATCTCGCTTAGCGAGTAAGTATAGTTTTTTTTTTCTTTCTCTCGCGTACAAACGAAAACGTTCCTCGCGGCGAGGACAGAGTCGAACGGTCCCTGCGGCCCGCCGCTGGTGCTGCATTGGTCCAACTTTTTTTTATGTACACAAAATGCAAATAAAAAGTCACACCAATTTTCGCATCGATACGTTGTATATATTTTTTTTTTACAAAAAATGCACGAAAATTACGTTTCGCAGGAAAAAAAGACATTCCCCCTTAAAAGGTCTGGGAAAATCACTTGGTGGCTAGATATTTCACCGATTAATCGCGATACGGCGTATAAGTATTTATAGATAACGATGACTCTAGTTAATAGTGATAATGACTTCCTACTTCTCGCCGATAGGCCAGACCTTGGCGGCTGCTCGCGAGAACGCGGAAGCCTCGCTCGAATGGCCGCGTCTTCGAGAGTGTCTCGGGTTTTGCCCGATACCGCGAAATTAAACGACCTCGACAATTGGACGTTCGACGATCATTCGAGCGTTCCTCCGTCTCCGGTCTAATTTTAGTTCTGAGACTCATCGATGACGCTTTATTTTTATTTCTCGGATTTTTTATGAATCACTTAAATTTCGATCTCCACGATTTTTTTTTCTCGCAATTTACTTTACGTAGTATTTATTACGAAAGCATCGAGGCTGAGTGTAATTCTAATCCACCCAAAGATCCGACGTTTCGTTCGTTTTTTTTTTTAATCCGCCTGGGAAATTCCGCAGAAACGGTAAAGTTTTTACCGAAGCCTGGGTCCCATGTTTGGAACTTTTCGGGGTCTCTATTCGTGAACTTTGACCCAAGCCGCGCGTCCCTTGTATAATTATGTGTGTTTCAGATTTCTCGGAGAGCCGGGAGCTACTGCTGCGTGTGGATTTTGTCGATCCAGCGCGTCGAGACTATCCACATGCGAGCCAGGGGACCCCGAGTCTCTCGTTCGTCCGTTCGACGTTCCCACAGAGGCGACGGAAATTTCGGAGAGCAGCTGTGCGCTGGGCCCGCGCTCGAGACGTCGGCAGCAGCAGCAGCCGACGGCGCAATCAATACCCTCGGCATGGGGGCCGATTTCGAAATGTGGTTATTCGTAATGCGCTCCCGGCACTCCAGTGGCCGTCGAGGGCCTGAGAGGACGGCCCGGACAGCGAGCCGAACCGAAGCAGCAGCCTCGGCTTTTTCGCTGCTCCAGACGCTCATTAACTTCAGAAATAAAGTCGATGTCACAATAGTTACAAAAAAAATCGTTTTCAAATGTTCGGCCGTTCGATATTCAGATTATTATCGTCAAAACGAACAGAGACAGCCGATGCCCTCGATGATTTCTAAGACCCGCATTTGCTTCGCTGAAAATTCGGGGATTACGGAAACTGATATGTAAAATGTTGAATAGTCACGAAAAAAATCATTTTCAAATGTTTGACCGTTCGATATTCAGATTATTATCGTCAAAACGAACAGAGACAGCCGATGTATTCGATGATTTCTAAGACGCGCATTTGCTTCGCTTAAAATCCCAGGGATTGCGGAAACTGATATGTAAACTTTTGAATAGTTACGAAAAAAATAATTTTCAAATGTTTGGCCGTTCGATATTCAGATTATTATCGTCAAAACGAACAGAGACAGCCGATGTATTTGATGATTTCTAGGACCCGCATTTGCTTTGCTGAAAATTCCAGTGATTGCGGAATCTGATATGTAAAATTTTGAATAATAGTTACGAAAAAAAAACAATTTTCAAATGTATGGCCGTTCGATATTCAGATTATTATCGTCAAAACGAACAGAGACAGCCGATGTATTCGATGATTTCTAAGACGCGCATTTGCTTCGCTTAAAATCCCAGGGATTGCGGAAACTGATATGTAAACTTTTAAATAGTTACGAAAAAAATAATTTTCAAATGTTTGGCCGTTCGATATTCAGATTATTATCGTCGAAACGAACGGAGACAGCCGATGTATTCGATGATTTCTAAGCCGCGCATTTGCTTTGCTGAAAATCCCAGGGATTGCGAATAACGGCGATGTCGCCGATATTCTCGTGATCGAAAGAGAGAAAGAGAAGGAGAAAAGCGATGACGCGGTCCGGGACTCAAACTCGGTTTATGAAAAGAACAAAGGAGAAGGTCGAGGGTATAGAGGAGTAAGACGACGCGGTAGCGGTGGCGACGCTCCATCGAAGCATGAAGGACTTTGCATTTGCGAATGGCCACCGAGACCTTATCTCTTTTTCTCTCGCGCATTGTCTCGATTATCCCTCGATCGTCTGTTGACCCTCGCTTCGAGCTACGAATTTTTTCGGCCACTTGGCATCGCGAGTTTGTGAAGCTTGTCCTACTCATAGATTTCATACTTTGGTAAATAAAAATGATTGGTACAATTCGCTTTGAAAACCAAAAAAAAATAATTTTATACGAAAGACTGGAAAAAATAGTGAACACGTTTCTATATTTATTTTTATTGAGCATAAAGTTTCGTCACACTTCGTCACAGTGGAAACTCCAGGCGCCATCTTAGCGTGATACTCGGAAAAGTGACCGTGAATATTTCACGATTTTTTTAAAAGACTCGAAAAACTCGAAAGACCGACGTTCCCCAAGACCCGCAGCGGTTTACACACCGAGCCTGGAAAGATATAACGTAGGTAGCGGCGGTTGTGCCGCGTGGTATACATATATCGTGCGAGCGTGACGTCGTGCCAGTTTCTCGAAGTTGGGTTTGCCGCCGGGTCGTCCGGGGAACTCCGCCGACGTCGAGCGAGCGAGCGAGCAGCCAACCGAACGAACGAACGGGCGAGCGACCGGCTTTCACTTCCCGGTTGTGTGTGTAAATCCCCTCGTTTATATACCTGCTCTCTGCTCTCTTACACACCGACTGTATATATCCTCGACTGCGGCTGTTCCCTCCTCTCCTGCCTCTAATATAGCACACGAGAATATACGTGAATACACAGTTTCGTTGTGCTCACTTGTACCCTGCTGGGGCCTGTTTTCCAAAAGTCTTTTCCACTTTTGCTTCGCCGAGGTCGCCGCAAGACGTAAAATTGGTTGCTCGAAAGTTGCCCGATCCGAGAAGCTTCTACAAGGAACGGCTCGAAATGTATTTTCCAGAGAGATGTTTTTTTTTTCTTGCCTTTCGAATCGATTTTTTCTGTCGTCGATCGATGGATCCATCGATCAAAATATCAAAACATTTTTCTACGAACTGTTTCAAAATGTTCAAATGTGCAAAACAACTAATTTTCATTTTTTTTTGCATTATATTTAACACAGCGCGCGTTCGGCAAGTTTAGTTTTAATATTTTGGAGTTCAGTGATAAGATTTTGCGGCATTGCGGCATTTGCGTTATATCAGTACGACCAGCGCTGTATTAAATTGTACGATCGATGCGTCGCAGCTCTGTGTCAGCGTGAGGACGGACATCGCGTCAGAAGCTTCGAGACAGCAGCTACGGCTGAGAGATAACGGACTCCTCCGCCTGTCCATAATGGTATATAGTCCACGATACACACCGTCCGTGTACTATAGCCGCCGCTGCTGCGTTACACAGATATGTTTATAGCGACACGATTCTCGGTTCTACGCAGAAACTGCGCAACACCGGAGCCCCTACTACGCGTTTCACTGCGGGCTCGTCGCTTTATCGAGGCTTCCTCGCAGTCATCTCACTCGTCCCTCGTTGGCTCTCTTTCACCATGGATGTCGCAACAAAATGCAAATAACACGTTATCGCTTTTTGTGACACCGACTACAATCGGTCGCGCGTTCAGATAAACATGTTTCAATAATAAAACAGGTAAAAAATGAGTTTGTAACGCGCAGGCTTTTATAAACGCGAAATATTATTGATGAGAAATTGTAATTGCAAAGCAAATTGTAATACGAGTTGTGCTTTTAAAAAATGTAATGGAGTTTTAGCTGTTGATTAGGGTGAAGAGTCAAACTTGTCGAGGAATTTTCCAAATTTCCAGCTTTCCAGATGTGTCACCGACAGCCGCAACGTCCCTGGAAAACAGAGTATCAGTCATTTCTACCTGACTTTCGTTCGTGAATACAGGACAACCAAGAAAGGGAATCGCTGAGGATAGGGTGCACAATGCACAACCGCCACCCGCCGTCCTTTTGATAACTTACCTTTTCAGATTGATGCCCAGGCAACTCGTATTTTCCCTCGCGGACTCCAGCTGCAGATTCGTCAGAAGCTTTCCGTCCGTCGTGTCGTAGAATTTAACGACCGGACCCGCCCCGTACGCTCCGATTATGTCCCGATTACCCCCCAAGTACCAGGTCAGTCTTACGACCGTGTTTTCCACGCTAATTGTCTGCAGACTCACAGCCTGAAAGGTGAATAAATGAATAACATATTAAACGGATTTGTCTTCCTTGTAAGGAAAGGCTTTCTTTTCGTGACCTTTTTGAGGTATCAATGGCGAAATACCTGAGTTATTTATTGTCCTACATTCTATTATATTATATCGCATTATTGCATCCATTAACGTGTGTATTGTAAATAGAATTGGAGTAACGAAGAATTAGACAATGATTTCGTTTAATTATTGTACCTGCTCAAAGTCGTAAATTCTTATTTCTTTCTCAGTGCCACTGGTGACAAAGATGTTCCGGTTTGGCGAGGCCTTGACGGATGTGACGCTGCCCTCGTGTCGCTGGTATTCGTCGATCACCGGGTCCTTGAGGCTTTCCTCGTCGCCGTCGCCGTCGCCGTCGCCGGCAGCGAGGTCAATGGGGGCGGCCCGATCGACGCTGCATTTGTAGAGACCACCGCACAGGGTGCCGACGACGAAGATCGTTGGGTCCTTGGAGGAGAAGTCCAAGCAGGTGATCGAGAGTCCAGCCTCAATCGCGCGCTCTCGTCGTCCACCCGCGCTCCGAGGTCGCGAGCTTTCCGCCGGATTGTGCTCCTTGGCGATTTTGAATTTCTTGTACAGCCGAACGCACGTGAAATTGGCGGTCAACTTATGAAGCAGAATGTAACCGTCGGCACTGGTGGTCACCACGTGAGTCACGTCGGTCAGGGTCCTCGGACGCCAGAGCAACGACGTCACTGAATCACCGTGAACGCATACTTGGACCGGTGTCACCGCGTCGTCGTCTCGAAGATTCCAAACGAGAACGTCGCCTTTAAAAAATAAAAAATAAAATCTTGACTGTTTGCGTCGTTCGCAGACATTTTTATGGCCATTACGACTGTAGAACAATTATTTGTTTGATTGAATAAAAAAATGAAATTTCACCATTGAAAAGTCCAGCCGCGAGAATCGACGGCTCCGTCGGATGATACGACAGCGCGGTGACGCAGGCTTGTATCTCCAGAGTCTTTTCCGGATTTTCCGCGAGTCGATCATCCCTCGACAATTTGTAGAATTTTATTTCCGACAAATGATCGCACCAGGTTTCGTGGTAAATCGCGCTGTGGCCAACCGCTAGGACACCTCCTCCTGTGCTCCAACTAACGTCACTTATTTTTCTCTGAAAAATGTATTTTTTTTGCAATTATAATTACCATTTCTTATCGTTGCAATCCATTCGTGTGTAATAAAAATATGTTTTACGTCTGTATTGGCTTCTCCGATGGTTCGAAGACTCGACAACAATTGTACATGGGTGATTGGTTCTCCGGAAGACCCAGGGTCGTATCCTTCAAACGCATTACTTCCATAAACTTCGTCCAAAACTTCAATAACACCTGGAGTAACCCTTTTCAAGAAGGAAGCGAGCTTGTTGTAATCAAACTCTGGTTTTGGTTTTGCATCCTCAAGCGTCTGTGTCTAAAAACAAAAAAAAAACTGTTAGCACTGGAACAAGAATTATTTTACAATTATTTTTCATGATTTTCAAGCGATCCTTGGGTAACCCTTGGGAGAAAGTTAATTTTGAAGACTTACACCAGCAGTTTTTAGCTCCGTTTTCTGTGATTCTTTCGACTCGTAAACCACAGTCTCGGTCTGTACATTCGCAGCTTTCTGAGATCTGCAAAAGTTAAATGAAATAAAAATCCAATTTATTGACCTCTGATTGGAGAACCTATGCTCTGAATAATAACTTGTCAAAACTGCTGTTTTCATTAAATTCACTGACTTTTCGGTCGCAACTTGAGAAGTGAAACCCTCGGGTTCGAAGCTCTGGTCACTGAACATCCTGCTAAACGTATTGTTTTCAATTGTTCGTTAAAAACACAATGTGGACTGGATTGAGCGAGCGACGGCCGTCCTGGCCGGCGACAGACCGCGCAGACGAATTCACGCAAGCCTGTGAACCTGTCAATGCAATTGGTAACTGCTCGATCTGGGGAATCTACTCATTTCAGTCGGTAACTGAGATATCGAAAGAGCTGAGCAATAATTTTCGCAACGAAAATCTTCAGCAACTTGATATTTTTCGGAGGGAAAAAAACTGCACACATTGTTTCATACGTTTTTCTTTTTATTGTTTATGTACATGAATCATAAAAGTTTTCATCTCACTCGGTGCGACAAACGCGGTTTCACGCACTCGTGACATAAAATTTTGTGCGAAATTCGTGCAAGAAACTTTTTCTCAATTCGTGTGATTGCAACACTCGCCGAGAAAAAGTTTCATCGCACTCGTATCGCAATATACTATTTTTTTGTATGTAATATTGCTTGAGTTATACTTAGTGATGAGCCTTTTGCTCCATGTTTCAACAATGATTTTAGGCACTAAAGTTTTTCTCTTCTTCGCGTTAGTTCTAATGTTCAAGGCATTGCGATTCGCGTGCTAGAATAAAAAAATTCACTTCGAATCCTAATCGTGTCTTCGTTGCCCGAGTGGGCAAGTGTTCTCGTTATGTTTCTCAAGAGCTTTGTGAACAAATTTACAACTTCGATCGTTGGCCCTTGAGGGGAAAACCGTTGTAAGGTTTCAAAAGAGGATATAACGATTGACCCGTTTTGAAGACGAGCGTGTCCTGGATTACTTCCGGAGCCTTCGATGGCTCTTCTTCAACGTCCTCTTCGGTTGATTCCAACGTCCCAGCCCCGCCCTCTGCATTCGATAGAACATGGATTGCGAGTCTTCTCCTGGTCGGCGAATCTTTGTACATGACCTCCTAAAAGTTTTTCAACAAATATGTCGGCGAGAATTAAAATAACGTTTAAATGCGGTGCTTATTTTACGGATATATTTTACGATTATATTCGATTCGAACCGAACCGAACTATCCGGAACCGAGCTGTTCGAGCTTGAGGCTCGAACTATTTGAAACTGCGAATAGTCCGAGCTTCAATTGCAGAAAGTATAACCGTAACATTACCTTGAAATATTGCACAATTTGCTCTTTCGTTATAGTCCTCAAGTAAGCAACTTCGACGTTGGCGCGATCAAAGTGATATTGTTGGGCAATTATCTCGTTCCAGAACATAGCCATGCATCCGCCAATACTCTTTGGCTTTTCGAGACGTTGCGTTGCCAGCGAGGATTTGTGCCTGTTGAATTCCTCGTCGCTCATTTTTTCGATATGTTCCTGGTGAACAAAATACATCATCTTTTTTGTCTAAACAGTCATAGACGTGCAGCCTGTTCAACAGTTGAAGCGTTAGAAATGAAAAACTATTTCTAACGTCTAGTCATGGTGTTACTTACCAGCATCGAGTCCACGAAGAGTTCGATTCTCTTGTCTACGTAATTTGGATGACGTTCGCTCTGAACAATGATTCTGATTCCTTGAACGGAGTTCACCCTGCGAACTCCGCTAAATACTATGTAACCGAGTTGCTCCTGCGTCCTCAAAGTAGTGAAACACGGCGTTGAAATTATTTGCACGAGCAGCTCGAGGAGCATGTTCGATTCTGTCGATTGCATTCCGGACTGGTAATAAACTTGGACGCACGAAGATTTGTGGTGATTGTTCTCCGTTCGATAGAGGAAATTTGAGCCTAAACAACGAAGCAGGTATCGTCAAACACAAAAAATAAAAAAAAAGGTTAATAGTTCGTTGTAAGTACTCACCGTATTCCAGTTTTACTTCGCGCAGAAGCGTAAGCTGCGAAGGAAAGAGAGGTACCATTTGTCTTTCTTTATTGTCTTGCACG
This sequence comes from Itoplectis maculator, assembly GCA_964034905.1. Taxonomy (NCBI): domain Eukaryota; kingdom Metazoa; phylum Arthropoda; class Insecta; order Hymenoptera; family Ichneumonidae; genus Itoplectis; species Itoplectis maculator. The sequence continues at coordinate 7,990,075 of OZ035861.1, forward strand.
GCTTCCTTCAACTTCGACTCTACCAGTCTCGCGGACTCAAGAGCCTCGTTCTCCGTTATGTTTCCATGAATCAGAGACTCGATGTACACTCTGGAGAGCATTTGTGGAACAAAACTCTGCAACCTCTCCACGGTTGTCACTAAAATTAATGAACGACGATTAGATGACATTCGAGATGAATTACATTTTTATTTATTATATTGAGTGCGTTTTGCGTCACTAACAATCAGCCACAGCTAAAAGATCTTCTCTTTTCCAATCTAGCTCTGTCATCAGAAGAGATAAATAGTATACCGCGGTTTTAACCGGTTGCTCGGTTTCGATGTTTTTCAAACTTCTGATGTACTGCGAATGAAAATTAAAAAATTACAATTTGTCCGTCGAGAGACAATCAAACGAGAACAATATTAAACTCAAGCTGTTCACTCACGCAATCTTTCATTATCTCAAATCTCTTGGGGCATATTGTGGGGTTCACCATCTTGTTCAAAATCTTTTCGAGCAACGTTCGATGTTTGTCGTTGTAGCCACCAACCTCAATCTGAAAATATACGATGCGGTGATGCGAAAAACAAGGAAAATACTGAGCATTTATTTGACATCATCGTCAGGATGATGTCAAACGCCCTGATTATGTTCGACGATAATTTGAATTTCCCTGAAATGCGCTTCGCTGACACTCCGAACATTATTTTACTAACTTACTGTAATTCCATATTTGTTAGAAGCAATATCCCAACTGAGTCCGGCCAGACTGGCGTTGTAAGCATATTCGTTGAGGCTGTCCTTGATCAACTGACCGTACAAGTACGTTAAATTGCAGTTTACTGGATCCATCGTACCGATAGAGCTGTTATTGAACAATTCAATAAATAAAAATATGATACAAATATGAGAAAAATAAAAAGATTGCGTATTTCGAGCTCACCTAGCCAGTTCGAAGACGAGGTTGACCTTCGGCACGAGAAATTCATCGTCCTGCTTGTACCATACCCGCATAAAAGGCGTCTCTTTGATAATAGTGGGGTACTTTTCGGCCGCCAATTTCTCGGCCTCCGATCGCTGCTCGGCTCTGATAACGAAGTCTTGGGGTATAAAATCGTTCTTCGTCGGAAATGCGAGATTGTCATTCAAGCCACAATTGCGCCATTTTTCCAAGACATCTGTGGGAATCTTCTCCTTCTTGAATTTGGTGCCGTACCAGGGTTCGACTTCCGTGGCCGTTTCTGCGAACGCCATTCCCAATACGTAGACTCTGACGTTCTCAGTCGAGAGTTGCTCAGTCACGAGACTTACGAGATCCGGACGCCACTCCGCGAACAGACACGGAGCGGTTAGAATATCTTCCATCGGATACTTCTGCAACGCGCGGACCGTCGAATAGACGTAGCTCTGAGGCGATACCTTCTCTTTGTATTCAAAATCCATTTTCGATATTTGACTGTATTCCTGTGAACGAAATATTAATTTGAAAATTGGAAGAGAATTATCGACGAAAGAGAAGAGAGAAGAGACATGGAAACAAAACGTACGTCGAATATCCATTCGACGGGGCCGGCTTTTTTCAGCATGTTTATATACTGAAATACGAGAGTCACTATGTCGTCCACGTGGTTGAGACCGTCCTCGGTAAGCTCTATAAGGATTGTGAAGAAGTTGGCACCTCCTCGTATTTGCGGTCGGTTGCCGGCCATCAGATTGTTACCCCAGCCAGCCAATTTCAACGCGTGCAACACCGAGCCATGACCTTCGTGGCCCAGAAGATGACCAAGGTAATGCACCGGCTGAAAACAATATAATGAGAATTAACTGATCGTCGATTTTTGCCGTGATCTGCACTGATCGTGTTCTTTAGAAGCAGCAAAAAGTGAGGAAACAATTTACAAGGTTCAACTGTGCAAACTTTTTGCACCGTTTTTGCGTTGAAGCCGGACATTGTTGCGCTGCTGGATACTCTTGCGCAATATCAGTAAAAACCTAAGCCGAAAATTGGCGCGTAACTTACGAAGGATTTCCAGTGCTCCTGCAGGTCCGGTAGAGGAAAAACGAGATGCAAACATCGGACGTCCTTGATCGGCACGACGCTCCACCTGCACTGGAAGTGCTCCTCGTTGAAAGGATGTTCGGGCCAGCAGGGAGGCTCGACATTCTTGTTCCTGACTTCGGCGAATCTGTCGACCACCATTCTCTCCAACTCGTCCAGGCTCTCTGTGGTTTGTCAGATAAACATTTGTTAGGTCAATTTGTTTTTCACACATTTTTTTTTGTCGCCAGACGACCGGATCTTTTTGTGCACCTTTGCCGAGAACGCTCAATGCCATGATATTTGCGGAGTACCAAGTGTCGTAGAATTTCAAGAGCGCCGCGCGCACGTCGATGCCTCGTTCCTTGGGCAAAGTCTCGAGTGTCCGGCGATTTCCGGTGCCGAATTTCGAGTACGGATGACTCGGGTCGGCTGAAGATTTTTCAAGTTGATCCGCGCGCCAAGTGTCGTTCGCGACATTTTTCTCGTGCTCCGAATTCACCGCGTTCACCTCGAGCTCGGTGGCCGACTCCGTGAACAGAGGCTTGACGAAAAATTGCGAAAATATGTCCAAAGCACCGTTGAGATGCTCGGGTGTAACATCGAAGAAGTAATTCGTGTAGTCCGCGTGAGTCGTCGCGTTCGCGCTGCCTCCGTGTTGCGACAGAAACGAATTGTAGTCGTCTCGGTTGGGATACTTTTCGGTACCAAGGAAGAGCATGTGCTCGCAGAAATGGGCCAGACCCGGCAACTCCGGTGGATCGCTCATCGTACCTGCAAAACATGTAAATTTTTTTATTAACGTGTATCTTGAAATAAAATGAACAGAAGTGGGCATTGAAATTTGAAAGCGCGAGTCTTACCGACATCAATGTCTAGGCATGCTGCGCTTTTATCCGTAGTCGGATCGCTTATCAGCAGTACTTTCATGTCATTGTTCAGCAATAAACCCCTGTACGATCTTTTGTCATTCTTAGATTTCTTGATATCCTCGTATCGCTTCTTCACACCGTCGGGCTGCGGACTCAAAGAGATCGGACTCGTCATGTCGGAGGCTTGATGTCTAAATGAGAAAAAAAATTGTTGCAACTTTATTATGCAAAGAAATATATGAATAAAAATTGTTTGCGACATATTCCCGCAGTTTACCAAAAGCATTGGTTGAAGATGTTTCTCGTATTGTGCAGCAAGAGTCGCTAACTACCTAACGCCAAAATTGAGTACTTACGCTCAATACTTATGTATTGAGCGTGACAGGAATACATCGTATTTCAGCATTAGTCATATAAGTTAGAACACGGAAAGTTAAAGATAATGTTATAAAAAAGGTGAAATATCAGAGAATTTTATTTCTGTTCAAAATGCTCGATAAATTTATTATTATTATTATAAATCATATGTTTCTGCTCCAGAACAAAGGCCAGATCGTTTGCTATGTCTGAGGGAAAGAGGTGACACTATCTTCGGCGCGTTGAAGAGGAAAAAATTATGTATACAAAGTTTTCTCGCAATTCGAGCCACGAAGTCGAGCACTGATTGCGCGAGATCGGTGCTCTAACCTCCTCGAGACCCTCCGACGCTGATTCTTACTCGGATTTCGAAGACTGGAGAACGTCCGTGCTGTCCTGTTCGCTCAGAGTCGTCATATTTTCGCTCGATCTAACAGTTTATTCAATGTCAACGATCGTGTCGTATGGATCCGAGCTTCGAGTGTCTCGCGGCTGTTCGTAGATCGCGAGTTCAGCTGGTTCGCCTCACTGACAGCTCCTGCGGCGTTCACCTTTTTGACATAGCTCGTGGCGTGGGCGAATCGTGGAGCTCCGCGATGGCCGCGAGATTACCGAGAATTGTCCGTGTTCGGTGACACAACGCGACGATAAAACACGTCAGTACTTATATTCGGTGCTTCGCGAAATAAACATTTGCCACCACCCATAGAATGATAATTTTTTTATTTTTTGTATTAATTCTTATACTATTGTTATTATCGTTGTTATTGTCATTGCTTCGAGCGCATTATTTCCGTGTTTTACGTTGTATCGAAATGTCTCGCGGCAGGTAAACTAATGACTGATCAATATAGATAAGAGAGGATTATTGTGGAATATTAATGCGGCTGTATTTGCGCGGCGTGACGTAAAAAACCGGTGAATCAGCGAACAGGACGAGACATTGTCGTCGAGGCGTCGAGGCGGTTGCGACGACGACGAGAGCGAACTGTGCGCTGCGTTCGATGCGATCGACTGTTTTGTCGACTTTTTTTATTTGTTTTTCCCCCGGTCAGGTCACGAGGGACCCGCCTCGTGGCTACGTTCGCGTTTATGACTCACGAGGCTAAACTCGTGTCCACGCAATTGCGCTTTGCATGTCGTCTAATCTCATCGCGACGTGTGCGATTCCTCGATATCGATATGCGTACCTCGTCGTTAGAAAGCAACGGACCGGAAGTTTTAGAATCCGTAGTCTGAGGATTCGCGAGGCTAACATTTGGCGAATTTGCACGCGTGACTGTAATTTTGCAGCTGTTTCGGGACTGATGAATCTTGTTGATCTTCGAACGGAACGCGTGAAGTTGGCATCGCGGCAACGTCGACCTCCGTTCATTGATCGCCGCTTGGATCGAAACCGCTAAACGCTCGATTTTCCTTCAGGCTCTCAGACGAACGGAAAAAAAGGCGAATGAATAACACGAAGGAAAACACATGACTCCGATTTTTTTTTTATTCAAATGGTTTATTAATTTAATAATGATACAAATAATGGGACAGTATTGTATGGATCATGTGAGAAATATTCGCGATTTGCAGTGCGTGTTATTGATTCGTCGAAGAACGTGTGAGACTAACGCGTAGAATAGTCGAGGGGTAATCTTAGTAATCCCCTTCAAAAAGGTCCACGAGGGTCCCCGATGAGCGTGGACCCGGAAACATCGTCCGCAACGTTGAGAACTCGTGACAAAAAATGAAGCGATCGAAGCGGTCTGTTAGCACTTTTCACCGTGGAAATATTTTCTGCGTTTATATTGTCGCGCAAACCGTTTCGCACGCGTTTGTTTGCTTCGCGCGAATTCGTTTGTAATTTTTTTGACGAAAACAATCTTCCGACGAAAAAATTACATAGGTCTGCCGATTCCTCGGCCCATCGGCATCTGAGGCGCGTCGCCTCCACCGCTCTTCGGGTTCTTGATCGTCTCGTCGACCGAGAGAATGAGGCAGGCCGCTTCAGCAGCGGCGGTCAAAGCGTTGATCTTGACGATCGCCGGTTCCCAGACGCAGGCCTGCATGTTGTCGGCGATATCCTCCGAGAGAATGTCCACTCCGTACCAGCACTTTCCCTGGTGATGCTTCTGACGCAGTTTGTTCAGGATGTTCGTCGCGTCGAAGCCAGCGTTGTCGCAGAGTTGCCTGAAGACAAAACGCGTTATCGTTACTTGTCTGTACTTAAATTTACGCCATCCGAAACTTCGATGAAGACGATTTATTTTTTAAATATTGTTGAATGACTCCGTGAAACGAGAGATTTGCGAAGGTGAGAAACAAGTACCTTGGAATGATCTCGAGAGCGCGGGCGATCGCGCAGATCAACAGCTGCTCCTTTCCGGCGATCGTGCGCGAGTAATCGCGAAGATCCTTCGAGAGCTCCATCTCGATAGCGCCACCGCCGCCGACAACCGCGTCGTTCTTGATCATACGCCTGACGATCATGATAGCGTCGTGAAGAGATCTCTCGGTCTCCTCGAGGAACTGCTCGGCACCGCCACGCAGCACGAACGTGCAGGTTCTCGCGTTCGGGCATCCGGCGAAGAAGTTGAATCTAGCAATATGTGAATATATTAGTTTCCGCGTTTTAAAAATGCAGTTTTTGAACATTTTTTATTAAATTTTAACCATTCAAAAAAAAGAAAAAAAAATATCGATATTATTCGCTCACCTCTCGCCACCAATTTGCTTCTCCTCGAAGGACTCGCATCTGCCAAGAACGGAGTCGTTGATATCGTGAGTGGTGGTGATAACAGCGCCGCCGCAGGCCTTTAACGTTCTCTTGAGATCCTCCTCGGGTACTCGGCCGGCGCAGAACATGTCGCGGTCGGCGAAATACTGGGTGGCTACGTCGCCGATCGGCAGCTTCGAGAGCACGACGTTCGCTCCGCTCTTGTGAATCAGCTCGAGCTTCTGGTAGAGAATCTGCCATTCGGCGTCCACGATCTTCTGATACTCGGCGACGTTGTCCACGCGAACTTCGGCGTTGTCGCGCTCCGCTTTGAGCTCGAGCTCGATGTTCAGCAGCGCTATTTTGCAGGGCACGTACTTCTTGGGCTGCATCTCGAATCCGGCGTACGAGAAGGTCTTCTTGAAGGCGACACCCGCGATCAGGAGGGAATCTTCGAGCGATCCACCGGATACCTGACGTTACAAACATAGAAAGTTTTATTCTAATTTTCAGGATGCTCTCATGAGTGTTCGGAAATTTTATCGGACGTAATGTCTGAACCGGAACGAGCTAAAATGTTGTACGCAATCGAAATACGGCAACAGAGTTATTTTTTCTTTTATTACCTTCTTGATTCCGATCATGTTAAGGGGCAAGAGCTCGTCGAGCTGAAGAACCGCGTCGACGACCATTTTGCTGAAGAAATCTTTCTGCTGATGAATCAATTTGGAGCTCAGAGCCGTTGCGGCGCACTTCTCCAGCAGAAGTCTCTTCTCGTCGACGGATTTCTCAATTTTTACGCTCCAGGCGTTTATAGTTTCGACCGCCATTTGGATGGCGCGACGGAAGGATTTGATGATTATGCGAGGATGAACTCCCTCCTCGATGAACGGCTTCATCTGTTTCAGGAACTCGCCTGCGAGCAGGACAACGCTCGTCGTGCCATCTCCGACCTACAATTTAAGTTGTAGCAATAAGTTCTGGTAAAATGTATGAACAGTGATGAGACCATTGCATTTCTTCAAGATATGGTCAGTCTAGACGTTCAATACAATGACTGTTCTCCATTCCAAGTCGTGGCCAAGCTCGACTTATCTTCACCGCGATAATTATTGGATTTCTGGAGTATTTGTAGGCAATGATTTTTGTTTGTCTTTTATTAAATTAAATTAATAAATAAAGCAATAAACAATAGAGAGGATCACTCACCTCGGCATCCTGTGACTTTGCAATGTCCACAAGGGTCTTTGCAGCTGGATGAACGATATCCAGAAGTTTAAGGATCGTCGCTCCGTCGTTGGATATGGTGCCTTTGCCATTTTGGTCTACGATGAGTTTGTCCATGCCACGAGGACCGAGGGTCGTCCTCACGGCGTCCACCACCATTTGGCAGGCATTTATGTTCGAGATAAGCTGCGGCTTTCCCTGGGACGCGTCTGTCCCTTCTTTCAGGAGAATTATTTGAGGTTGCTGCGAAGAAAAAGTCGCATTAGTTAACGAAATCAGCTGCTGACAACTTGATATCATTAATTTTAGCTTTACCCTCGCAAATTTTCCCATTTTATATTCAATATACTTAAACAGGCAATTGAATATTCCCAACTTTTATTTGCTATAAGCAAACTCTCATGTCTCAAAGAAGAAACGAGGTCTAATGGCCAACTCTCTAGCTTTTGTTTCACTAAATAAACAAACAGTTGCTAGATGGCTTGGCATTGGCTATATCAATTTACTTTTGTCTTTTGTTTTTATTTTAGAACTCTGATCATAAAATGCATAAGCAGTTGGGGGTACAGGCTCTTTTTTTTTGTTCTTTAGGGTCCATGACTGAAAAACTGCCAAGTGTATCAGCGAATGAATCATAAAAAAAGTAAAATCCAAGTTTGACAGTATTGACAAATGAAATCGCGGGTCAATTCGCGAATGAATCACGTGTTCTTTCCATTTGTTTGTGGCGAATATCTATAATTTTGAGAAAAATCATCGCCGCCGCGTTATCGTGGGGTGTGGGCGGTGAGTACGAAGCCGATGTCCTTATAAGGTTATAAGTACGACCGCCGAGCCCGGAATTCGTCGGTGACATCGAAGTAAATACATCGCGAAAGCGGAAAAATGTACATTTTCAGCAATCGCCGAAAGACTTGTCCGGCGACAATTGACGAGTCGCGTGACTCGAGGTAAAACAAATGATCGCCGAGAAACGTTCGGAACTGCCGGTCTGACAAATTGTTTGTTGCAAACCGAGAATCGGCGCCCCACCGAGGCTCACCCGATATTAAGGTCTCTCCGGTTGTTCGGATATTCGAACAACAAAATTGTCGCGGAACCGCGACGCGAAATTTCGGGATGCCGGGACGTTATTCGGATTCGGTGAATGCCTACCATTTTTCGTTAATATCTCGCTGGAACGACACTACGACAATTCCCTCGGAATTCACTGTGCTGCTCGCGTGACTCGTTTTCGCCCGTCGTTCGAGCTACGAGTGGCAGCACTGATGGCCGCCATTTTTGTCGGTTGAAAAAAAAGTTACCGGCGGTAGTTAATGGGCATCTCTTCGTGCGTATCGAACAAAGATTTCGTTGTTACCGGCGGTCGGCAACCTGCTAACGTGAGCTTAGGAAACGGACGGGAAACCCGTGAATCCAACGCTGTGAGATTAGTTTCACAATCCTCCAATCGCAGTCGCGACTCTACGATAATATGGCGAACATCGGGCAATTCGTCCCGTAGAGTATTTTGGTTTAACAATATTTACGAGTCACTTCAGTGAAGATGAGTGGAAATCTTCGTAGAGAGGTAAAACTGGTTTTTCAGCTTTGGAAATAATTGATTCCGGGTCATTAACGTTGGTTTAAAGAATTAATAAATGGATTATGAGAACGAGCAGCTCTGTGCGCAGTTGGCTGCTGTCCCTCCGGATCCTCAATGGCGGGAAATTTCTCAAGATTCAAATAACTGTTTTCCTTTTTTAATTACAGGCTCTCAGAATCTTCAAAAAACTGCACAAAACGCGGCTGAAGACTTTCCAAGGCGACGATCACGCATTAAATTGTAATTAAAGTATAAATGTAACACGTTTTTTCACAGCAACTAATTTCGAATTTGTGTAGTTACGCGAAACAGAATAAACGAAGAATTCAGGAAGCACAAACACGTTTCGGATGAAGGGGCCATTTCTGAGGTAAAACATTATTTAATGTAAACATTTTTTTATATATAATTTTAATTAATATTTTTCTCGCAGTTGATAAAATTCGGCGAGGCTGTGGAGCAGGAAGTTCGTACGACGGTGATACAGGCGGTTGAGAAGCAGCCGGGAAAGTTCGGTAATTAAAAATCGACCCTTTAACGTGTTCACGAGAATTATTACTAAAAAGTTGCTATCGCTGATTTCAGAACTTCGAATAACGGAAGACACGTTGAAAGTGGACAACGAAGTGAAACCCGAGAATTTCATACCCGCGCGAAAATTGCGAAAATGCAGCGACGCAAAGAAGAAAGAAAACTGATTTATGTGTACCAAGACTGTTTCAAAAGATTGTAGTATTTCTATGTATTAAACTCCATAGTCTATAAAAAACGATTGTCTTACATTTTCCTCCCGCAAAAAAAACTACAAATCGTCACCTTTTCTCCCCATCGATTTTTATTCAATGCCATCCGGATATATACACACGTAGATTCGCGAGAAAATATTTACAATTTGACTTTCCTATAACTATCCTCGTCGACGAGATCACAAATTTTCAGCGGATCCGGTCGATCAAGCCTCAGCTTTGCTCCTGTAAAAACAAATTTTGATTTACGTTCATAAATATCGACGTGGACATTTATATTAAATCCGATCGCCTGACTCACCTCGCTTGGTTATCGTCTCTCTAGTAATTAGTTCATGCACGAAAATTTGCAGAAGCGCGATTATCACAGAAATTTGTAAGACAAGTAACATTCTCGATAGCCGGTTCAGTACATGTACAGCGTTTTCGGCGCGAATCTGCGTTGAATAATAATTTTTTAAAAAATTAACCACATATTTTAACGTTAGTATAAGGAATTTTATTTGTACTAGGCTAATCACACGCGCTCGCGCGCGTGCCCGAGATATCTTTGCGCTGCTGCGCTCTTATAAACCTTTAAAAGGGTAAATCGAAACTAAAAACCCTTTTTTAGTTGATTTAAACAAAAAAATGTTGTCGAACAGTTTGTCAGAAATTGTAGATCTGGCCGCCGGGCCAAAAACCGCCCAAATCGGGGTCACGAAATTTATTTTTTCAAAATATCGACTTTTAACCTATACCATCGTTCTCAAGTCGCATATTCTACCCCTGAAAACACTGGTTACAACCCTTTTTTAGTTGATTTAGAAAAAAAAAAATTTTGGTCGAACAGTTTGTCAGAAATCGTAGATCTGGCCACCGGGCCGAAAACCGCCCAAATCGGGGTCACGAAATTTATTTTTTCAAAATATCGACTTCTAACCTATACCGTTGTTCTCAAGTCGCATATTCTACCCCTGAAAACACCGGTTACAACCCTTTTTTAGTTGATTTTGAACAAAAAAATTTTGGTCGAACAGTTTGTCAGAAATCGTAGATCTGGCCACCGGGCCGAAAACCGCCCAAATCGGGGTCACGAAATTTATTTTTTCAAAATATCGACTTCTAACCTATACCATTGTTCTCAAGTCGCATATTCTACCCCTGAAAACACTGGTTACAATCCTTTTTTAGTTGATTTTGAAAAAAAAAATGTTGGTCGAACAGTTTGTCAGAAATCGTAGATCTGGCCACCGGGCCGAAAACCGCCCAAATCGGGGTCACGAAATTTATTTGTTCAAAATATCGACTTCTAATCTATACCATTGTTCTCAAGTCGCATATTCTACCCCTGAAAACACTGGTTACAACCCTTTTTTAGTTGATTTTGAAAAAAAAAACAATGTTTGATCGAACAGTTTGTCAGAAATTGTAGATCTGACCACCGGGCCGAAAACCGCCCAAATCGGGGTCACAGTAGGTTAAACAGTGCTGCAGCGCTCATTACGACAAACTGTCAAATCTCGCGCTGTTAAACAAAAACTTTTGGTCGTCACGGCCCTCGACCAATCAGAGGCCGAGTTATACCGACAACAATGGTCACGTTGGCGCGAATTACGCACTTTTTAGTAGTAGACTCTAGTGACTGTTGCAATATTTAGTATTTTTCAGTATTTTTTAGTATTGAAAAAACTACTCTAAATTCTATGTACAAGTACTAGAAGTTTTAATGCATAAAGTTAACATACATTAGTTAGTATAAGGAAATATAAAAAACAGTAATACTCACATGTGCTCCGGATGATTGCGGATCTGGTCTATAAGATCCGCGGCTTTGAGCTCGCCGTTGCAGATGCGATGGACAGCGGTGAAGATCGGGAATTTGTCCGAGAGATTCTTCGCCTTAAGCATACCCTGAACCTCGTCCGCAGTCGCCGGACCCTGAAGCTTTTGGCCACCCAGGAGCTCGTCCTCCAGGGCTTTGATGCTCTATTTTTTTCAAATAAATAATGAATTAAACTGAGACGAGGTAAAGTAAAAAATAAATAAACTGACATACAACAAAAATATTTATATTTAAAGAAAAGTAGATCAGTGATTTGTGCATCTGGAGATTTTCGGAGCTCGTTTTACCTTTCCGGTCTTGACGAACTGCTCGCAGACCCGACGATTTCGGCCGCCGTAGCAGGTCGTTATGAGATCGGCGACACCGCAACTCTCGAAGAACGTCGAGAGCTTCGCGCCGCCGAAGAAGGTGTCGACGAACTTGACCATCTCCATGAGGCCGAGCCTGATGACGGCGGCCTTGGTGTTGTCGCCGAGGCTCAGTCCGTCGACGAAGCCGGCAGCGCACGCGACGATGTTCTGCCGACAAACAAAAAATACAGTCGACAATGTAGGCCGCGGCTGTTAACCTGTATTCGTGCAAATAATCGTGAGAAAAAAAATCGTCAAAGTGGCGGTCACAACAAGTTTGACCTTGCTGGGTTACCTTGAGGGCTCCGCAGACCTCGACTGCCTCGCAATCTTCGACAACGACGACCCTGAAGTTCGTCGTTTGAATGATGTCTTTGAGAAGCGGAGCCAAACGCTTATCTCGGCATCCTGTGAACGCAAAACGTAGTCACAATGACTTTAATATATAATTCATCACGATGATTATTATTATTATTACATAACTCGGGACCCGCCCGATTTATGTAAATGGTAATAATGAGATTATTAATGAGAAGCAACGGATGGGTCATTGATTTATGTAATAATATAAAGACCCATCCGTTGCTTCGTCTCCTCGAAAACAATTCTTGCATAATAATACACACGTGGAATCGCGACACGTGTGCGACCCGCAAAAAATACGTTAGTAAACACTCGGATCGAGAAACCGGTTTTTATTGTTGTGCTGACAAAATAGTCGCTTAACATTTTATCATGACTGACGAATGGATTTACCGTTCGTTGATTACAACAACATAATCGGACAATCGACCTTAACGACTGCGTTGAAATGATGAAAATATTACTGAAATGATGAAAGGTGACGGGCACCTTTGTCGTTCTCTCGTCAGGTCAACGAACTGTTGAACCCAACAGGCCATTAATTTTCCGGCGTCCCAGTCGGGCCTGGCGACTGGTTATTTTTTTTTTTTGCCGGGGAGATAAGATAGGCGAGGGCAGGGGGAACCGGACCAGTTTGGACCGGGGCGAGTTGGGTCGACCCAGATTTGAAAAATCTGCGGCGGCACGAGGCGTCTCCTATCGGCCCAAAGTGACTACTTGAATATTAATGAGACTGACTTGCATATTAGGCGCCGGCGAATGACACGACAGAAACGAACTGAGACGAAAAGTAACGTTTTCGGATCTATATGAAAAAAATGGGATTATCGACGCAAACTACAGATGGTTAGCAGTATGACGGGTGACCTGACGAAAGTATTGAATCATCCCGAACTCTGGTCCTTCGAGATTAGATATATAGTACAAACGTTTCAATCTTTACAAACGATTTCGAACCTTTTTCACTCGTAGGTAAGCCGAGTAAAATAAAGAAAATACATATATATATATGTATATAAAATATATATAAATAGAAAAATAACAAAATAACAAAATAACATAAAAAAAGTTCTTGTTTTCGGTAAATAATCCGAAGCTTGGTTTTAGTTTCAGAAATTAAAAAAAAAACATATATCTGTACCGATCGTTGTTTCGCAAAACTTTTCCTCGGCGACTTCGTTCGCGAGGTTCGCTCCCATCAGCACGTAGCACGGAACCTTAAGGTGCTTCTCGACAATCTTCGATATGAGCTCGATGCTCGTTCCGTCGCCCTTGTCGCCGAATCCCTAAAATTACAAAACATTTGTATACTTCTGGCCACATTGTTTTGTCAACAGTTTCTTGTCATTTTTTCCAATAAAATTAACAATTTATTTTTATACTTTTGACAACATTGTCTTGTCAACAGTTTCTTGTTATTTTTTTCTCAATCAAATTAACAATTTATTTTTATACTTTTGACAAAATTGGCTTGTCAACAGTGATTGTGATTTTTTCTCAGTAAAATTAACAATTTGTTTGCTGCGTGGACGTTTACCTTAATCAGAGAGAGTCCGACCGCTGTCGGCTTGATTTTTCCTAGCAGAGTGGCGCACAGTCCCGGAATGAATTGATGTGGAATCACGAAAACGAGAATATCAGCGTCTTTCGCGGCTTCCGCGACGTCGGGAACGGCGACCTGGCAACGGAAAGAAAATGTAATAATAATAAAATTGCTTTTCCGAGAGAAAAGAGCTGCTTGTCTACTGAAGGGTCAAAACGCGAATGAAATTAATGAATGAATTTATCGATGCAATCTGCAGATGGTAGCTACGTGTCGGGTAACCCTACGAAAGTATTGAATCATCTCGAATAACAGTCTTCGATTTGACCGCGGTAAACAAGTTATTAATAAACGAAAGAATCCGCGGATAAGCCGAGAGCGAGGGAGACAGTACAGATACAGGTACAGACACAGTACAGATACAGGATACAGGTACAGTACGGGTACAGATAGCGTGGGGGAAACTCCCCCGTTTCCACCTGTCGGATAAAAATCTGGTGACCGGAAATTAGTCGTGATAACGCCTGGAAACAGATATATTATAAGTGGCCTGATACGTATCGTGATATCATCGTCTTCAATTATGTTTATCGTGTCGATCTTCGGCAAAAAACTGAAATCGAAAGATGAATTTTGCAATGATCTCTTAATTTGAATTACCAATAACTTTTTAGATGGATCCAATTACAAAACTAAATGACGCTCCAGCTCCTGTTTCGCTAAAAAAAAACAGAAATCGAAAGATCAATTGTAAATATGTCTCAAAAAATTCGTTGAAAATATCTCAAATTAGAAATTATAATTTTTTTTTAGTCTTAAAATTTTATATATTTTATTTAAATTTGTGTAATCAAGATTTGAGAATGAATGTTTGTAGATTCTTATTGTACTTTCTTTCGGTAAAAATATGTTAATATTAATAAAAGAGATTGATAGTTGAGCCGAGATAAAGATAGGCAGAGATAACGAACCGGAAACCGGTAAATGGGGAGGTAAAAAAACACGACGAGCCGAAAATCGATGGTGATAAGGTGCGATAGTACAGATTATTGGAGTATCGAGAGGATTCTCTCGAGTGGAAGAGAGGAAGAAAAAAAAATAACGGCTTATCGTTATTTTCACCACTAACGGGCCGGGCTACCTAGCTCCTCGTTTATCACAACACTATGAGAAATATCTCGGTATCTACTGTCTCTCGACCAATACGAAGGGGCGGCCAATGTCACGTGAATGCGAGATTGCTGTGTACGTGCTGCTGAAGCGTTCGGTGCTCGAGCGGCAGTGGCGCGTGCGGTGTTTGGCCTCTATTAAATCAGCGCGGTTCGACGAGTCCTCATCAGTTCTGCTCTGACTTTCACGGTAGACGCGTCTCATCGAATTTTATTTTTCGAAACCCCGAAGCAAGATGAGGCTGAACTCGATTATTCCGAATTTCAAGGCTGAGACCACTCAGGGTCCCATCGATTTTTACGAGTGGCAAGGAGACAAGTAAGTTATTATTCCTTATTTGTAGTTTTGTATTTTTCTTTTTTTTTTTTCTTTGGCTCAAGGTGAAACTGGAATTTTCGTTCACGTGGTCCGCAATGTCCTTTCTGTTCCGATTTTGATTTTACATTGAAAATATTATTTAGAAAAGAGAAAAATTATTTGCCTTTCGATTTGATTATCAAAGTTTTTTTGGTGTAGAAAAAGCTAGGTAACCAATTTTGTCTATTAAGTGAGTTATTATTCGTTATTTGTATTTTTTTTTCTTTTTTTTTTCTTTGGCTCAAGGTGATATTTGAATTTTCGTTCACGTGGTCCGCAATGTCCTTTCTGTTCCGATTTGGATTTTACGTTGAAAATATTATTTAGAAAAGATCAAAATTATTTGCCTTTCGATTTGATTATCACTTTTTTTATGTAGAAAAAGCAAGGCGCCCAATTTTTTTTCCTTTCTGCTTCGGTTAACGAGATTTGAATCACTGTTAACCCTTGAGTATCTATTATGCCTGCTTTGCTGCGACGTTGATTTAAAGAAAATATTAATTCGAAAAGAAGAATTGTTCTTTTATATTTTTATATATTGAAGAAAAATCGTGCAAATGTTTGTTGGAGGTCAAAGACATTCTGGTAACATTTTTTGTGTATTATTATACTAGAAAAAAAAAGGATGAAAAAATTCTCGAATAACGCGAGCCGAGAGGGAGTAAATATTTTTCTGAAATCGAATCCTCGTTTCGTTCCACTCGCATTCGATACACCTCGAATGTGTGTCAATCGTAGAAGTTCATTTATATATGCAACTCTCTTGAGTATCGAGTGTCGTGCGAGTTTCGAGTTGTGCGCGCGGGGAAAATGCGAGTGGATCGAGACGACGAGATTGTTCGGCTTGCACCGGCGAATCACCGCGCCGGCGGCAGATGCGTTTAAGCTCTCGTTACGCGGAGCGAGAGCGCCGACAACGAAAATAGTCAGTTGGCTTTGACCTCGGCACGATTGCGAGAACAGGATTGAGATTCTCGGTGCGCGTGCGCGATCTCAAACCTCGTCCCTCGGCTCGACAACTGCTAAATATTCAAAGCTCGATATATATATATCATTTCAATTGACAGCTTTCGACTATTGTTCAATTGTTAACCGTAAATAACCGTAAAAAGCTGAGTCGCAAACCGAACGATAATAGTACAAAAGTCGAAAAACAATGTTGAAGCAAAAAAAAAAAAGACAATGAGTGTAATTTTGAAAATGCGCGTTTGTCCTTTTCAAGGTGGGTCGTTATCTTCTCTCACCCGGCCGACTTCACGCCAGTCTGTACGACCGAACTCGGTCGTATCGCCGTTCACCAGCCGCACTTCGAGAAGCGCAACGTCAAGCTTCTCGCTCACTCCGTCGACAAGCTCAAGGATCACGTCGACTGGGTCAATGTGAGTAATTAATATGTTGCAAATAAATGAAATATTGGCTCTCCTTTGAGGGTCGTGGGAATAAGTCAGATTTCAAGAACAAAACCGCGAATTGCGAATTTTGATGATGTTGAAGTTTGCATCGTTGGAATGCAACGATTTTTTTTTTTTTTTTTTTATTCTAGCGATTCTATAAAGTTATTATAAAGATCAATCGTTATAATAACTTTTTATACCCAGTACGATCCTTTGGGTTCATTAGAATAATTTTTTTTATTTCCGTTGCTTTCCAACGATGCAAACGTCAACATAATGAATTTTGAGAAAACGGTCTACGGATCTCCGAGGGTAAAAAAAATGTTACGTTTACGTTTTTTTTTTCCTCTTCATTTTCAGGACATCAAGTCCTACTGCCAGGACATTCCCGGGGCATTCCCGTACCCGATCATCGCCGATGACGACCGCACTCTGGCCGTCAAGCTCGACATGATCGACGAGGCGAGCAAGGACGACCCCGAGCACGCGATCACCGTTCGCGCTCTCTACGTCGTCAGTCCGGATCACCGTCTGCGCCTGAGCATGCAGTATCCGACTTCCACCGGACGCAACGTCGAGTGAGTATCAAATATCAAACCGCTCTTAGAGTCTCCCACTTCCTGCGATACGTTCGAATTTATTAACGCGTTCGTTCTCGATTCCAGCGAAATCCTTCGTGTCATCGACTCGCTCCAGCTTGTCGACCGCAAACCCCAGATCGCCACCCCCGCCAACTGGGTTGTGAGTATTTTAGTTACTACATTAATTCTAAATTAAAAAATAATTAATTTTGTTTATTTTTTATTTTTTTACTAAACCCCGTAAACTATGAATTAAAAAAAAAATGTTTTGCATTGCAGCCCGGCGAGAAGGTGATGATTCTGCCGACGGTGAAGGATGAGGAGCTGCCCAAGTTGTTCCCTGGTGGAGTCGACAAGGTTCTGATGCCCTCTGGAAAGGTCTACGTGCGCACAACCACCGACTACTGAGCGTCGCTTACCGAGCCTCTCGATCCGCCGGCTCGCGATTTTTTAAATCCGTCGGCAACGTTTTTATTATCCCCCCTCCTCTCGATATATCGATAATGTTTACTTTTACTTTCTAAGAGCTGAATAAATATATTTATATACGTAAAAAAAAACCCGTTCTTTAATTATTCCCCGTTTAAATAATACTTACATTTTTTTCCAATTTCATTTTTTTTTTTATTCAAAAAGTACTTACGATGTTGACGGGCAGTTTGTGTCCGGGCAGATATTTGACGTTCTCGTGCTGCTCGTTTATAATCTCCGTGAGTTTCTTGCCGTTTATCATCTCCTCGAACACGTACATCGTGACCCGCTCCTCGAACTTGTCATTGAACTTGACGGCATTGGCGCCGATGAGCTTAGCGATCGCCGAGCCCCTGCGCAAAACGATATCTCGCTGTTTATCGGAGCAATTCTGGTCGCCGCCGGCTGGCCAACGGGACGCGATTGTCGCGAGAATTAATCTCACGTTTATTTATTGTTTCAAAGCGTGAATCGATGCATTCCGCAAGCTATCAGCCTCACATTTGCATTCGCAATTGGAATGCGTGAGACGACAAAACGCGCGTCTTCCTCTCGCTGCATCGCTCAATTAGTCGCCTCGTCCTGCTAAACATTCTTCGTGTACTCAGATTCCTCTTAAGAACTAAGAATCACTTATGCAACGCGCAATGAGTCACCGGCGCTTAAACCATTCGAATACCAATGACTTATTCGTTTATCTCAATTGCACGCGAGACGCAACGAAATTGGCGATGCAGCGCGAGTTGTAGTTCCTTTTTCGACCTGTTCATCGTTTTTCTCAGCTACCTGAGACATTTTCGTCCCAGATACAATTTATCAGCGATTGATTTTTTTTTCAATAAATTTCTCGCTCTGAAACAATTGATTTTTTTCTTTTGTTATTTTTGACACTTTTGACACAAAAGCAAACAAAAATGTTTTCACATCCAAGTGACAGACAACGAAAAATGTAGTTAAGGTTAAGGAACAATTCTAAAAAAAAAAAATTGGAACAAGATTGTACGTATTTTGTATCGTTCCCTGGGCGAGATCCCTCAATTTAGATGTCACCTTGGCCCGTTTTGAGTCTCGTCGTCGCGTGCCAAACTCCCGAGATCTCTGAACGCACTTCGGTGTTAATAAAAATCAAGTTCTGCTTATTCTAATCTGCGATATTAGGTCTCTTGGATCATCGAACCAATCGATAATCCAGAAGCGAAGATTCCGCATGCGCATCTACAATAATTGTCTTAATCTACGGATTTTTCGTATAATTACCAGTTGCCACTTCCCACGATGCAAACCCTCTGCTTAGGCGTCGCCATTATTATTAATTACTCGTTAATTTATTCACGCTTTTTGTGTCTCGACGTAGACCCGACACTGACACTGACGGGGGGAATTTTGATATGGACGAGCACGAGCTGCACCTCTCGATTACCTTGAGTGACCAAGTTCGATCGACTGACTTGACCGACTGACTGACTCACTTCACTCACCATTGACCTTAGAGACGTCGTCGGCGACGACGACGATCGTCGACGTCGCCGTCGCCGTCGTCGCAAACGCATTTTCGCCTCCCGATCGTTCGCTCGGCGCAAGTCTTGGATTATGGCCAGACGAAAACTAAACCTTCGAGGACCCGAGGCGCTTATAGATCGTTAATTTTAGCGTCGCCGTGATAATAAAGACAATTGTCGCTGCAAGATGTCGAATGCATTTTTCCGATGCACTATGTGCAATGATGGTGAAACTATGGTTTGCCTTACAAGGAATTTAAGGGCTTGAAACCATCTACGAATCATGAAAATGAAATAATGCAGCAATCTTTACCATGATAAAAGTTATAACTGTTATCAGGGTAAGAATAAAAAGTGGGCAAAGGATGGAGATGAGTAAATGAAAAGATAAAAAAATAACAAAAAATAAAATGCTTGTTTTGATGTAAATATATACGTTGTATAGATTGAAATATGTGACAAGATGATGGCCTATTGTAGAGAATAGTACGTGTTATGCTGTGTAAATACTGTAAAAAAAGTGAAAACTTAATACACCGGTACTGAAAGTTTTTATGCACAAAATCGTGTGTTGATTTTAACGCATTTTTTTTTACGCAAAATGAAGTAAATTTAATATATCTCTACATAGAAACTTTTAATATCGGTGTATTGAATTTTCATTTTTCGTCTTACTGCGTAGAACGAAGATGGATCTATACAAAATACTATGTATAATACTATGTATAAAATCGGGACGATATTTTACACGCGCATAAGTAGATTTCGCCGCAACGGGCGTGGATTTGAGCATGATAGGAATTCCGAGGTATTATCGCAACCTCTCGCATAGAATCTTCGTCATCTTCTTCGTATTCCGTTGCTCGCAGAATCTTCAGAGTCGGCACATGGGGGCGGAGAGTTGAGCATTGGTGATGCCATCGTCGTCGTCGTCGTCCCTGGATATCAAATCAAATTAATACACAAATAATGGTAGATGAACAAAAGCAGCACGAAAAACAAAGCAAACATAAATATAGAGGAGCGAGGTATAAACTACTGGGCACTAAGTGCGAGGATTTGGCGTTTGGAGCAGGGAGAAATCGACGACAAGAAATCCCCGTAAACACCGCAGATATTTTCGTTAACAGACGATATTCATTTGGTATATTTTATCCCTCTGTGTAGATACAATGATTTCATCATTCGACAACAGATCGTAACATTCGCTTTCCTCGCCTCTAGTAACTTCATTTTTAAATATTAATTACAGTTTTCTATACAATAGTCGTAGTGAGATTAGGTTTAACTTCCGTTGGAAGGAAGAAGAACGATAGCACTCGATTCAACAGAAAAGAGAAAAATAAATGTGCTTGTGTTTCCTGCAGAGGAGACGTTATTTTTTAATCGCCCGAAATCGCTCGACGCACGACTCATGAACTACTGGGCTACATCTTCAATCACATTGGTCGACTAATCGGACGCGCAGATGCACGATTCTGCCGTCGACGTTAAAATTAAGATATGCATCGACAAAATATTCTACTGGCTACTTAATCGCTTTTTGCCTTTCGGGGCAGACGTGAAAGCTCTCGTTTCGTCACGGTGATAAAATTCTTCGCGGAGCGACTAACATAAAATAATTCGGGAGAGAATACGCTGCTCTTATATTTGCTTCTCTTCGCTCGATGCACACGAGATTCCTTACTTTCCGTTAAACAAATATATACATATTCCATATCAAAATTGTTATGCACCATGAAAAACCCGAAAGATCCTAGAAATCTCAGCAAGTTCCTTTGATCTGGAATTATCACTGAAATCTCTGGAATTATTTGTGATTTGCTGACTTGCCCAAATTTTTTAAAAATTCTTCATTTTTATTTTACAAAAATGATTTTTATGGCTTATTTTTATTGAATACATTTTTATTTTATTTTCAACATATTTACGTAAAACCTGGGAAAGTCAGAGAGTTTCCGGGCATTCGGTGCATAACAACCCCAAATGTATAAATATATACATTTATATATGTACACATATATATTTCTTTATGACTCGTGACTCGTCAAGAGACTCGTTAATTGTACATTGTGGTCATTCTATGGCATTTTTTTACTCGTTAAAAATTATAATTATTATGTATAGTGTCCATTCTTATGCACATGACATATATACACTAGACGCGTCTTAGCCTGGACGCATTAGATAAATCTTTTCATTTTCTGTCCATCAGTTTTTCGAAATCTTCAATAATTGCACTTCCGTCAATTATTCAAATCCGCGTTTCTTCAATTTCAATAAAATCCTAAATAACTACATTTTACTTATTTTCATTTCTTTGATATTCTTTTATTTCATTCGGGTTTACTTAAATAATTGCTGCGCCGCAATTATTCTCATTATGTTCTCTTTCCTTTTGTATTATTTTATCTGGTAACTCTGGGTAGTTTTAACGTGTCAATTTTCCTTCGTAACAAAAAAGCAATGCGAAAATAGTGACTTGGATCTCGGTACTCCTTTTCTTTTTCTTTGCAAGGGCCAATTATGCTTTTACGCTGTCTTTAATTGTTACTTGGTGGTTGGTTGAGCTTACATGTGTTCCGGATGGCTGCGAATGCAGTCGATGAGATCTTCGGCCTTGAGCTCGCCTATGCAGATCCGGTGTATCGCCGTGAAAAGTGGAAATTTATTCTCCATATTCTTTAGCTTCAGCATGTAATTCACCTCCTCGGCGGTGAATGGTCCTTGAAGCTTTTGGCCGTTCAGCATTTCCTTTTCAAGCTCGATGATGGACTGCGATAAAAGAAAAATATGTTTGAATGAACGTTTTACATAGGATTTATTGCTGATAAATTGGTTAATGATTTGTTTTACCTTGCCGGTTCGGACAAATGCCTCTGAAACTTTGCGGTTCCTGCCGCCGTAGCAAGTAGTGATGAGGTCGGCAACGCCGCAGCTCTCGAAGAAAGTCCCGAGTTTTCCACCAGGGAAAAATACGTTGACGAATTTGATCATCTCCATGAGACCCAGTCTGATTACCGCGGCTTTCGTGTTGTCACCCAAGCCAAGACCGTCCACGAAACCAGCGCCGCACGCCACAATGTTCTTTAGCAAAAAGTAAACAAGAATAAAGATATCGATAACCAATTAACCAGTCGATCGAAGCCGTTCGATTGATACCTTCAAAGCACCACAACATTCGACCGCGTCCGCGTCATCGACGACTACGACTCTGAAGAATGAACTTTGAATTATATCCTTAAGAATCGGAGCCATCTCCTTGTCCCTGCATCCTGCGAAACCGATAAAAAATAATAATTAGTTTTGCGACTATGGGAAAACGTTGTGGCAGTTTCTCTTTAAAAATGTTTCTTCTAACTATAGGCAGCTTGACCTCGGTTTCAAGGAATGAAAAGTGCAGATAAGGAAGAAATTTGCATTTTAAATGCTTCAGGCAGCGATAATTTTATAGGCGAGTGAAAAAAAAAATTACCAATAGTCGTTTCGCAGAACATCTCGTCGGCGACTTCGGAGGCGAGATTAGCGCCCATGAGGACCGACATGGGAATGTGCAACTGCTCGGCGATGATGTGAGAGATGAGCTCGATGCCGCCGCCGTCCTTCTTGTCGAAACCCTTGATGAGCGACAGTCCAACCGCGCCGGGCTTGATGTTTCCCAGCAGAGTCTTACATAACCGACGGATAAACTGGTGCGGCACGACGAAGATCAGGATATCGGCGTCTTTCGCGGCCTCCACCACATCCGGCACGGCTACCTGGAACATTTTTATCATATTTTTAATTCTCAGCAAATGTGAACGTGAATTCTACTAGGGTAAAAGTACCGGTTTTGGCCACCTTTGGTCCAGTTGTGGCCACTGACTTCGAAAGGACATAATTATTTGTATTGTTAAAACGAAACAAAGTAAATGGATAATCTTGTTAACTTGTATGGATACTTTCCAAATTTCAACATGAAAATCCAGGGAAACAATAATTAAAAATAAAATCTAGTCAAAATGGCCACAACTGTACAATGGCCACAACCGGTGCATCTATTCTATACGACGAGTCGAAGAGTTACTCGAGTGCCTCTCGTACGGCATCATACAATAATCTCCGGTTTTATCCAGTCACCGTTTTTTTATCAGTTCCACGAGAGGTAATCACATGTTTAGTGCTGATGCGAGGCTCTGCTCACGTTTCGCGATCATTTCCCGCGACCTTGGCCAGGCCCGGTAGTGGTAACAGTCGTAGTAACTGCAGCACCGTGTGACGCGCATCTCACAGCAGGCGCGACTCGATGAGGCAACGCAGTGAATTCGCTGAGGGGGAGCAAAGTTCTCGTGACGAAATGATTTCTCTTCTGTGTTTACTCAGAAATATTGGCTTTCGCGCCGCACTATCGCAGCGATCAATGGACTTCGATCAATGACCGGGACGACGTGTAACGTGTCTGCCTCATTACCGTATTATGACCGTTCACAGACGTTGGACTGTGTGTGCAGTCCGTATCAACATCTGCTCGGAGAAAAAAAAGTTTGTCATCCTGATCTGGTCAGGAATTAATCATCCAAAATTATTCATCGTTGCCAAATTTACGTCGGGTCAAATGAGATTTTAATGAAATATGAAATCATTAAAATATTTTATAAATAAGGGAGTGAAAAAAACAATGTATTTCGCGATGGACGACAAAATTTTTTGTCAGCGTTGAGTAAATTCTCGCCTCTCGGTGTGTATATGCAATCTCTAAGCCAAAATATAAAGTCTACCAAGGGCATAAAATCAATACGACGAGTAGAGCTCGACGCGTCGACCGAGGTCGGGACTCTGGAACGTGTAGGTCTCGGTGAATCGGCGGTGTCGTAGATCGGAAATCGTAGCATTTTCCTGGCTCACGGATTTTTCTCCAATGAATCATATACTATGTCTTATTTATAGCGATATATTTTATCAGCACGATTGCATTATTATGTTTTTTTTTTGGTTGAAATAACGCTAAGATTGGATTCTATGCTCGGCTTTGTATTGCTAACGATAATTCGGTGGATAAGCAATGGCCATTGTCCGCTGTTCGTGTGGCAAATTATCACTGGCCGTATGCCAGGATTTACCACGAGCCTCAAACGCTATTGAAGTGTAGCAATCCCGTCCGTCTCGCTATCTTCGAACTGCAATTTCAAATATCCAACGAAAAAAAGGCCGTCTCCCAATCCCAGAAAATCCGCGATTGGCTTTACTAGTTGACGCTAAAAAAAATCTTGGTGCACGTAACGAGATAGTCGGTGTATTTCCAGCTGTATATCATTTTTTCGAGTCGCATCTCGTAGCAATCCCGAACGTCTCGCTATCTTTGAACTGCCATTTCAAATATCCAACGAGACCCATAAAAAAAAGTCTCTCAATCCCAGCAAATCCGCGATTGGCTTTGCCAGTTGACTCGAAAAAAAAAATCTCGGAGCAACGAGATAGTCGGTGTATTCCCAGCTGTATATCATTTCTTCGAGTCGCATCTCGAAGAAATGATATACGGCCCGGGAATTATTGGCTCAATCGCCGGGCAGGTGATCCCCGGAGCCCCGAGGTGATCGTCACAGTCTCTGACCCGATGATAAAAAGACTGATAACACCGAATCGTCGTCCCTGTATCTCGCCGCGTTCGCTCGAGATTGACACGCTGTTTTCTCGAGGCGAACACGAGTGCACCACGAGTTTGGCAAACAACGTCGATTACTCCGGCGCCTCTCACTTAGTCGTCCCGTCGACGCTGCGCACGTCGATCGAGAGGCATTACGAGTTTTCTGCCCCGCCGAACGAGCCTTGAAAATAATCCTGAGACACGAGACGGGGCACGACGTCCACTCTCGTTTACGATTCTATTTCCGGAGCGCGCTGCGGTAAACACGCTGTAATCCGTGAAGCGTCGAACGAGGAAAAATGAGTTTTTTTGTTTGTTTCATCTTCTTTTTTCTCGTCTCTGTCGCGTCTCTCGGCTGGGTCCGAACATAACTCACCACGTTCTCCGGCAGTTTGTGACCCGGCAGATACTTGACGTTCTCGTGGGTCTCGTTTATTATCTCGGTCAGTTTTCTTCCGTCTATCGTCTCCTCGTAGACGTACATCGTCACGCGATCCTCGAAACTTTCCAGCCTCTTGGCGTTGACACCGACGATCTTCGCGATGGCCGAGCCCCTGGAAAACAATTGCATTGATCAGACATTCGTTATCATTGATTACACATTTTTATCGGTGTTCGATTAGCGACCGCGTTATTATTTTTATATTTTATTCGAAATAAAAATATTACCCAACAACATTTCGAAAGAATTCACACGCGAGGCTTCTTCGACATTATCATTTTTTTCAGGGCCGCCGAATGCGATTATCGGAGGCGAAGGGAGAAAGCCATCGTCTTTGGGAGAAATTTTCGAACTTTGAACGGAGTGGATTATCGGAGGCGAAGGTCACTCCGTTCAAAGTTCGAAAATTTCTCCCAAAGACGATGTGAAATTAAGAAAACGAAAAACAACAAGGAAACATTTCTGCAATTCGGATTACGTTATATCTCGGCGCGGTCGTCCCCACCCGGCGTCGCCGTGGCAGAGTGGAAAGGTCAGGGACGACAGGGCCGCCGTCGGCGCGCGGGACTCGAGTGCTTCCAGGCCGTGAATGAGATAACATTCGAGCTCGGACCTCCGACGAGGAGAAAACGAAGCTCGGCGTGGGAGAGAAAATGACAGACGTCTGCCCGAGCGACACGTGCGTGCCACAAATAAACTGCTCAGCGAACAAACGTTTGACACTGTCGGTGACTGATATTTTTTAGTCATTAACACAAAAGAAAAAAAAAAAAACAGGAAAGCGTTAATGTCGCCGCTGGTTTTAAAAGCTCCGGACTCATTTTAGTCATTAAAAATAACGTGACGCAACGAACGCGTTCCCGGAGACTTATATGGATAACGCCCAACTCACTGCCGAGTTGCGACTCTACCGCTTATCGACTCTACCACAAAACGACACTACCGGCTAAAAACTCTACCGCGATACAACTGCTGTACGTTTAAATTCTTCGAGGCTCGCGACTCGCTGCCGAATCGCGACTCTACCGCGAAACTCTACCGGCCAACGACTCTATACCATATTAACAGCTGTTCGTTCGAATTCTCCCAAACTCATGGAAACCTCGCGACTCGCCGTGGAATACCGACTCTACCACTCATCAACTCTACCATAACACGACTCTACCGCCCGAATGCTCTACCGAAAAACATTTCCACCTTGTCGGACTCTCCTGCGTTATAGTTCCACCGGAATACTCGATATATTCTAAGTGATTGCACCGGATTAACATGATTATCATGACCCGGAGAGTTTTTTACACCGGTAGAGTCGCGATCCGATAATAACACGCAGATTCGATGCCGTAACGCGCGCACACGTCAAGACCTCGCGCGCAGTTAAAACGCGCGTTTGCGTTGAAGCAGCTGCGGCGCCGCATCGCTGGCTCTCTCTCGCTCTATCTTATCCACCCGAGCAGCAGACGAGATTCCATGACTGCGTAAATATATATATAACTCGCTGCGAAAAGTATCGCGCTGCTGTGCGAAGCACGCTCGACGCGCGACAGATTTTCGATAAAAACCAGCGACAGTGACGGCGAATACTTCGCGGTTGATATTTTAACAATTTGCTCACCAGTTGCCGGATCCGACGATGCAGACGCGCTTTTTTTCTGCCATGTCGATGGATTCTCTGGTAGATTCAGTAATAACGCCTGGAAATACTGTGTACGTGGATGTATATATAGATGTATATATATATGAATATTTTTTGTGTATATTATGCAGGAGGACGGGATCTGCGAAACTGCGACGCGATCGGTTCTGTGCCTGGCGAGCGACTGACCAACCGAGCTCCGAGCTGGAACACCAGCGGAGTGGAGAAATGGCTGAGGGGGAGGGAGGAAAGCAGCTCCGACTGATAATGGTAATGCGCGGGTGGTGGGAGGGGCGTTCTCCGGCCAATGGGCGCCACGATTGATTGGCTGATCTGCCACATGCGCGGATCTGTCTCCGGGTTCACGAGCGTTTGTCGTGGCGAGGCGAAAATAGCGCACGCGGAAGATTTTGGAGTTTACATCCAGGCGCCAGGATCGTCGGACGTACGGGAAAGTCTCGGGAAGTTAGATGGAATTTCGACATCGTTTTGGGCTATGTGATTAGGGATGCTCGGAGGTTTCGCGTCGCTCCGGAGGGCC
This sequence comes from Itoplectis maculator, assembly GCA_964034905.1. Lineage (NCBI taxonomy): Eukaryota > Metazoa > Arthropoda > Insecta > Hymenoptera > Ichneumonidae > Itoplectis > Itoplectis maculator. The sequence continues at coordinate 8,017,381 of OZ035861.1, forward strand.
GTATGGCTGCTGCTCGCGGCTTTCCCGGAGTCGATAACGACGAGGACGACGACGCGTTGGCCAATCACGAGGCTCAGCGGCGAACGGCGGCTTCTCGACGGCGCGGGAAACAATTCAAACTGCAACGAACGCGGATTGTAAATTAAGAATTTCCTCACTTTCCAGAGAATTGCCAAAAACGCATAATTAGTCTTTTTATCGCTAGAAAATTGCACGAGAAATAAAAATTAAAAACACGCGTTAAACGAAGTCTCGTAATTTTGGTAAGAATCATTTTTAATCCCTGTTTGCTAGCATAACACCTTCAATATGCGGTTTATTTAATATGCATTATAATCATAGGTAGTAGTACATAGTGCCATGGAGTTGAACGTGACGGACAGTTAAATACGACAGCGTGGTCGATTATTCGGTAAAACATTTAAAAGTAGTAACTACAACATCAGATCTAGCGATACGTCAAGCTGATTAATCTCACAATGCGCGTAATTGTTTCTCATTATTATTATTTTTTCCACGTTCTTCTTTTTCTGTTGCTATTCATTTTCAAGGGTTTTGAATAAATAGCTACGAGCATAGGTATCAATGTAGTTGCTTTAATCTTCGTAAAAGACGCAATTTTCCTTATATCTCCTCGCTCTTCGTGACAACAAAACAAAATGAACACGTAGCTAACTTAATAGAGAGTGTTTTTTAGACGATACAACTCTCGAAATGAAAAATAAGATATGCGGAATGACACGAGTAAAGAGCACCTGTAACCAGACTTGTTAAGCCCCATCACTTTGAGAAATAAAGATTGTGACACAATTCGTCTCGTGATTAGAGGGAATTGCATCGTCGACATTTTAATTCTAAAGGCGACGGAGAATTTTAGACAACTCTGTCTATAACGAAATCCGACGGTGATTAAGCTTGGCGAAATATCGCGCAACATTTGTCACTCGAACGGACACAAACATTAACGATTTTGGGGATTCGCTAATCGCGAAAAATAGCTTATTGTATGCTGAGACTAAGTTCAAATCGAGAGTTACGCACGTGCAGAAGCGAACGCGTGGGACACGCGAGCCGAGGAACTATCTGATTAATTGAAACTCTATACTGCATCCTCTCGGCCATGTCGCGAGCTTCTTGTTTTTCGTTAATACAGACGACAAAAATTAATCCTCAGTAGTGGTCTGAGCTGTTTCGAGGATGATCTCGAAGGAAAACGGAGTAAATCCGTATCCAAGTCCGGCGTAGAATTTGCTCTGGAACTCCACCCTGGAAAATCACGAATACAATTTCGATTGAAAATCGTTATTGTAAAGCATTTTTTAAGTTTCTAAAAAAATATCCTAAAAATTCCAGATCGGAGAAATGTCTCGAGAATAGACATTCTTCAAATTTTCCAGAAGCGTAGCTACTCTGTATTTAAATCCTCCATCTTTTGATTATCTTACCAGTGAAGACGCAGGGTGTGCAAGAAGGCCGAGAGACCCTCCATGAGCACGAGAATGCCGACTGTGAGGACAGCCCAGAAGGCGAATATCGCCCAGAGAACGATTCCGCCTGCCCAGCCTTCGAACACGAGGCCGTTCTTCATCACCATGTTCCACAGTACTTCGGAGAGCTCTGAATAAACATCGTCGAGACAAATTGTGTAATGCCGAAACTTAGCGGGTTTCTCGGGGAAAAGATACAGCTTAAAAAATAACGAAAAAGTGATCAAGTGGAACTCACGCGCATGGGCAAGCGACAGAGCCCACAGACGAAGGTAGGAAGCGGTGTGAGAGACGCTGCCGAGAACGTATTCGATGGTGTGAATTCCCTGGTGAATGAAGACTTCCATGATGTCCTCTTCCTCCTCCTTGTGGGCGACTGGACCTCCGGCTGCGTTCTGTTGGATCGCGCCTGGACCACCTTCGATATCTCCGTTCTCCGTCCCGTGATTGTTCAGCTACGAGGCAAGATTTTTCGTAAATTAATCAATTGAATTTCGAGACCAATCGAAGACGGATTAGAATCGAGAAAACAGAGAAATAAGACTGCATAGAATAGGTACCTGGTAGTGGCGTCTCTGTCTGCCGCGCATCAACATTATTGGCTTGGCGAGCAACAGCCACGGGATGCAAAGAACGGCGAGTATGACGAGCATCTTCTGAATGACGCCCTGACCGGCGAACATCCACTCGTTACAGACGGCCGGATAAACGGTGGGATTAAACAGCACCATGTTGATGAAAGTGATGAGAATTGACGGAGCGCAGAAAGGACCGTATTTGGTGTCTGAAACACATACACGGAAATTGTATTATTTGATCTCGCCTTAGCTCATAAAAAAAATATATATCCTGAGTTTAGTTCTGAGTGAAATACTATCGCTGGTATAAAAATTAATCGCGACTCACCCTGAGTTTGAGCTTCGAACTTCACCCACTTGACGAACATGAGAATGACCATGTACATGAAGAGGAAGAGAAGGAATATTATCTGCGGAATGAATTCGCATATGATGTTGATGCGTTTCTTGAAGTACAAGTGATTCCACAGTCCGACGATGACGCCGAAGAGCATGTGAAGAACACCGAATATAATCGATATTTTCATCTTGTACGAGTTCAAGAATATGATTTTATTCTCGGACAATTGCCAGACGGGATCCATCCCGAAGGGATACGGATGCCCGACGTAAGACGTTGAATTCGGATTGAGCTCGATGTCGGGGTTCACGTGGATGTCCTCGTAGGTCTTGTTGACCACCCAATTCGAGCCGAATATATTCATCGACTTGGAGAATATGTCGTTGTAAATCAGACCCGTGTACATCGAGAATAGACCCATGAGAAAGATGATGTAACGACCGCCGAAGAATATGTTCCAAATCTCGTTGTCGGTTTTCTTCGCGGCCAGCGGCTTCTCCTTCAGCACCATCCATCCGCCGAATAGGAACATCAGCAAACCGTGGCCGGTGTCGCCAAACATGACGGCGAAGAGGAAGGGAAACGTGATGATCGTGTAGGGCGCGGGATTCATCTCTCGGTAGGAGGCGACTCCGTAGGCGTCTATCAGAGCTTGGAAACCCTTCGTGAATTTGTTCGTCCGATTGTACGTCGGTGGATCCTCGAAGGTTTCCATGCGATTCAGAATCGGCGGAACGGAACTGCCGCTGCGCTCCTGGAAAATTATTACTAAGTTCACTCCAAATTCTTTTGTTCAGGGAACGGTTATATTGCTATTTATATTTTTTGATAAATTAGCTTTAAAGGATAACTAAAATAATTCAATTTTGTTTAAAAAACACTTAATCCTAAAAACGAAAATCCTTAATTGTTTTCCGTTTTTTACGTTGAAAAAAAATTGACTGCTCACCGTTCCTCGGCGCAGAGCCAATTGAATTGTCTCGATGTCCAACACTGGTACCCAGCACTCGGCGATCAGGCACTTTTGGGTCACGTCCAAGTTGAACAGGTTGAGAGTGTGATAGATGGCCTTGATCTTGCGGACTTTGATGAACCAGTTCTTGATGTTCTTAGCGGCGGCGACGAGAACGCGGTGTCGGTGATCCTGCGTCTGGCCGAGGACGGTGTTCAAATCCTCGATGCGCGTCATCACGCCCATGGCCATTTCCCGACGATCCGCCGGAGCCTCGGGGCACGGGTAGAGCGTCGCGCGGAAACCCTCGCAGATCTTCTTCACCCGCGTCTTCAGCTGGTCTCCTTGGAAGAAGATGATGAAGACGGACTTGTACACTTGATCACTCTGTAAAAAAAAAGAGGTTGCAATGGGAAGGATTAAAACGTACTTTCAGAAACCGGCAGTTCATTTTTTAATATCGCGAAATTTGGCAGTTTGTCGAAAATAAAAATTGATTTTTGCGTTTATCTCCTCGAATTTTCGATTTTTCGGGCAAACTTTTGTGATTTTTTTAATCAGCGCGAAATTTGTCATCGAATACGGCTTTTAAACATAGAAAAATCGAAAAAAATGTTAGATTGTTTTCGATTTTACGATGTTTAACAAATAATAAAGTAAGAAATAATAGATGACGTTACCGTTGAGGGATCTTCGAGCGGGGTCTCGATCTCAGCTTGACGAAGGAATACATTTCCTCTGCAGGCTCTCCAGAGCATGCGTTCGAAGGCCGGGATGCGTTCCCTCAGGATGACTCCAGCGACGAAGCTAATGAAAAATATCGTTAGAGATTGCCACGTGTTCCATCGGCAAAACATACAAAAGCCCTAGCTAATTTTTTTTGGGGGTGGGGGACGGGAAATTGTTTAACACTGTTAATAACGATGGAAATAAATCAGAACGTTATACGAATAAATAACATTATTATATAATCCTAACTCCTCGAGACATTTCGTTCTATATCTATATATTAAATTTCAAGTCGATTTTTTTTTGCACTGTGTAGGAAAATTCGTTCGTGTGTTGATCGAGTATTTATTAATAATATATCTTTCAATCTGTATCGATAGGACCTGAAGATAAGAAGCTCGTGACGCTCGTGACGCCTCATCGATGCGAGACGACGACTCTTTCCCCGAGAGAATATCGCGTCCCGGAGTTGCACAAGACGAGTTTAAGATGCGCCGAGCCAATATCTGTAGATGCTTAAAATGCTGTATGATGATTTCTGTAGCCATGGTCATTTTACATACCTTTTGCATCATAGAGATAATTTATGAATTAATAAATTATAACGTGATGTTTATATGTACCATTGGATTACGTAATGATGCTCAAAAAAAATATGAAAATAAAATAGAGTGAAAAACGGTTCGACAAACAACAGCAAACCAAAAAAAAACACTTACTGAAATGTATATCTCGGTTGTGAATTGTGAAATAAGATTTCACGGCATTAACTACGTGTCAATTGGATGCGGTAGAGTGGGATTATTACCAGCTCGCAGTAATCTGCTGTTCGATCAAAGAATTATTTGGTAATCTATTAATACCGCCGATTATTACTGGCAAAAGAGTCGTGCGAGTTGCGAGGATTTGTTTTGGTTTTTTTTTTCAATCTTTTTAAGTTTCAAAGGAAAAATGTTGCACGAGAAGATAATAGAGTATTATTGGAAAACGCCACGAGTGACTTTACGTGTTAGGTGTCGATAAAACGGTGTATTGTTAAATGATAATTCATCGAGATCGAGTTATCTGGATTTTTAATCAGAAAATGTTGCTAATCCAAATTGTATCTGTGACTCGACTTAAGCCATCGGCGGTTATTGTGTCGTAAATCTTGTCGTATGATATATAACTGTCGAACATTCGTGCGTAGGTCCTACGTTTACTTTGAAATAATGTAAAATTCAATTGGGGGTGATGCAGCATTCCAAAAATCCAACTGATCTTACAGGTTTTGACGTTTATGAATTTAGCAATTTACATTTCAAGTAAAAAATACTCCCAAAGTTTATGAGGGTTTTATGGGGATGTTATCGAGTCATTAGGTATAAGCTTGGTGAAGGGCGCCATAGGTTTCTATTCTTAAAACTCATACAAATATTTTACTAGCCATTTTATATAAACTGATACTGTGAACTGTTTTATCTTATCATATTTTGTGCAGCTTGGAAGTCAAGTAGCAGATTCATCGGTTCTTTTTGTTGTTTGGAAGTTCAGGTCCGAATGGTAAACGAGCATTGCTTTAATTTTTATTCTAATCAGCTGCAAGTTGTGATGCAGAATAGAAATTCTTTTTTAGATGCTTTTACAAATTTTAAATGGTACACAGTAAAGGGCTTGTATTTTTTTTTTTTTTAATTATTTTTTCCGGAGCACGCCCTGTGTGTTAGTAGTTAGAGGTATGTAGAAATTTTGAAGCAGTTGCTAAAAGAGAAAGACAGGGGCCAGAGAGAGAGGGGGGGGAGGTTTTTAGCTAGTGAAGGAGGTCACACTCTAGGTACGTACCCCAACTGGACAGGACCAAGGGCAGACTGGCGGGCGATATTATCGTCACTAATCAACGCGCGTGTCATGGACTCGGTGGGGTTCAAGCCTGCGTGCTCTTGCTGACGACACAACAGACAAGACACAACCACATTAGCACACTAGACACGACCACAATGCCACTCACAAACGCCACTCTGCCTTTGCATGGGTGCTTGGCGTTCTCTCAGTGTGCGTGCAGGCGTCATTAAAGTAAATCGTCAAACATTCAGAGTTTTTCATTCAGTTACCTCATATTTATACGTCTATTATGCATATAGTGTCTATTATATATTTTATTTTACGTTTTTATCATTATAATATTTTTTTAAAGGGAAATTCTATTCACCAGATAATGCAGTTTGTTTAATACACACGTGTATTGAAGTTACAAATGTTTACGTTAATCTTCCTAATTTGCATAAGACTTATGACATATTATAATATATTAATTAATAATATTTTTCGTTTCAAATGTTTTCATCGACTCTAAATGTTTCTCGATTACTCTTCAATATCACCACACTCTAAATACGAATTGCCAAAACGGTTAATGCGACTACTACTCAGTTCACTGAGCTTTAATTCACTTGTTTACTTTCAATCTCATAAAAAAAGGAAAAAAAAGAACAACGCTCTGTGTAATTAATCGAGTCAATAAACAGCAGGACATACGAACAACATGGCAATTCTTATTTATCAGAAGTTCTGAAAGAAAATTGGTTTACAGGGAGTAAATATAAAAATCCAATGAAAAAAATAAAAAAATAAAAAGAAACTGCAACGCAAAAATTCATCGAACTAGCACGGAGAAAAATGATCCTAGTGGTTGTTTACTAATAATTTTTCTCTGTGAAATTACTCTTTTTCTCTAAATACAACAGTACATTTTTTTCTGTATTCCATCCCCCCGAATGAATTTTTATAACGTTTTACCTGTTCATTCTACAACTGACAAATGCTACAATACACGAAATTTGTGAATAATTCCGCACACTTTTTATACTCATGTACGATTTAGCTTTCGCTCGATCGCTGACGTTGTTTCCGGTGTGTTGAGTTCCTCTTGAATATTGCGTGTGTGTGACTCATTGTCAAAGACAAATATATATATGCAAATGCACGAAACAAAGATAGCAAAAAGCGGCGAGGCATACAAAGTCAGGCAAAGTGCAGTGATGGCAAGTAGAGCTCCGTCGATTGAACGATAATTTTCAAGCCTCGAGATTCGATTAAAGAAGATCGTCAATTATGTCGTTTTCTCGCGATTTTGAGGAACGAAAATTATCGCCGCATCGAGAATGGAAGCGGCGTGCGCTACGGGAATTTTTCATGTTAATAGGACGTACATATTCATATAGTGTATACATACCCATGGCCACACCATCATCATTTATGTTATTCACACGACATATGTCTTTATACCTTTAACTTTCGACTAAAAAAAAATGGTTGATCTCTCGTCCGCGTCAACGAACAAACCGGCTGGAATATCAGCATGTTGAACTAAAACTATTCTCGACAAATATTCGATACAGCTTGAAATTCGTTATTTTGCGCAATTTTGTTTGTCTGACTTGTGATGTAAAACTGCATCGACTGCATTGTACGTATTGTAATCTGAACTGTATTGTGAGGAGAAAAAATAGTAGTGTCGTGTGTTTTAGTCCAAAATGATTAACTTCTATCGTCGGAAGGAGAAAAAAAGACCGTGGAAATGACTTTCCGGTTGGACAACGACAACGGAAAATTGATTGGTTACAAACCAATCAACGATCTCCGCTATTGCAATCGTGGATTTCGTTTCCACGTACCTTCTGTCCTTGAAACGAGCTAATTGGCAAAATTGTTATTGCACAAAGCTAAGTCGAGTCTGTCGTTCGTAAATAGACGTGCGACAATTCATGTAGCATTTTTTAATATTCTATTCATTCCTGGTTACGAGGCCGTGGCAACAATAGCGTTTCCTCGTCTCAGCTCTTGGGGCTCTTCAGTCGTCAGCGTGTGAGAGAGCTCTCAACGGCTAAGAGGCAAATCACATCGAGCAGTAAAAAAGAAAAACAGTGAATTGAGCAAACGGCAAATAACGATTGATAACCAGCTTGCCTTAGGGGATTCCTATAGTGAGCTCCTATGGTGTCTGCTGCAGTGTAGAGGTGCTGTAACCATAGAACACACTGACTTATTGTGCCCTCTAAATGGGAAGCTAGCAGCTTGTAAACTGGCTCATTGTGCACCTCCTACAACATTCCTACTCGGCAAGAAGTTGCAGAAATAAAAATATTCTATGCGTGGAGCTTTTGCGTTACATTGAGAGAGGAATATTCTCGCGGCTGTGCAGCGGTAATGTTGCTCTGGTACATGGAAAAAAGGCTGCCTCAAGAAAAATGGCGTAAACAAAAAAAGCGCGACGCGATGTCCTACGATGGCCTAGCTGATTCTTATTTTCCTTTTTTTTTTCATTCTGCTATACTTTTTTTTTCACGTAACAAATGACACGGATTTGTGACCGAGAACCATTCGATGGTACAGTGCATCGTGTGCTGGTTGCGTGGAGTACGATGTGACGACGATTTTTTAGAGACAATTCATGCATGGTGTACGCTAGATGATTCTCGGTCACACGTGTCTGTTTAGAGTGCAGAGAGGAGGGATCGCCTCTGATGATATCCGATTCTTATGAGCTCGCTCTGATTATATTTTAGTAGCGAGAGTGATCAGATAACGGTTTTGTAAACAATTTTGAAAATTTGTTGACCTGTTAAAATTTGTATTCTTTTTTTAAATCTAAATTCTTGAATTAATCCAAGTGACTTTAACTTCACTGCATAATATACGACTATTCTGATCGTTTAATCGTATTTTCGAAAATCAGCAGCACTGTTGCGCTTCGAGATCGATATGACGGTGCTTTTTTAATTTTCTGCGGCTCATAGATTTTTCGAAGGGTCATCAGGGGCTCGCTGCGCTCTGCACTGTGCAGAGGAACGCGACAATTAATTACCCGAGCTTAAGAGCCTGGCCGCCAGCGCGGAGGCCCTCCTCACCCAACAGAGTGACTTGCTCTTCCTCGCGGCTTGGGTCTGCCATCTGCGACACGACACCTCCATGCTCAGCCTGGCAACAAACACATGTCACCCCTCGATTCGCCCTGTCTCCCCCGCAATAAACATTTTTTCTCTTGTTTTCCGTGTCATTAGCTCTCGACTCATCAGCTTCAAAGTTCGATGACTAATTATTTGTTTCTACGTCAACGAACCTTTTTGTAATTTTTATATCATTGGGACAGGAAAAACTGAAAAACTTTGGATGACAATTAACAGCAGACAATAAAAAATTGTAAATGGCGAGAGGTTTTACTACCCAACATTTATGAAGAGATTGCCTCTTCGCTTGTTTGAAATAGGCAGGAAAATCCAAATTTCAAGTTTGGATTTTTCATGAAAGCGGATGATTCCAGATCAGAAAAAATCGTTGGATGTATAATCAAAGCCTATTTCAAAACAAGTGAAATAGGCAATAACCCCGCATTTATGCAGCCATCGATCTAGAAATAAAACAAATTGAAAATAAATATAGAATGTCGATCGTGAAGCATTCAGTGCATTCCTGCATCGTTAATCCGTCGTTAATTATATTTTAGTTGCGTTAAACTAATTTCAATCGTCAATCGTGCATGCGGCCTCGCGACAGCTGCGACTATCCCGGAGCATGGCGACCTGGTGCTGGATAAAAGTCATTATACCGAAGCCAAAATAAAACATTCACGAGTAGAAATTGATTAAACCCGCTCTTTAAAGGTCCTAATTATTTTTAACATAATAAAATAAACAAATGACTTTTTAAAGACATTGATAATCGATGTTACGAATAATCGATACTCTTTCTACGATCGTCACAGGTCCCTTGGCCATTGTCCGGGTGGCATTGAATTGCGTAAGACCCGCGGCTCTTATCTAACAGCTGTATGTACAGCAGCAGCAGCAGCAGCATTTGGCACACTTATTTTCAATTCTATTCACATAAGTCTTGGGAGACCGAAGGATAAACACCCGAGTGTTACGTAATTGGACTTCGACTTTACAGACGAAAAGTGTTGCGCGTTCTACGGTCGTTACGTTTTACCCGGGATACGTCACAGACATCGCGAACATCTCTGATTCATTCCGGTTGTAATCGACGGTCGTTGTGTGCGCTTCTGATAAGCAACGATCTTCAACGGCCATCACCGCCGCGACATTGATTATCGTTCCCGTCAAAATTCCTTGGCAATCGTCGCGGCAACAGTTGCAAATGTATTGACGACAGACGTCACGCGTTCATTAGCATTAATTTCAGGCAGAACTGTGCGAACGAATCTCGTCTCTTCAATTTTCAGTATTTTTAACGATTTTACTACAGCAAAAACCCCGAGACAAAAACAATGTTTTTTCGATTATTTGTAGACAAACATTTTTTATAAATTGTATTTTTATTTTTTAAATTATTCTGGGAAAATAATGAAAATTTCGAGATTCCCTAATTTTAGGTTTAGGTGCTCCAGCAAAATTTCATCGAAGTGGAGAAGGTGAAGTGCCTTTCGCGCCGATCGAAGAATGCGCGGAGTAGACAGAACAGAACATGCGGAGTTAAACTTTCAGCAGTGAAAAGAAAAAAAAAATAGACAGGCATGCGGACGGTTCGCGTTAATATAAAATACACGTCGGTCGTTTGATGCATCGTTGAGGCACATTGGCCTTAAAACTTGAAGCTGTCAAGTATAATTTACTTACGCCACGTTTTTTTACATACTCTCGAACGACGGTCAGTCGTTTTCATTTACTTTGTTTGGTTTTTCAATAAAGCGATCAAGATGTAAGGGGAGACGGGGCACAGCGAGTGACTTGTGTTCGTTGCATACTGCAACTTTGTTAGTCGGCAACACTAACACATTAAGTATCCCTAAAATCACTCAACATTGTCATTAATAAACACGTAACGAAGACATTAAGATATCGGCGACGTTTTTTTTTTTCTTTTCGTTTGCACATCACAAAACATCGTTGTTAGTATATTATTTATTTTTCTTTGTTTTTTTTTTTTTTCTTTTCGAGTCAAGATGATAATTTATGCAAGTTGGTAGTGTAAGTGCCTATTTCATTCGCGCAAATCCTTCTAAGCAAATGCAAAGAGTCCTCGAGAAACAAGCACTTAACTCACCGTTACTCGCTTGCAATTCTCGTTGAGATTCGGCTCGCGCTCGTCAAGATTATGCTTTGAAGACAAAACTGTTCATTTTTGTTGGCGAATATTAATTTGTGAGTTTTCATTCGAGGGGATGGATGAAGTTATTACTGGATTCGTGGAAAAAAATATAGTTCATAAAAAATGTAGAGAAATAACTAAAAAAAACCCACAATTTGTGGCAGAACAAAGTAGTAAACTGTATTGACGTTACCAAGTAGTGACGTTAACTTATCGCGATAATTCCCATGTCTGCGCTATTTCAACAAAAAAAAAAAGAAAAATAATATCTCGTGCATAGCCATAGATCGAAATAAATCATGGCGTGTTCTGTACGATAATTCCGAAGATTACAGCGTCATCGTAGTACGCGCAAAAGACTAAGAAAACAATGACGAGCGCGAGATAAATTCCCAAATATCGCGAGTAACGGGGGGTCAACGAATCTCAATAAATATTCATGCAATTTAGTAAAAAAAATCCAGCGGCCAATCAGCCAGCGATGAATGCAACAAATTATAGTCATTCGTAGCGTCGCTGCGCGGTGAATAATGTCGTCGAGATTACTTTTCACTCAGCACACAGCGTTTTTCGTTTTCATGGCCTCCTGGCTTGTGCTGCGGCCACCTTTTTGTTAGAATATTGTTACCAGAGCGCTACAGCCAATTATTTCACTTAAAGGAGTCTAGTGTAACTGGACGGAAAAGATTTTTTCAAAATTGTATTAAAAAAGCAATTGCTTTTTTACACGAAATAAATCAATCTTTTATCTGTTAAGCTAGACTTCCCCTTCAAAAATCTATTATCATTAGAGTAATGAGACAAAAAATTAGTACAGAGCATTCGTTGGGTCGTTCGCAAATTTTTAAATATCACGAATAAACGAGAGAACAGGTGAAATGGATGTTTTACCTCGTCAAAGAAGACTTGAGTCTTTCTCAGAATGTGCTTGAGCTCCGTGAGCTCGAGAAAATTGCGCTTGAGCGCCTCGGCGTTCTGGTTAACCTCACGAAGCTCATTTTCCAGCTTCTCGAAGGTTGCCTCCAGGTCGATCATCTCCCGGGGCTGCGGAGCCTCCGGATTCTCACCCGTGTCCAGCATGGGGATTCCGTCCTTCTTGATCTCCTTCTCCAGGTAACGAAGCTTACGCTCCATTTCATCGCAACGACGAACCTCATTGACGAACTTCCGTTGGAAGGCATTGACATCGGGATTCAGCTGCGGATGGAGATTGAATTTATTGTAATATTTGTACAAACATTATAGGCAGGATTTCTATATCATATTATTTTATATCTCAGTAAAACTATGTACTTTTTATGTTTACAAGCACAGACTCTCAGGTTTGATACAATACCAACATACAAAGAAGCGTTGTTCAATAAATGCAGTAAATTCAGTAAATCTTCATGCTTACACATGGGTAAGCTTTATATCATAGTAGAGCTCAGCTGTCTTCTGATGTCTAATCTATTTATGGTTCACGCAAGACAATAAAAAATGTACAAGTGGAGAACACCTCATATATACTTTTGCTGCAGATTCTCCACTAAAAAAAATATAGCTGTCTGGCGAGAAATATCTTGTGCCTCGAGTGGGCAGCTATTTTTCATTGAAACACTGATTCGAAGCCAAAACCTCTGTCTAGCCGCTCTTCACTATATAGTTAATATCTGGCAAGCAAGAGGCGTCTACTATGTATATCTATCTTTTGCCAAATGTTAAAAAATAATTCTGAACGAGCCTGTATATATATATGTATATATTCAGGCTTGGTTGAGCATTCAACCACTGGCGACAAAAATTGTTTCCGTAAATATCCGGGTTTTCGCGTTATTAACGCGAGGCGAACGACTCATCTGTATTTCCTAAAATACAGATAAAGCAGATAAGCGATAGTTACACAGAAATTCGATAGGACATCTGTCAAAAAGGGGCGAAGCAGCTACGTCACCGCGTGATCTCCCTTATTCACACGACGGGTCGCCCAACCGCGAAAAAAGTGAAAAATAAAAAATAAAAGGAAAAAAGTGCGAAGTTCGGCGTAAGACTCACGTCACGAAATTGCACGAGGCCGAGCTCGCCGAGCTCGGAAACGCAGGCGTAGGCCGCCTCGCTTTGCAGGAAGAGCTGACACAAGGTCATCTCCTCGCTCCTGAACAGGGACCCCATGATTTTTGCCTTTTTTCCTCGTCGTTTCGAAGTCCGTTGAGTTGATTATTCACAGGAGCTGCTACCAGGCGAACCCGTAACTCATCGCCCGCTCGCGCGATATTCGCTCCCGGACTGACGACTGTTTTATTCCGTTCGGCGGACACACGGGAGCTGACACACCAAGCGCGGGGCGCGAGATTTTTGCGAGCTACCTATCTCGTGCCTTTTGGGCGAGGAAACTGATCGATGAGGAGACGGCGCCTGCTGCTGGTGCTGCAAGCACACACACGCGCATTGCTGTGTGTCCGGAATGTCACGTGACGGTCAGTTAAGCGTCATGTAACCGCGCGCGGGACCGGCGCAAAATTACAGTAATCTTCGTTACTGACTGCTCACTGAAATACGGAATTTGAACAGATGGATCTGACCGCCGGGCCGAAAACCGCCCAAATTGGGGCTACGATTTTTTTTTCTTTCAAAATATCGACTTTTAACTTATGCCATCGTTCTGAAGTCACATATTCTGCCCCTGAAAACAATGGTTTCAACCCTTTTTTAGTTGATTTTGAAAAAAAAAAAAAAATTTGGCCGAACAGTTTGTCAGAACTGTCAACCTTTTTTTAGCGGGTTAAAAGAAATACGATATTTGAGCGAACTGTCTCAAAGTTATCAAGGACAAATGAACTTGAACTCGGTCTGAGAGTCCCAGCCAATCACAGCTCGAATAGTTTGCTAACAATGCTTTCCGTTACTCATGAACTTTTTAAATGAGGGATTTTTTTTAACCAGGTAGTAATGCCAATTGGGTTTGGTAGTGATTGGTTGTCGGATTACAACTTTTGGTACTTCCTCGTTTGGCCTAATCGAGCGGGTTTCGAATTTTTCGTAACGGTCAGAAGACCGTAATTTAACGGGAGCGCGAATCGACCGGTCATTTAACGTCTTGCCCCACACAAACACAAGGAGCGACTCACTGCTCAATAATCCGAACGAATACAATCGATAAGCGAAAGGCAGAGGGTATCACGAGGTCTCACGCGGGTGATCGCAGCGCCACCTGCGCTCTTCGTGCATTCAGCTCAGTGTCATATGATCGCGGTACGCGGTTTCTTCTTGGGTTAGGGAAAGCCTTGTAATTCTTCGATTATCCGAGAAGCAAGGAACATCAAGATGTATCGTCCGTTTCTGTGGGTAGCGATCACAGTGGCCACTGGTAATTCATTGTTATCATCACCTTCGTGTTCCCCGTTTCGGTGTCGAGCCCTGGGGTTTTGTGGGATGTTGAAAAAGGGGGTGGGGTTTTCGTGGTTTTCACTGCGAATCTTGGACAGGAAATTTTGGAGCAAATGTGTTTTCCTTATCTTGTTTAATTTTCTTATTTATTATTCTCATTTAAGTTTTGTTTATTTTTCAGTGTGCGCCAGTGGAGATTTCATTATCCTTCATAGTCCCGCTAGTGTTTCGTTTACCGGAACGGAAGAAATCGATCAGAGCCTGTTGAAGGAGATTTTTACAGCTGCTCTGGGTTTCACAGTCAAACAGGTGAGAATTCAGTTGCAGATTGAATATACTGCGTTAGGATATCCGTAACTTTCAATTATTTTCTTAAACAGAGAGGCTCTTGGTCCGGTATTAAAATCACCAATCCGTTCGATCTTCCCGAAGCCGTGGTCGGCATTGCCATTGAAGGCGTCGAGTCCCTGGATTCACCGAGGGGATGGAAATTTCCTCTGAATGTTGACGAAGTGGAGGAAACCACCTGGCAGGCTCTCAGCGGAAGATTGGAGGAGAGGGACAATGACAATACTCTAGTCAGAATCTGTGTCGGCGATGGACTCGATGCTGTAAGTTATTAGTTAAACTTATCGACTTGTATTTTATTGAGAAGAAAAATACAAAGTTACCCATTAATTTGTCGCAGCTCGGCCAATCGGCGCTGGGTGAACTCAAACCAACGTCCATCGACGAGACGTCCCTGAAATCGCTGAGTTCTAGCATCGAGGAAGATCGCAAGTTCCTCGAGGAGATAAAGCTTCTGTACGCGATCGCGAAGAAAGTTCCATCGGCGATAACGGCCGATGGTAAGCCGGACGTTTATTGGCTCGTTGTGTCGGGCTTGCGACCGGTGATCGACCTTCACGGCAAAGACTCGCCGGCCGCGAAGGCAGCGCTCGCGCTCCTCAATGACGCTCTTAGCGATATTAGCAAGGCCTTCATGGACGTTTACAGCGACAAGGTAGATCAACAAATATGACGAAAGATTTTTTACACAGCTGCTCCGAATCAAAAGTTGTAATTAAACAAACGCTTAATTAAAAAACGCTCCTCAGGTTGTCATCGCAGCGTTCACCAATGACGCGAGCAAAGTTCGCCACGCTCGGTCAGCCAGCCTTGTGAGAGAGCGCAGAGAAACAGCTACCGAGACGATCAAGGTAACATTGACAAAAAAAGACTAGAACAATGAAAAAAAAACACTTGAAGGCGCGTAAGATCGACGGGAGTTTTTCGAAAACTCATTACCAATTCTTATAGGACGATGTAAATGATAAAACGACTGAGAATCCCCAGACAACAACCGTTATTGATGACATTAAGGTATACTAACATTGCATGATTAACGTTGTGCCTAACAAAAAAAAAAGTTGAACAAAGAAGACAAAAAACGAGAAAAAAAACAATTGTGACAGCAATTAATTCAGTGATTCCCTGTGTTCCGAGTATTACAGTAGTTTTGTGCATGCTTATAACGAGCACATAATCTAACAATTGTGTCTAGTAACGCCCACGTCATTCGATACATTTCCAAGATCGAGACGAATGAAAGCGACGACATTGCCGCGCGCGCTTTACCACCGCCTTTTTCCTACGTTTACGTTAATCGCATTTTGAGGCTCCTCGACACTCAACAAAAACATATTTTATAGAACGACGATAACGAAGAGGGTAAGAGAATTGAGGAAGAAACGACGCCGGGCGATATCGGCGAAGGTAGTAATTTGAAAAAGACCGACGAAAGCCCGTCGAATGCCGAGAACGACGAGACGAGAGAGCAAGAAAGTACAAGCACCGAAGCTAACGAATCTAGGGTCACATACAGTACCGAAAAATCCAGTCAAGAACTGGACAGCGAGACACTTAACAATAAATCTAATACCGATACAGAGAACACAAACAGAATAATGAAGGTATCGTTGAAGAAAAAAAAAAAATGAAAAAAATATTGAAATTCACACAATCACGTGTACTCTGTACTCTCTTAGACCCATTAATGCCCGATACTCTTCATGGCGGGGACCTCGGTCGATCGAGTCCGGTAAACTTGTAACAAAGATTAGACAATATGTTTCAGGCGAATTTTCTTTTGATTCCATTTCTAGAAAATCTCTGAAATAATTTTCACATAGTGAGCATATGAAAATTATACATTACTTTATATCAATATACTTGCGGACTCGATCGTTCGAACCTTCTACAGCCGATATCTTAGCGCCAGCTTGAGATGCAACCCTCTATCCGCAGCAGGCTTTTATTTTGAGAAACCAGGCGTTACTGGTTTTATCATTATCAGCACCATCAGTTTAGCTTTATTTATATTACCCAGTCGTTTCGTGCATGCGCTTTGCCCGAATAAGCGTGGTTTGTTTTATCGGATAAGCGAGATATTTGTGTATGTGCGTGAAAACCTTCCAGGATTTTCTTTGCCAGAGAGCGACGAGCATGAACCTTGTTAATACTGTATATACTAATTTAATTCTCGATTATCGATTAAGTTAAAGCTTGTGTATTTCTACTAATTAGCAGTAAAATATTTATTTAGTTAGCTACTTTCGCAATAGTAATTATAGAATGTCATGAGGATGAATGACCTCGCATCTTTAAATCGCACATTTACTCAGACCGAACGACTAATTTCAGCGGAAAGACCTGAATCTCGGAATCAAATATCCCGACACCTACCCGGCCATCTTCAATATCATTCTCTGGTTCGGCATTATCTTCTTCTTCTCGCTTCTGGCAATTTGCAGTACGTAAAACATGAAAATTTCTTTTATCCTTCGCCACTTTTGAATGTAAACTTTTTGAATTTTGAATAACACTCGTTTTTTTATTCTTCTGCAGTCACCATTGCCGACATGGATCCCGGACGCGATTCAATTATTTACAGGATGACGTCGAACCGTATGAAGAAGGACAACTAAGGTCAGAGCCGAACACTCAAGCGTTAGAATGTTCAAAAAATCGTTTAATTACTCCAAGTCATTCGTCGAGAATGTGAGAACCGCAAATTCAGCGTCTTCTGGCCGATTGTACGAAGTAACTAACGTACGCTAAGTGCACAATTTCATTGCGGATACTCGCATTCTCGTGTATATTCAACTGTAACATTTAACACGAATGAACAGCAGCACCGATTGCTGTATTAAAGAATATGCGGAGAGATTATTCGGGATATCGCGCGAGTAACATTTCGAAAATCCCGTGCACACAGTATAGACGTATATATATATTGTTGTATAGACTTGTATCGTTGATTGTAAAATCTGCAAAACTCCAGTATTCCGCAGCTTTCGAATACGGACTGTATATCTTAGAAAATTTAACGCGCTCCTCAAGCTCCGTGTCTCACATGTATAAAACGTCGCAAAGTGACGGGGGAAAATGAACCTTTTATATATATATATATACGAATGAAAAATTAAAATAACAAAGATCGTGCGCTTCAGCTAATATATTAAAGTCCTCGCACCCCATTTATGATTTATCGTTGGTCCTCGATAGTGTGGATGATTGATATATGTAAAAATAATAGATGTGTATAACACCAGGAAGTGTGGTTGAAAAATACAAATAGTGTTACGATTACCAAGTTAATATGTCTATCTTATTATCAACTCTACTTGTACACTTGTTTACACAAGTGTACAATACACTTGTAATCCTATTTTTAAAGTAAAGTCCACGAATGACGCTCAAGTAATTAAAAAAAAATCAATCAGAAGGTAAAGGGAGCAGTTTGAAAACGATCTCGTGAAACATAAAAGCAAATTTACGAGTAAGTATTGATACGCGGTGGCTCCGATAAACTGCCAAGGGGCCAATGGTCTTTGTACACCACATTACACGTTTTATTATTTATTTAACGGGTTTGACGTAAGTCATTAAGCACTTTAGGGGGCATTTAATGTTTAGCACCTGAGATTTGTATAAAAAGCTGATTTTTTTGTCACGCGTTCACTTGGCGGGAACTTTATTCCAAACGTTACTGCTGCGTTCGTACAGGCACGTGTTACTATCAGAATGCTTCGCTGTAGTCAATTTAAAACGTTATTCTGCATAAAAATACTTTTTGCATTGATCAATGCAATTGTAAGCCATGAAGGCATTTTCCAACACATGAGCTTCGCGGAAAGAAGATCTTTTTTTGGGACTGCAGATGGCTCAGGTAATGAAACTTCACAAATTGTTACAAGCGACGGAAGTAAAATAAATTCTATAAATGTATTCAGTTCCGGAATTCGAGCTGGTGGAATTGAGAAAACCGCCGCGATCGAAGAGAACCGTGCAGGATCCCATAGATATAACTTTCAACGCATTTGGTGATGCATCGACCGCCAGTCTGAATGTCGTGGAAAACAACACTCTTATTGGAAGGAGCCTAACGGGCATATGGTTCGCTGAAACCGCTGCGTGGGCTTATCATAACATTACTTATTTTCCAAGGCCAGATGTAATTACGCTATTCAACAATTAGCTACATTGGAGAAACAGACTATTTAGCTGAGACAAACTGTTGTGTTAATTGCAAATTTTTTAAATGTCGGTTTTTAGATCTTCAACTTTGTCGGAGAATTCGACTTGCTGCAAAATGTCGACGAAGGTTCGGCGGTAGTGCGATTCCGGAAAGATGGAAACGAAGATATTGTAGGCATCCGGTTCTCACAAAACTATTTTCTACTGAACCTTTTTCAATGTCGAGATTATTGTACAGAAATATATTAACACTTGGCATAATGATGTTTGTCTTCAGATGGGTATACTTAAGCAAAACTACACTGTAAAGAGTGTCCCACGGGATTTCGAATACTTATTTGTAAATATTCATCGCATGCGCGCTGGTAAAAAAAGATCCACGAGTGCAAAAAGCCTGCAGGACTCGTCGCAGATACTTGTAATTTTCAAAAATCCTGATATTTCGCAAGAACTTCTGCGTACACGACGTCGCGGTAAGTCTGATGAAAAAACGGTATAACCAAAACCTTGAGATGATATAGATTATCGCTTTGTCAATTATTGACATATCGCTTATTGTTGAAACTAGCACAAGATTCTATTCTTCCCCATCTTCAACATCACAGGAGCAAACGACAGCAGTTCATCAGTGTACCGGATGTAGTTTATCCGAAACTGCTTGTCACCCCGGATCACAGTCTGATGTCGTAAGCGAGCAAAAAATAAATAAATAAATAAATAAATATAAATTAACGTCCAAACACTAAATCACATTTTTAGACGTTACCTGTGGGTCGAAGACTTCGTCAAGGAATTTATAGCTCAGGCCAATGCTGTAGACATGATGTTCCGTCAATTACGTGATCCTGAAGTTCGGCTGAACATTGCCGGAATTATAATACCAAGGGTAACGCGATTCGCGGGGAATTTTTATTCATCAATCGACTTAACATGCATTTTTATGCCCGATTCCATTCGTTTTAGGACGCTGCTGCAGTACCTTACATTGCATCAGTTTATGACCCCGATACATATCAATTAAATTCAGTCCTTGCGCTAAGCACGGCACAACAACATTTTTATGACGAACAGCGTAGGTTCCCACACGATGAATTCGACGTACTCTTTATCATGACCACGTAAGAGACTACAATCAATTTATAATCAGTGATTATTAAATTTCATTAATATTCTATTGATTCTGCTGTTTTTTTACGCAGGATCCCAATGTTCAAGATTCATGATAACGGATATGTTGAAGATGGTTACAATGGTAAATCACATGATATTAGCTAAATCTTAGTTAATGACTAACAAAAAATTCTAAGCATCATTAGAATTTTATTTTAACACTTTTTCGTAGGAATTGCCATGATTGAACGCGGCTGCGACGGCGGCCCAGCGATAGTGAAATATCACGAAGGATTTGGAGGCATTCATCTCATGGCCCATGAACTTGCACACACGTAAATACTATTCGCGATGTATACGAAGTATTCAGGTATCTTTTGGATTGTTTATCGACAAAGGGGGTTTTTATAAAATGATCGATAGATTCGGCGCGAATCACGATGAGGAAGGCGCAGCAGTGCAATGTCCGATTAACGATGGTTACACACTGGTCCCAAGGCTTGAAGACGCCCGGATACTCGAGTGGTCAACATGCAGCAAATCGAGTCTTAAATTGTTTTTCAGGTATATCGACAATTGACTATCGTCGAACATAAACTCGATTAGATAATAGTAGTGTATAAGCTAAAGTAGAAAAATGTTATTAATTCCATAAGTCATGTCATATTTGATACAGATCTACTCTAGCGCAATGCACATACAATCCACCGATAGAGGTGCCTGAATATGCACAAGAAATGGAAGGGGCTTGGTTACATATGGACGGGCAATGCGACAATATCATAAAGGATTCACATGGGGCCTGTGTAGTACGTTGTATATATTTCGCGGAGCTGATGATGAGTTTCTTTTGATTAATTTTTCTTTTTCTATCTTTACAACAGGACAACACGGCGGACATCTGCACATTCGGATGCGACACCGGCGGTCCTTGCATTTTCAATAATCTCCCACCTATGGAAGGATCATTTCTCAATGACGACACAGTAAGTTGTTCGGTATTTGTCTAACAAAAAAAAAACGTGATTTAATGCTTTCGTTTTTTTTTTTTCAGCTCTGTATAGGAGGAAAGTGGCAAACCATATAATTCGACCTGCAGTGTATTTACAAATATCCCGACACCTACCCTGCCATCTTCAATATCATTTTCTGGTTCGGCATTATCTTCTTCTTCTCGCTTCTGGCGATTTGCAGTACGTAAAACATGAACATTTCTTTTATCTTTCGCCACTTTTGAATGTAAACTTTTTGAATTTTGAATAAAACTCGTTTTTTTATTTTTCTGCAGTCACCATCGCCGACATGGATCCCGGACGCGATTCAATTATTTACAGGATGACGTCCAACCGTATGAAGAAGGACAACTAAGGTCAGAGCCGAACACTCAGGCGTTAGAATGTTCAAAAGATCGTTTAATTACTCTAAGTCGTTCGTCGAGAATGTGAGAACCGCGTCTTCAGCGTCTTCTGGCCGATTGTACGAAGTAACTAACGTACGCTAAGTGCACAATTTCATTGCGGATACTCGCATTCTCGTGTATATTCAACTGTAACATTTAACACGAATGAGCAGCAGCACCGATTGCTGTATTAAAGAATATGCGGAGAGATTATTCGGGATATCGCGCGAGTGACATTTCGAAGATCCCGTACACACAGTATAGACGTATATATATATTGTTGTATAGACTTGTATCGTTGATTGTAAAATCTGCAAAACTCCAGTATTCCGCAGCTTTCGAATACGGACTGTATATCTTAGAAAATTTAACGCACTCCTCAAGCTCCGTGTCTCAAATGTATAAAACGTCGCAAAGTGACGGGGGAAAATGAACCTTTTATATATATATATATATATATACGAATGAAAAATTAAAATAACAAAGATCGTGCGCTTTAGCTAATATATTAAAGTCCTCGCACCCCATTTATGATTTATCGTTGGTCCTCGATAGTGTGGATGATTGATATATGTAAAAATAATAGATGTGTATAACACCAGGAAGTGTGGTTGAAAAATACAAATAGTGTTACGATTACCAAGTTAATATGTCTATCTTATTATCAACTCTACTTGTACACTTGTCTTGTAAAGTGTACAATACACTTGTAATCCTATTTTTAAAGTAAAGTCCACGAATGACGCTCAAGTAATTAAAAAAAAATCAATCAGAAGGTAAAGGGAGCAGTTTGAAAACGATCTCGTGAAACATAAAAGCAAATTTACGAGTAAGTATTAATACGCGGTGGCTCCGATAAACTGCCAAGGGGCCAATGGTCTTTGTACACCACATTACACGTTTTATTATTTATTTAACGGGTTTGACGTAAGTCATTAAGCAGTTTAGGGGGCATTTAATGTTTAGCACCTGAGATTTGTATAAAACGCTGATTTTTTTTGTCACGCGTTCACTTGGCGGAAACTTTATTCCAAACGTTACTGCTGCGTTCGTACAGGCACGTGTTACTATCAGGATGCCTCGCTGCAGTCGATTTAAAACGTTATTCTGCATAAAAATACTTTTTGCATTGATCAATGCAATTGTGAGCCATGAAGACATTTTCCAACACATGAGCTTCGCGGAAAGAAGATCTTTTTTTGGGACTGCAGATGGCTCAGGTAATGAAACTGCAAAAATTGTTATAAGCGACGGAAGTACAATATATTCTATAAATGTATTCAGTTCCGGAATTCGAGCTGGTGGAATTGAAAAAACCGCCGCGATCGAAGAGAACCGTGCAGGATCCTATAGATATAACTTTCAACGCATTTGGTGATGCATCGACGGCCAGTCTGAATGTCGTGGAAAACAACACTCTTATTGGAAGGAGCCTAACGGGCATATGGTTCGCTGAAACCGCTGCATGGGCTTATCATAACATTACTTACTTTCCAAGGCCAGATGTAATTACGCTATTCAACAATTAGCTACATTGGAGAAACAGACTATTTAGCTGAGACAAAATGTTGTGTTAATTGCAAATTTTTTAAATGTCGGTTTTTAGATCTTCAACTTTGTCGGAGAATTCGACTTGCTGCAAAATGTCGACGAAGGTTCGGCGGTAGTGCGATTCCGGAAAGATGGAAACGAAGATATTGTAGGCATCCGGTTCTCACAAAACTATTTTCTACTGAACCTTTTTCAATGTCGAGATTATTGTACAGAAATATATTAACACTTGACATAACGATGTTTGTCTTCAGATGGGTATACTTAAGCAAAACTATACTGTAAAGAGTGTCCCACGGGATTTCGAATACTTATTTGTAAATATTCATCGCATGCGCGCTGGTAAAAAAAGATCCACGAGTGCAAAAAGCCTGCAGGACTCGTCGCAGATACTTGTAATTTTCAAGAATCCTGATATTTCGCAAGAACTTCTGCGTACACGACGTCGCGGTAAGTCTGATGAAAAAACGGTATAACCAAAACCTTGAGATGATATAGATTATCGCTTTGTCAATTATTGACATATCGCTTATTGTTGAAACTAGCACAAGATTCTATTCTTCCCCATCGTCAACATCACAGGAGCAAACGACAGCAGTTCATCAGTGTACCGGATATAGTTTATCCGAAACTGCTTGTCACCCCGGATCACAGTCTGATGTCGTAAGTGAGCAAAAAATAAATAAATAAATAAATAAATATAAATTAACGTTCAAACACTAAATAACATTTTTAGACGTTATCTGTGGGTCGAAGACTTCGTCAAGGAATTTATAGCTCAGGCCAATGCTGTAGACATGATGTTCCGTCAATTACGTGATCCTGAAGTTCGGCTGAACATTGCCGGAATTATAATACCGAGGGTAACGCGATTTGCGCGGAACTTTTATTCATCAATCGACTTAACATGCATTTTTATGCCCGATTCCATTCGTTTTAGGACGCTGCTGCAGTACCTTACATTGCATCGGTTTATGACCCCGATACATATCAATTAAATTCAGCCCTTGCGATAGACTCGGCACAACGACATTTTTATGACGAACAGCGTAGATTCCCACACGATGAATTCGACGTAGCCTTTATCATGACTACGTAAGAGACTACAATCAATTTATAATCAGTGATTATTAAATTTCATGAATATTCTATTGATTCTGCTGTTTTTTTACGCAGGATCCCAATGTTCAAGATTCATGATAACGGATATGTTGAAGATGGTATCAATGGTAAATCACATGATTAGCTTAATCTTAGTTGATGACTAACAAAAAATTCTAAGCATCATTAAAATTTTATTTTAACACTTTTTCGTAGGAATGGCCGTATTTGAAAGCGGCTGCGACGGCGGCCCAGCGATAGTGAAGTATCACGAAGGATTTGAAGGCATTCATCTCATGGCCCATGAACTGGCACACACGTAATTACTATTCGCGATATATATAACTGCATACGAAGTATTCAGGTATCTTTTGGATTATTTATCGACAAAGTGGGGTTTTTAAAAAATGATCGATAGATTCGGCGCGAATCACGATGAAGAAGGCGTAGCAGTGCAATGTCCGATTAACGATGGTTACACACTGGTGCCAAGTCTTGAAGACGCCCGGATACTCGAGTGGTCATCATGCAGCAAATCGAGTCTTAAATTGTTTCTCAGGTATATCGACAATTGACTATCGTCGAACATTAAACTCGATTAGATAATAGTAGTGGATAAACTAACGTAGAAAAATGTTATTAATTCCATAAGTCATGTCATATTTGATACAGATCTCCTCTAGCGCAATGCACATACAATCCACCGATAGAGCTGCCTGAATATGCACAAGAAATGGAAGGGGCTTGGTTGCATATGGAAGGGCAATGCGACAATATGATCCAGGATTCACATGGGGCCTGTGTAGTACGTTGTATGCATATATTTCGCGGAGCTGATGATGAGTTTCTTTTGATTAATTTTTTTTTTTCTGTCTTTACAACAGGACAACACGACGGACACCTGCACATTCGGATGCGAGACCGGCGGTCCTTGCATCTTCAATTATCTCCCACCTATGGAAGGATCGTTTCTCAATGACGATACAGTAAGTTGTTAGGTATTTGTCTAACAAAAAAAAACGTGATTTAATGCTTTCGTTTTTTCTTTCAGCTCTGTATAGGAGGAAAGTGGCAACCCGTATAATTCGCCCTGCAGTGTATTTATTCATATGTTCATTACCAAACATTTGTTAAATGCAATGGAAAAATGTCAACTTGCAGCAGATCCAGCAATTAATCAATGAAAATAAATAAAAACATGCCAATACTGCAGCATACTCAGTCATTTCATTGTCTCCTGAACCCAAATGAATTATGAAAAATGTTTGCTCAACCCAACAGCTGCACGGCGCACATTTATTCAAAAGTATGAAAAGTACAAAAATATCAAAGTGTAGTGGTGCCTTATTTTAGAAAGTGGAAGTAGAAGTAATCATTGAACAAGTTTCACCTCGATGCCAACTTCCTCGTGAAGGTCTTTCTTGCTGCCGGGAAAGCTTTCCAAGATACAGTCTATAATGCCAGTGCACAGCCGCTTCCTCTTGTTGTACTCGCGCAAATAGTCATCCAATGTCTTTTCCGCTTTCCTCTTCTCAACACCAAGATCCTCCGGCCCAGATGCTTCCATGAGATCGTCCAATTTTTTCGTCAACAAATTGATGCTTTCCATCAATTCTTTTTTCATTTTAAGAGCCTCATCGAGACTGGGAGTCGCTCGCAGAGCACTCAACTTTGCTTCTCTCTCGCGAATCTCTTTCTCAATTTCCAACCGTTTAGCCTCGACCTCGTTGGCATGAGACTTCAACTCTCGGTCGATTCTTATCAACTCAATTGCATCCTCCTTAGCGTCTTGGACGACGCAGTATATCTTCTGCTTTCCATAAACCTAACACACAAATTATTTATTTATTTATTTATTTTAAACATTTGGATACATTGACAATCGAACTTTCAAGTTGACCAACGTTAACTGTTGTTATCATTATTAATAATACAGTTGAAAGATTACCTTCTCAAAAACTTTCTTTGTTGTAACCAATTTCTCGAGCGCTTTTTGCACAGCTGACTTGGGATGTTCGTCGTGAAGATTAGAAACAATGTCATTGACGCTGTACGGCCGATTTTGCAGCTTGAGATACTCGTACACCGCGTCCGTTGCCATTTTAATCGCACCGCCAATTTCACCTACAACAACAAACGATAGCAATACGCATCACAACTGCGCGCGTGTACAACCAGAATTGAAGGACGATTCGCGCGTTGCCGGTGATGCGGCCAATTGTAGTACAACACACTGCCCTGCGCGTCAGCAGCAGCAGCGGGATATTCGAATTCAGCGGCAACTTATCACTCGGATAGAGGATGGAATAAAAACATACAAATAGACAAACATGTAAGGCTTACAACTTATGTATTTCAATATGGTACAATGGATTTATTCTACGATACAGTCACACGTGGAAGACTTTCAATATGTCACTTGTATACAAATCAGCCTGATTTATTTGTTATTCACAGTTCAATGTTAGTCACACGACAATTCCTCCTCAATCCATTACAGATACGAAAAAATCACAAAAAAAAAAAATGGAAACAAAAATGCTCCGTATCTTGATTCTCACTCGACTTTGGTACTTTTAACACGACTCGTGTGCAGCCCATACAGAAGCATCAGATGGCAGAGATGCAGAGCAGCGCTGCTGTATACGGTACTGGGATAAGTGTTCCAGCAGAGTTCAATGATCCCAAGAATGACGATTCTTGTCATGTTGCTGTAATTCGAGTGCCATGCCAGGTACGGCAGAGTGTGATAGTACCAGATGTAAAACTGATAATGCAACGACCTACTAAACGTCATTCCGATGAAATTAGCGGCAAACAGAGGCAAAACGAAGAGTCTGCTGGTCGTGGACATGTCAACTTTCTCCTCTTTGCGAAGCTGCACCTTCAGCTCCTTCTCCATGTGCTTTATCTTGGCGTAAGACTTCATATAAGTTATCCAACTGGGAATGAAGTAAACCACAGTAGCCAAATGAAGAATGAGCAGTGACACATGGAAATTAGGACTGACAAATATTGCCTCAGGCAAAAATCTCCAGTTAACTGTCCACTTGAATTCAAACACTCGGCCAAAGTCAAAGGCACCTCTGATATAGGAATATGGATTGGAGAGGAGAAACGGTAGACCCAGCAGAAGTTGAATAGTTCCGCAGATGGCCAAATGAACAATGGTTTTCAAAAGTCCCAAGTTGCTGAGATAGGCAACGAGGAGAGCAGGCGAGAAGAGCAAAATGTTCATTTTCACAGAAACCGCTAGACTGTAGAAAATGCTACCGAGATACCATCTGTCGTCAAGGAAAGCATTGATGCTGGCAAAGAGGAAGATCATGGCTATGGGATCGTTGAACAGTCGCAGTATGAATATCGAGTGAATTCTATAGGACGTGCAGAATATGAGAATGAGCACGTAGG
The DNA here is from genome assembly GCA_964034905.1 of Itoplectis maculator. NCBI lineage: Eukaryota > Metazoa > Arthropoda > Insecta > Hymenoptera > Ichneumonidae > Itoplectis > Itoplectis maculator. The sequence continues at coordinate 8,045,006 of OZ035861.1, forward strand.
GCGGTACGGTCTTGGTTCTCGCGTAGATACGGAAGACCAGCATGAGAAGAGTCACGTAGAGTACGGCGAATATGTACTGAGCGAGCTTGATGTTGGTCCCATTGGCGGTCGCGTGGTACAGCAACGAGAATATGTAGACGAAGCCGGCGGGATACACCAAAGGCCCCGTGTCACCTCGGAGCTTTGCGTAGTCCGTGGTGCCGTTGAGAAAGCCCTCGACCTCCTGCATGTAAGCTCGCCAGTCTATCTCCGTGTAGCGTACGGTCTCGATGACGAAAACGTTGAGCGCGATCTCCAGGAGCACGAAGAGACCCGCGAGGAAGGCCAATCTTCGCGGATCGGTGAAGAGCGCGACCAGACGTTCCCATTTTGCGTTTGCCTTCAGCCAATTTTTTACGGTTTTGCGATAATTCGCGGTCGTCGACGCGCCCGCAGCGACGCGGTTCTCCCTGCGCGTTCCCATCCTCGGCGTGTTACGATAGGTTATGATCGCGACCAAAAATAATCATTTCGCCGGTCAGCTGTAGCGAGCTCTTTAAATATCATCCGGACTTAGCTTGTGTTCAAGAAGAAGCTGAAGAGTCGCACTCGCTGCGCACCAATGACCAATGAGCAGCTCTCGCGTCGACCAATCGAATCTAGAGATGTGCAGTGACCGTCAGTGACCGTCACTGTGCAACTATACAGATGCCGTTTCTGACCGTCACTGTGCAACTATATAGATGTGCAGTGACCGTCAGTGACCGTCACTGTCCAACTATATAGACGCCGTTTCTGACCGTCAGAGTACATCTCTAATCGAATCATCGTTGGAGGTAGAGGAGGAGGAGGAGAATCCGTGGAACGAGCGGTTCGGATTAGAGATGTACTCTGACGGTCAGAAACGGCGTCTATATAGTTGGACAGTGACGGTCACTGACGGTCACTGCACATCTATATAGTTGCACAGTGACGGTCAGAAACGGCATCTGTATAGTTGCACAGTGACGGTCACTGACGGTCACTGCACATCTCTAGTTCGGATTGGTCGCGGCTAACCTGCAGTCGAAGTTCAGGGACCAATCGACGTGGTCCCTGTACTTCAGCAGGGTATTATTATTGTCGTCACGTTGTGAGTTCCGGAAGAAAAAGAATACGCGGACGCGTTGAGAACGCTCCTGATTCTTCGTTGATGTTTACTTCGACTTCGCTTAAAGTTTACTTACTGCGTTAACACAATTCGCCGCAAATTAGAAAGCGGAGGGTGTCAGGATAACCTAAAAGTACCGCGGAATCGTCCAGGTGACGATCGATTTAAAATCGTGTGCGACGAGGATCGCGAACGCAAAGGTTAACCTCGAACGCGATAAGCGTTGAAGAAAAATGTCAAAACGTAAATTAGACGAGATTTCGGAGGATCCCACGCAGTGGAAGCCTCCTGTGAAACCAATCATTCAGAATTCTCTGGATTCTGACGAAGAAGATGCCGAGGTCAACGAGGATAGATATAATGTGATGAACGAGGAGGATTTCGAAGGTACATTTTGAAAAGTGTTGGCTTTGCACCGGCTGAAGAATCATGTTTGACTGTCTAACTTAAATGAAATGAAATTAAACTTTCAGGTATTGACGACGAGCCTTTGACTGCGGACGTGGGATACACTGCATTTAACATGAAGGAGGAACTCGAGGAGGGTCATTTTGACAAAGAAGGACATTATATTAGAAACAAGGAAAAGGAGATCAAAGATAACTGGTTGGATAACATAGATTGGGTCAAGGTTTCTATCAACATAATTATTTTCTTTATTTACTTCCATCTCCTCAGCATTATTACACCCTTGGATTTTCACAGATTAAACCGCCGGCAGCAGGAGCCAAAGGCAGCACCTCCAATGAAAAAGCGAAAGGCCTGGCCGACAGCGATAGCGACGAGGAGTTTGACATTCGTTTCGATCCCATTCCAATGTACAAACAAATTCTGGAGTATCTTCAGGTTGGGGAAACAGTGTCGAAAGCTCTGTGCAGGCTAGGAAAGGGCAAAAAGAGGATGACTACCGCGGAGAGATGGAAGAAGAAGAAGGAGATGGCCGCCCAGGCTGGAAGCGGCGTCGCGGTCGATGCAGACGACAATTCGGAGAAAATTATCAAGTTAACGGAGCTCGCCAACGATTTACTCGCGCGCACGGGAAACATGGATATTTACCAAGAGAGTTACGAGTCCATAAAGAAAAAGGTAATGTTAACGACTTGACGACTTTATAACTTTAACTAATCGATCTCAACGTCACGCGTTTGCTATTCCAGGTCGAACGAGACGACAAAAAGGACACGGAACTCGACATGTACGCGGACGATTTCGATACGAAGGAAAAGTCGAAGCTCGTCGACGGCGATAATCCGGCGGGAGCGAATTCGGCGGCTCCCGAGGAGGCGAAAAAGGAGGACGCGGAGGAAGACGCGAGAGTAACGTGGGAGCTGAAGTGGTCGCAGAACGAAGACGCGGAGATCAACGGGCCGCACGCGACCGAACAGATGCACGCCTGGGCGCAGGAGGGATATTTCAAAAGCGGCGCTTGGGTTCGACGGACCGGTCAGCAGGGACAATTTTACAGTGCGGCGCGCGTGGACTTCGAGCTCTACTTGTGAATTATCGTTCTTCCGAATTGTCGTTCGGCTCGCCGAATTCGGCAATACGATTCTGTAATGAATGCGGAGGCTGTTATCCTTGAAAAGGAGATGTACGGAAAGTTCTGCCGCCTCACATCCCGATCCTGCCTCGGTTCACAAGAAACTCATGACTCATGCACAGTCCTATAATCCGCAACGTCAGCTGCTGTAGTCTCGGTTCGCGCGGCTCCTTCTCCGGCGAGTCGTACGCTTCGCCGACGATTCCACGCACTTGGCGTAGTACGCGGTACAATTATCCGAGCGACTTCGGGACAACGGCGCACGCTGACTCGTGACTGCATGCCTGATTAAACGGGAGAACAGATATTGATTAATTCAGTGCCTAGATAACAAGTTTTCGGCTTGGCTGAAGTAGACGCCGAAGACGGGAAGTGCGGAGATATAAAATAAAATGAGTACAAAAGCTGTATTACGCTGAAGAATATACAAAGATCATTTTTCTGAAGCATCATAGGAAGTCTATGCAAAAGCTAAAAGCATATACAGAGAACAAGATATTGTATAATTTGCCGAGTCTTCCATTTTAATGGTAACGCGATACAGGCCGCGAGTTACGCGAGAGACAGATGCACTTTTCCACTGCGTCATACTCAGGGATGATTGACGCAACAGCTAAAAGCGATGTTCTCTTATTTTCCGCGATATTAATGGACGGAGGGAGTGATGAATTGCTCGAAACCGTCTCCGGGAATGATGAATAAAATATCAGTTCGCATTCGGCGATACTTCGCACAGTCTTAGAGCCAGACACGAGAGGGAGCGACAGTCGGTAACGTTATTTCTGAATTTCTCCGTGTTGGTTAATGTCGCAGAGGAGCTCGTGTATCCATCGCGCAGCTTCTGCATTTACTCGAAACCAGTGTCGGAGAAAATCAGAGATACGTGGAGCTATCGCTCCTTCACTCAGTCGACATTTCGCAAGCTCGTCTATCAATTTCGCGAATTAGCCTTGGGACAAAATATCGATCGCTTCTGGTAAATTTCACCTGTCTCTCTTGAACCCTCGACAACCGAGTGGATATTGCAAATTGCCTTAACATCGTATTAACGAGCACCCTCAGTGCGATAAACATCATCAAACCTCATGAAATAATTGAAGAACGGAGACCTCGTCATCATCGTCTCCAATTCGCAAACCAAGCGCGCTCGGCACTCGTCTCTGTCGATGTGCATAAACGAGAACACGATTTCCGTCACGTTCAAGCTGAAAATTATGGAAAAATGGTAAATCATCGTTCATCTCTTTGCAGCTGGCAACGAAGTTCCATCTCGAATGATATTCGTCGATCAAAAAATTGCGCACAAATTGTAAAAGTCAACGGAATTAAAATGTACCTCGCAGGAAATGGTTGTCTCGTTGATCTGGCGTTGTAATGCTCGCCGTAAGAGGGCCAATCGTGTCCGTAAGAGTCGTGATCGTGCGAGATCGGCGGATACGGCGGGGGTTCCGGGTACCCGTGAAACTCCGGTGGCGGTCCGTACGACGGATAATCGTTCTTGTAGAAGAGACCCGAGTACTTGAGGACCCCGAAGACCTTCAGCGCCAGAGCGGCAGCGCCGATAAGTGCGACGGTCACCAGAATTATTTTGATCTTCACGACGACGAAACCGACCAAGCTCTGCAGTCCTCCCATCACTGCGAATTATTGTGATTCTCAGCACCGTCATCTCTCGCGCAAATAATTTTATTTTGGCGAAGTCGTTGAAAAATTGGTATCGATAAAATGAAATCAATTAAAAAAAACGTATCGACGAGTCGAGCTTTACGATTTATGAGCGAACGGGTATTTACACGCAATGCCGTGAAGAGGTTTAACATGAACGGTGCTGAAGCCGGACTTCCTCGCAACTGAAAGTGGTAGATACATTCGATCGTTGAATTCAATTTTCGCAATCACACCGACTCCCCCGTCTAATCCCATTCAGAGCAATCGCGCACCGTTCTCCGCCGGTTTTTCCCTTCGACTTACGGAGAAAGAGGTCATGATGAGGTTTGCGCTTCCGAGCGTCGATCTGGTTGTCTCGGAGGTCCGACGGGTCGGAAATGTTCGTTGAATTTTTAACGACATTATCGTCCTCGCTAGCCGTCGAACAGCCAATCACGGCGAGGCACACGATTAGGATACAAAAAACTTTCATTTTATTATAATTTCGTTAATGTAGAATTAAATGTAAAATTAAAAGTAAATAAATAAATAAATAACGGTATTTCACGTGCTCACTCGGAAACAATGTCCGAGCTTGACTGCCGAGCAAACTCCGTCAAATCATACTTATATACGTTCCCGCGGCCAAAACGCACGCGAGGAAGATCGCTCGCTGTAATTTTTCGTGCAAGCAAGGTCAGGGCGCTTTTCCCCGGCGCGCTCTAACCGCGTAACGTACTTTCGACAGTCGCACATATTTTATCTAGAACGAGAAGAGAGAAAGCGTTCGACTCGCGCGTACCTATTCCACCGCGCGTAGTAGAATTCTCTTCCGCGAAGAAAAAACAGAAAACGAAAGAAGAAACAAGTGAGACGAGGACGATAATGATTAATTTTAGCACCTGTGCTGTGCTTCTCACTCTCGAAATTATGTTGCGGGATTCTCGAGACGAATCTACGTGACCGACACTCGGTTTTGCTACCGACTGAGCTCGGGCTCGGGTGTTTCGAATTCTCGTTCGAACGGCAAACCATTGAAATGTATTGTTAGTTATAAACAAAAATGCCGGCACCGCGAGGTCCATCACCTGCCCTCCAGTTTTTCTTGCATTCGTCTGGAGCACACCTATAATTGTAACTCGTTCGCGCCAAAGCTATAACGGTATAGCTCAGAAGAGCAGAGTATCAGGTGCCCAAATGCACTTTGAGGTATTTCTCATTACTGCAATTTTCACAAAACGCCCCTCGCTGTCGCTGACTAGTGTCACGTACGACAGCCAATGATGCATCAGTAGAACGGAATGCTGGTTCCATGATTGGCTGTAAGTTACGCTGATCAGCGAAAGCGAGGGGCTTTTTGTGAAAGAGACAGTAGTGTGAAATACCTCAAAATGCATTCGGGCACCTGATAGTCTGCCGCTCAGAAGCTCTACATATTGGTTAAGTTCTCAACCGACGAGAGCCTGAAAAGGGTCATTCGGGAGCCATTCGGTTTATTCACATTCCTGGCATTGGTTTTGTTTTCGTTTAAATCTTCAAACTTACCCTGTAATTTGTTCACCTGCTCGAAATAAACGAATTGAAGAAAAAACCATTAAAACATGTGGTTTTTATTCAACACTAGGCTAATCACACGCGCTGACGCGCGTGCCCGAGATACTTTTGCGCTGCTGCGCTCTTGTAAAATTTTAAAAGGGTAAATCGCAACTGAAAAACCCTTTTTCAGTTACTTTTGAAAAAAAAAAAAAGGAAATTTGTCGTTTTGCTTGTCAGAAATCGTAGATCTGGCCGCCGGGCCGAAAACCGCCTAAATCGGGGTCACGAAATTTATTTTTTCAAAATATCGACTTTTAACCTATACCATCGTTCTCAAGTCGCACATTCTACCCCTGAAAACACCGGTTACAATCCTTTTTTAGTTGATTTTGAAAAAAAAAATTTTTAGCCGAACAGTTCGTCAGAAATCGTAGATCTGACCGCCTGGCCAAAAACAGCCCAAATCGGGGTCACGAAATTTATATTTTCAAAATATCGACTTCTAACCTATACCATCGTTCTCAAGTCGCATATTCTACCCCTGAAAACACTGGTTACAACCCTTTTTTAGTTGATTTTGAAAGAAAAAAATTTGGTCGAACAGTTCGTCAGAAATCGTAGATCTGGCCGCCTGGCCAAAAACAGCCCAAATCGGGGTCACGAAATTTATATTTTCAAAATATCGACTTCTAACCTATACCATCGTTCTCAAGTCGCATATTCTACCCCTGAAAACACTGGTTACAACCCTTTTTTAGTTGATTTTGAAAAAAAAAATTTTTGGCCGAACAGTTTGTCAGAAATCGTAGATCTGGCCGCCGGGCCGAAAACCGCCCAAATCGGGGTCACGAAATGTATTTTTTCAAAATATCGACTTTTAACCTATACCATCGTTCTCAAGTCGCATATTCTACCCCTGAAAACACTGGTTACAACCCCTTTTTAGTTGATTTTGAAAGAAAAAATGTTGGTCGAACAGTTTGTCAGAAATCGTAGATCTGGCCGCCTGGCCAAAAACAGCCTAAATCGGGGTCGCGAAATTTATATTTTCAAAATATCGACTTCTAACCTATACCATCGTTCTCAAGTCGCATATTCTACCCCTGAAAACACTGGTTACAACCCTTTTTTAGTTGATTTTGAAAAAAAAAAATTTGGTCGAACAGTTCGTCAGAAATCGTAGATCTGGCCGCCTGGCCAAAAACAGCCCAAATCGGGGTCACGAAATTTATATTTTCAAAATATCGACTTCTAACCTATACCATCGTTCTCAAGTCGCATATTCTACCCCTGAAAACACTGGTTACAACCCTTTTTTAGTTGATTTTGAAAAAAAAATTTTTGGCCGAACAGTTTGTCAGAAATCGTAGATCTGGCCGCCGGGCCGAAAACCGCCCAAATCGGGGTCACGAAATGTATTTTTTCAAAATATCGACTTTTAACCTATACCATCGTTCTCAAGTCGCATATTCTACCCCTGAAAACACTGGTTACAACCCTTTTTTAGTTGATTTTGAAAGAAAAAATGTTGGTCGAACAGTTTGTTGTCAGAAATCGTAGATCTGGCCGCCTGGCCAAAAACAGCCTAAATCGGGGTCACGAAATTTATATTTTCAAAATATCGACTTCTAACCTATACCATCGTTCTCAAGTCGCATATTCTACCCCTGAAAACACTGGTTACAACCCTTTTTTAGTTGATTTTGAAAAAAAAAAATTTGGTCGAACAGTTCGTCAGAAATCGTAGATCTGGCCGCCTGGCCAAAAACAGCCCAAATCGGGGTCACGAAATTTATATTTTCAAAATATCGACTTCTAACCTATACCATCGTTCTCAAGTCGCATATTCTACCCCTGAAAACACTGGTTACAATCCTTTTTTAGTTGATTTTGAAAGAAAACATTTTGGTCGAACAGTTCGTCAGAAATCGTAGATCTGGCCGCCTGGCCAAAAACAGCCCAAATCGGAGTCACGAAATTTATATTTTCAAAATATCGACTTCTAACCTATACGATCGTTCTCAAGTCGCATATTCTACCCCTGAAAACACTGGTTACAACCCTTTTTTAGTTGATTTTGAAAAAAAAATTTTTGGCCGAACAGTTTGTCAGAAATCGTAGATCTGGCCGCCGGGCCGAAAACCGCCCAAATCGGGGTCACGAAATGTATTTTTTCAAAATATCGACTTCTAACCTATACCATCGTTCTCAAGTCGCATATTCTACCCCTGAAAACACTGGTTACAACCCTTTTTTAGATGATTTTGAAAAAAAAAATTTTTGGCCGAACAGTTTGTCAGAAATCGTACATCTGGCCGCCGGGCCGAAAACCGCCTAAATCGGGGTCACGAAATTTTTTTTTTCAAAATATCGACTTTTAACCTATTAGGGTTAAGCAGCACGGGCGCTAAAGCGCTCGTGTCCCTTTCTGTGAATTTTGACATTTGACATAATCGAAAAAATGTCAATACACGATCAGTGTGTCTGACGACACCGCCGACCAATCATAGCACGAATAGAACGGCTTCATATGAACATAGCTGACAGCCACCAACTTTTTAGAAGAGGATTGCCCTGATCTACCCCGAATACAAGCTGCGTTTCGTTGTCCCGAAACGCGTCATATGCGGAGTCTTCTTGTCCAAAAATTGGGCCATTTGGGCCCCGAAAACGCGAGCCGCCGTTCGACGTCCCGAAATAATCTTGCGGGATGCGCCGCGGGACCAACACACTTCCTCAACGTTGCTACGTACCACACACAGCCTGGAGCGTATCTCGCGTTTACCGCGCCTATCTGCCTCGGCCCATCGACTCCCGAGACTCGACGACACTCTCCGTGTGTTTCCCTTCCTCTCAGTCAGCTGCTTCCCCATTGTCGCGCGTTGTTTTCCTTCGTCCCCTCTCGAGATTATCGCGTTTACCGTCTCTTCCTTCCCAGTGCTTCAGCAGCCCTGGGAAAACTTGGCTATCTACGGGCGGACGCACTTTATCTGCCCCACCGCGACGCTGCTGCCTCTATCGTTGGCGCTGCTGCCCTTCCTCCCCCTCCTCCCCTCAACCCGATTGTATTACGTATATCCGGAGCGCTTTGACAATTTTACGAAACTGCTCAGGAGACACAAGAGGTCGCTCCGTCCAATCCGATAAAGCGTATATATACTTAGCCGAAAGTGTTCACGATGTTCACCCTTCGTCGCGGACGAGCGAGATTGAGAGAGCGGCGAATGAGCCTCGCGCGTCTCCTCTCCTCGGGCTTTTCGTACGCCGCGATTGGGGCCAGGGACGGGATATGGACGATAAAACTTTGACGAGCCGTGTATAAACGCTGCAGGACGCATAAGGCAAAAGCCAAGTCGACGCTTTGTCTCCCTGCGAAATTTGAGCCGAGGGCGCGCTTTTTTTTATCCGCGGATCTCTGTTTACTTCTCCTCACTTTGGAGCTCACCTTGAAGCGAGGAGCTTCTCGTCGCTATTGTCGCACGGCAAACACCCGGAGAGAGGCGAAACTTTCCTCTCCGTAATTCAGCCGCATTATTCGTCTTCACTTTTCGTCGCAGCCGAGTTAACACGACTTTACCCGTCCAATTACCGTGTTCGCTCGGTGCTTCTGTTCCGACTCGGTCGCACCGCTCGTTTCGTACTCCGCAGCGACGAATAAACGCAATTCGTAGTCCGGGATTTAATTTCCATTCGATAAAAAGCATATCGAATCGACGGAAAAAATCAGCGAGCACGAAAGAATCTAAATATTCGGCTGATTTCGAGGATATTTTCGTTTTTTCGTAAAAACTTCGCCGACCGAGAAAACCCGGGGAATCCCGGGAATTCGGTTCCGATAATTTTGCGAAAGAATTTCGCGTGGATGTATCGAAACGTTATATGTATAATACCTACCGCAATTTTCCGACCTCGTTGGGGGCCTCGGAATTTGTGGTCGCTGCCGTCGCGTCCTACTTTTTTTCATACATCGAAGAAAAACGATGAAACATCGAACATCAAAATAACACAGAAACACGTACGGAGAGAAGCGGACGAAACATCGCATAGGAAACGGAAACGTACAGGGATTTCAGGGGTAACATACACACACAAACATAGATACGTCTGGATTACTCAATATACAATATAATTTTATTACAAGTTTGAACATTATTTTTTTTCTTCATTAGCAATGTACGAAATTTTTGTTATTCTTTGTCTTCATAGGATTACTTAAAATATCTGGCGTAAAGTTTCGCGCAACGACGGCCTCGACGCCGCCGAGCGAGCGGATTGCAGACGACGACTCGGAGAGCCGAAAACGAGCGTCGAGACTGCCCTGCGACTTGTGGGTGTTTTTTTTTTATTGTACGCGGATTGTAGGTGGATTTTATTGTACGCGCGACGAGACCCCGAATGATCGCACCGAGAAAAAGGCGCGCTCCGAGAAAATTCATACGAAATTCGATTTGCGTTTCATATATTTATAAATAATTCCTCAAATCGCTACAAATGGACAATCGTTTTTCTCCCTCGCGCCACGGGTTACGTCGACTAGGGTAGACGTACCATTAGTGGCCACTGTACCTATTGTGGCCATTTTTATTACTGTATTCTTAAAATTATTTTCTCCCCATAGAAACATGTTGACGTTTCGAAAAAATTCATATAAATTCACCGATTGATCTACTCGATGTTTTTTTATGCCATTAAATGTGTTGTTTTATTCCCTCTGAATGTGATGGTCACAATCGGCCCTAAAGTGGCCAAAAACGGTACGTCCCTACACTGCGAACGACGGCAGCGCCGCCGGAAACAACGGCGAAAGAATAAAACACGGCCGAACGAGCCGGACGACTCCGCGCGATAACGGACAAAAAAAAACAAACAAACAAACGACAAACAAATAGGCAACGAGTCGTAATATTACAGGACGTAAGTACTTATAACACAGAGAAGGCGAAACGCGAGAGCAGTTCGAGGATTCGCTCTGTCCAGTCCAGCGGTTGGTCCCAACGCGGGTGACTCACACGAGAACTCAACCGATAACTATGTAAGTCAGCAGTCGCAACAGGACCGAGAAGGAACGAGGGCAGTAAAAAAACACCGGGATCTCTCGTCGGATCTTTGTGCACCGAACGAGCAACGCGAGAGGCGACGCGATAGAACGTGGAACGAACACGAAAAATAGAAATGAGAAAACAGAGACAGGCGACACAGCGCGCACGAAAGGAGGTTGGGTGTGGTGCTAAACGGCACGTGTACATATGTACATAGCTATATAGTGAGGAAGGGGGGGGGGGGGGGGCACAGCGTGTGTGGATACAGATGGGTCTATCAAGTACGGAGACGAGTACAGACAGATATTCGGACGAGACATATACATTCAGTGAAACACATGTATTTTAGCACGCACGCTCTCTTCCCTCTCTCACTCTTTTTCCACTTCCCCGCTTTGCTCGCCGGCGTCTCGCGCGACGGACAGAGTTACGCGACGCGGAGAGACACAGAGGATACGCACACAGATGGACAGAGAGAGACAGACACGCATAGGTTATGTGTATACAAAAATAGCGACCAACCGGCGGCACGCTTGAAACGTATTAGATAGCGGCAGAAGGAAAGGCCGAGAGCTGGAAATGCAAGGGGAATATAAGTTCGGGGCGCGCGTGTTAGTGTCGAGAATACAGTGGAAGGGGCAGGGGGGAGGAGAGAGAGGAAAGAGAGGCAAAGGAGTTGCACAGCTCGCGGCTGTCTTTCTGTCCTTCTCCTCCTTCGCTTTTTCTTATTCTTTCTCTTCTTCTTCTTCTTCTTCTTCTTCTCCTTCCGCGGGCGGTGCCGCCGACGCAAGATGCACGTAGCATGACTAAGAACCATGACTAACTAGCCGGGCAAAGTGCCACCGAGGAATCCCCGTGTAACCCGGGTGGCCGAACGCGCAACCCCGCGGGTTTACTGCGCCCCCGCGAGAAGCGAAATATTTAAGAGCCCCCCCCGGTGATCCCCACCCGCGCGGCAGATGATAGGGCGAGGCGGATGCCCTACACTCGGCATCATCTCCCTCGGCCGCTCGTCGACCTCCATTTCCTTTTTCCCTATCTCTTTCCCCTCTTTCACAATCCTTTGCCTCTATTATTACGCGCGCTGCGTCCCGTTTGTTTCTCTCCGGGAAACAACGGTCGCTTGACCCTTCGACTGGCGAGAAGATACATCGACTATCCCCGCCTCGTTTGCGGCTGTCCCGGGGGGCGTGTTTCGCTGCGAATCGAGCGATTCTTTCTTTCATCTCTTTTTTTTTTTCGAAACATACATACTTTATTTCATACTCCCTCATCATCGGTAATAATTCACATTCAAAACGTAACATCTCGTTCCAAACGTAACATCGCATAAATTAATAAATAAATATATGTATACAATAGGTATATATATAATCGTATGTATAATTGTTTAGTGTAATCTCGTGTATAAATCGTGGATATAATGTATATGCGTATACGACGTATAGCAATATATATATAGTGTATCGCGTGTGTATTTTCGTGTTTCGTCGTGTAAGTCCTATGACGAGGATAGAATTCTTATTTATTATTGCTTCGATTAAGGTGTCTCTCGATTGGCTCGAGAACGCGTGTGTGGCGAGCGCGGAGCGAGAGAGTGAGGTTATGAACGCGAGAAAAAACGTTATTGTAGTCTTGTTTCGTGGATGAGAAATGCGAGAGGGACGACGTTGGGGTGGGATGAGAATTCCCGCGACGATACGCCGGGTGTCTTCCGGTCTTCGACCCCGGCGTGTTCGTTCAATCTCTCTTCACTCTCGCTCTGTCCCTCCGCCTCGCTCACTTCCCCTCCTCTCTCTCTCCCTCTCTCTCGCTCCTTTCCTTTCTCCCTATCTCGCTTCTTCGCTTTCTCTTCCTCTCTCCCCCTCCTCCTCCTTCCGTTACTCCAGCGTTGAGCTCCGTTTCGCAAGCTGCGCCCTCTCTCGCCCGTCGCCCCGGCCTTCCGGAATCGCGAACGTTCCGGGTCGTTTGTCGAATGCGAGATTTTCACGCGGCGACGAGAGAGAGAGAGAGAGAGTGAGAGAAAGAGAAAGCGAGAGAGATTCGCTGGTTTTTTTTTACGGCCACGGCCCTCTCGATCCGCGGCAACGGCATTGGACGACCGATGCTTCACTCTCGCGCCAAGCCGCGAAGGGAGCGGACCAGCTCGTTTTCCCTCGTAACGCTCTCTTCTCCCGAGCGCGGCGGAATTGTTTTTCTTTTTTTCCTTTTATAGGATTCGGAAGCTCGCGGTAACGGCTTAGGGCGACGAGGGAGAGACGGAGAAGGCGAGCGATATCTCCACACACAGAGAGCTTTAGCGCGCGTGAGAATCCGAAAAAAAGAAATTCAACAAAAAATAATTAAGCTCGCCTCGCGACGAGGGGCGTAGCGCGCACGAGCGCTGATTAGAAGAGTCGAAACGCCGAAGCGTCTGTTGGCCGTGTGCTAACGAGACCCTCGGCGGTCGTCGCTCTCCGCTCGCCTATTTGATTTACCGTCAACTAACTCGCGGATATCTCGCGTGTGTAAACCCGGGGGATGGTCCAAACGTGGTCAAAATGGTCTCGGTGTGGTGCATCTCGGAAGACTTTTACAACTCTCGTATTTTCGCTTATACCTCTTATTGCCTAAGATCGATAAATCCTAATTTATTTTTTGTTTATTTTATAATAAATAAGTATTGTCCGCCCGTAACTCGGTGTGAACGTGTCTTATTTATACCCGCATTAATAGTGTCAATTAAATTCGAATGTCTCATATCTTTCTCGCTTCCACGTTCTCTCTGCGGACGATGGCGTCGCGACGATGCATAACAATCGGTGAAAACAACAAAACAACGAAAAAAAAAAAAACGTCCTCGAAACACGCGTAATTATTCATTGGCACTGTGAACAAGTGAGGGTGCGACCGGCGAGGGAGTTGCGCCCGATGCAAGCGTCCCCCGACGGTCGACTTGGCGATATATATACGCGGAGAGGCTGCTGTATACATGTATATAACGATATATATCGCGGGCGCGCGCGACGAGCGTGTGAATAATGCCGAAAGATATACATAGCGGCGGTACTTCGATGTGCCGGTATATTCGTGACGTATCGAGCAAGACTCGGGGAACTTTGTGCGAGAGTCAACGAGGGCCGCTAGAGCGCTGCTCGGTCGCTTTCCCGCTGCTGCTGCTGCTGCTGCTGCTGCTTCTGCTTCTTCTTCTTCGCTTTGATAGCCGCCGATGTTGGTCTTGATGTCGATTCCGAGGAAACGGTTGGTCAGCGCGCGGCGCGCGCTGCCCGGCGCATATTACATTCCAAAGTCCCGCGGGGCGGCTAGTGCCGGTCAGGGAGAGGTCAGGGCAAAGCCGGAGAGTCGAGATTTCGCTTGTCTCGAACGCTCAAAGCCGTAAGGCACACACACACACACACACACACGCACGCACGCAGCAGACAGCACCTGGTGGAGCGGGCGCGTCGAGCTCGATCCCGCGGTTATCTCCGACGGACCGGAAATCGGGCAATATGCGGGCATCAATGCCCGCTGGGCGGCAGCTCCGCACTCTCTGCGGCGAGAAGAACAACGCGATTGGTCGGCGCGCCTTAGACGAACACTACGTGCGGCTTTTCCGGTAGCACCGGCCGCTCGTACTCATAGTCGCACTCGTAGTCGTACTCGTACTCGTAGTCCCCGTTGCTTCGCGATATCCGTTGCTGCTGTTGCTGCTGCTGCTGTTGCTGTTGTTGCTGCGCTCGGGCTCGTTGCGCGGCTTTCGGACTCTGCATCCTGTACAACGACATCACTTCCGGTGGCGCCTCGCGCAGTGACGTCACGTCCGCTACCGCGTAAACCCCGACGTCCGCGTTGTTTCGCCGCTGCTGTTGCTGCTGCTGCTGCTGTTGCTGCTGTTGTTGCTCGTAAATGTCGCCCGGGCGCGCAGTCATAGCGCCCGTGGCGCATGCGCTGTACGCGTCGCGACCGTTCGCGCGCGGATATCGCGCGCTCTCGTAGAAGCTCGGCGCGTCGGCGAGCATCGAGCCGTCGAAGCGACAGGGCGACGAGTCGAGGGGCGGTTTGCCGCGCGGCAGATCGTAGAGAACCTCCTCGTTTCGCGCAATCAGACGCCGGCTGTAAGACTCGGGATTCTTCGAGTCGGGCTCGTCGCAAACGCCGCCAACGCCGCGTCCCACGTAGACCAGCAGCTCCGGGCGATTCGGCGGCGCGTAAGCCGGACGTTTTCTCCTCTTGGCGCGAGTGACGTAGACGATGAGCGCGAGTATAGCGGCCGTCGCGGCGAGACATCCGGCCGCTGAGAGCGACATGTAGAGCGGACTCAGTCGGCAACGTAGGGAGCTCTCCGACAGCGAGGCGAGTGGCCGTCCAGCGAACTCCTCGTTCGCGCAAACGATGTCCGCTGTGTCGAGCTCGAGTCGCGTCTCGTTGCGTCGCTCCTCGGCGCGTATAACGCTCCACAGCCAGTGGAGCGAGCAGTTGCACACGAGCGGATTGCCGCCGACTCGCAGCTGCGCAAGACCGTCGACGGGAAAGTGCGTCGGCTGAAGACCGGCCAAGCCGCAGCGACGCAGCGACACGCGGCGCAGGTGGCGCGCGTTAAACATTATCTGCGCAGGTAGTTCGCGCAGCTCGCGATTTCCGTCCAACGTGACGAGCTCGAGATTCACATTGTCGGCGAATGCGCGCGCATGGATGCGTGCTATTGCGCAGTCGCGCAGGTCGAGCGTCTTCAGCTCGAAGAGATTTCGAAAGGCCAGAGTGTCGAGCTCGGTGAGACGATTCTTGCCGAACGCGAGGCTGCGCAGCGCGCGCAGCTTCGACAGCGCGGCGGTTGGTACGCTGGTGAGATTGTTGCCCTCGAGGTCAAGATACGCAAGGGCTGGGAGGTTGCCGAACGCGTCGTCGGCGACGCTGCGTATAACGTTGTTGGCGAGATTCAGCGAGACGAGGGAACGCAGCGTCGGCAAGGAGTCGGTGGAGAGCTCCTGGACGAGATTGTAGGCGAGATCGAGCTCCTCGAGGGTTGGGACGAGAGCGAGATTCGACGACGGCATCTCGAGGAGCGAGTTACGGCTCATCACGAGGCTACGGATGTTGTGAAGATTGCGGAGAAGCCCGTCCGGCAGGCTGGTTATCGAGTTTCCGCCGAGATTCAGGTACTCGAGCTCGCTCGTCTCGCGAAACGCCAGCTCGTCGAGGTCGGTGATGTTGTTGTTGCTGAGGTCGAGTTCGCGTAGCGAGGATAGACCTTTGAGCGCGTTCTTCGCGATCGTACGGATCGCGTTGTCGCTCGCGTTGAGCCGCGACAAACGTCGCTGCAGCACGAAATTCTCGCTGCCGAGCGTGTGAATCAGATTCGAACTGAGATCGAGACTCTCGAGGCTGTCGTAGAAGCCGAAGGTGAGGTGGAGACTCGCCACGCGATTGCCCGACAGATCGAGATGGCGGATCTCCGGGTTCAGCTGGATCGGCACGACGTCGAGGCCGGCGCGTGAGCACGAGGCGCGCGGATAATCCTCGTCGTCGCAGCGACAGCGCGACGGGCACAGGCCGCTCGCGGCGACGCTCGTCGCGATCGGCAGCAGCAGCAGCAGCGCCACTGCGGCGGAGAACGCTATCGCCGACGGCGCTGCCGTGTTGCGCGGTCCTCGCGGTGCCATTCCATATGACCGGGCGGCTGACTTCTGGCGACCCTGCAACATAGCGAAACGAACCATTGTTAAAAACGTCATAAAATTTGTACTCACTAGGCTAATCACACGCGCTGGCGGGCGTGCCTGAGATGCTTTTGCGCTGCTGCGCCCTTATAAAGCATTAAAAGGGCAAATCGCAACCAAAAAACCCCTTTTTAGTTGATTTTGAAAAAAAAAAAAAATCGTCGAACAGTTTGTCAAAAATCGTAGATCTGGCCACCGGGCCGAAAACCGCCCAAATCGGGGTCACGAAATTTATTTTTTCAAAATATCGACTTTTCACTTATACCATCATTCTCAAGTCGCATATTCTACCCCTGAAAACAATGGTTACAACCCTTTGTTAGTTGATTTTGAGAAAAAAAAAATTTGTTCGAACAGTTCGTCAGAAATCGTAGATCTGGCCGCCGGGCCGAAAACCGCCCAAATCGAGGTCACGAATACACGTAAGTAGTGATGCCGTTCGAGACGAGAAATTCTCGGCGAGACGAGACGAGAACGAGAAATTTCTCGTCTCGACAAAAAAAATGTCTCGTCTCGAAAAGTCGAGACAAGACGAGAAATGTTTCTCGTTCTTCGAGAACGCGACGAGACTCTCGGCGAGAATCTCGGCGAGACTTCCGGTGAAACTAGTCGAAATCAATCAGTACAATGTCAAAGGTTATTTCTTTTTATGTCCGAACACATTTATGCATTTTTTAAGGGTAATATATAAAAAAAAGTCTCGTAGAATGATGTTTTATTTATTTCAATAGTTTAACAATAATTTCATCGTTGCGTGGGAAACTGATAACAATTAATTTTTAGATACTCAGAAGATACTCAGTGACTGAAAAGGTAAACTTTAAAGTTCAGCGAAGAAATAAACTCCCTTGAAGCATCTCTTCAGTCGCGAAGAAACTCTGTGACTAGTCAAATAAAATTGCTTTGACGAAGATAGTTTGGAATGGAATTATTGGAAATGTACTTGTCAAACATAGCTAACTCTCAGTTCTGACGAAGAAAAGTAAAATTTTCTGGAATTACTCACCTCAAGATTGGGAAAATATTTCTTCACAATAGTAGACGTGGACACTTCAATGGTAAAATGGCGGACTCTGAATATCCGATGGAATTAGAAAAATTCCGAATTTTGTTGTCTGATTGGTCCTCAGCCAAAGTATCAATAACGTAGTGCGAGAATGGGCCCGGGGTCTCGTCGGCCACAACCATTATTTTTCCATTAAATTTTGGTAGTTCTGCCAACCCAACTCACTTTACAGCGTAAAAATTACTCGTCTCATTTAAGGGGGGGGGGGGGGGGGGGGTAGGGTATTTTCAGCGAAAAAAAGGCATAAATTTGAGAATTTTTTGTGGCGATATAAATAGTGATAATCAATTAAATCTTTTTCCACATAATAGTGGCACATTTCAAGAATGTTCTGTAAAATTTTTATGGAAAAAAAAAAATAATCAAGTGATTGGCAGAGAATCTCCGGAGGCGTCTCGAAAAAAAGTTGATTTGCGGTGCACACGATTTCTCGAAGTAGGATTGCCCGAATTCAAAAATTCAAACGGCATTCATTAGAGGAGATGTTTCTCGAGGTAACGCCGAAGAGTTTTTTTTTTTTACCATTTTTGAATTTTTGGCATCACTTTGAAGTCAAAAACGCGATTTTTGCTGGAAAAATCAGCCTATTTGTTATTGTAAAATTGATAATTTTATTAAAAATCGAAAAACGCCTTCGGCGTTACCTGACGAATTATATGGAGAAGCTCTGTGCCAAATTTCAGAACGATCAGCCAATTAGTTTTTGAGTAATCGTGTGCACCGACTTTCAAAATGATGATTTTCAGGAGAACGCTTTAAAGTCGCGCTCGGCCCGGGCGGTACAGCAATCCGCGAGTATAGAAATATTAATAACGTCGTCAATTTTGCTCCGATTGACATGAAAATTTGACACAATATTCTTGAGGTATTATGCATTCAGTAAAAAATATAAAATAAAAATGCCAAAAAAAAAATTTAATACCCTACCCCCCCCCCCCCC
The DNA here is from genome assembly GCA_964034905.1 of Itoplectis maculator. NCBI lineage: Eukaryota > Metazoa > Arthropoda > Insecta > Hymenoptera > Ichneumonidae > Itoplectis > Itoplectis maculator. Next base: position 8,063,602 of record OZ035861.1, read on the forward strand.
CCAGCCCTTAAAGAATTGTTCGAGATTACCTAGAATTGTTTTGTGATTTTCGAAAATTATTCGAAATTCTCGAGATTCTCAGAATTTTTTTGAGATTCTCGGAAATTTTTTGAGATTCTCGGACATTTTTTGAGATTCTCGGACATTTTTTGAGATTCTCGGACATTTTTTGAGATTCTCGGACATTTTTTGAGATTCTCGGAAATTTTTCGAGATTCTCGGATTTTTCGAGATTCTCGAATTTTTCGAGACTCTCGGATTTCTCGAGATTCTCGACAATTTTTCGAGACTCTCGGATTTCTCGAGATTCTCGACAATTTTTCGAGACTTTTCTCGAGGTTCTCGAGAATGTTTCGAGACTGTCGAGAAACGAGACGAGAAATATGTCTCGTCATTGTCTTCGAGACGAGACGAGAACTTGAACTTGTCGAGACGAGACGAGACGAGAATTTGCTATTTCTCGTCTCGTCTCGTCTCGACGGCATCACTACACGTAAGTTACGTTCAATATAAGAACGAAATATATAGAAATTTATAGACGTTACGATTGAAAATGAACAAGTCGATATTAAATTCAATATTCATCCTCTATTAAGAAGTCTGTAATTCGCGCCAATATGACCATGGTCGTCGATATAACTCGGTCTCTGATCGGTCGTTGGGAAACGACGGCAGTTCGATGTTTAATATCGCAGAATTTGGCAGTTTGTCGGAAAAAAATAAAATTGTTGCGATTTTGCAAGAAACCGAGTATTGCAAGAAATAATAACGAAATTTTATATTTATTTCCACCAACGCTCCAGACGAGCACCGGGTGGATGTTATCATCATTATCACGGACTACCGACTCGAGAGAGTTCAACTCGACTTGGCGCCGGGCTGCGAATCGTCTGGAAGTTGATCGCGAGGCGCGTAGGGTCGCGCTTCGTCCCTTTCCCGAGGGAGCAGTAGGAGTTGACTCGCAGTTGCAGCCAAAAAACGAAAAACTGCGCGACAGAAGGCGAGAGAGAGAGAGAGAGAAGAGAGGAAAAAAAAGCGGTAAGAGAGTTTCGCTCCGACTGACAGCAATCACGTCGATGCCGTATAGTTGCCGGTGTGCATTTTCTCCCCCTTCGCCCCCCGAGAGACGGGGGCGAGTTTCCGGATCTTTTTCACGCTCGAGCTGCGCCCTCGATATAGAAGCGCCACGAGAAAAGGGCAAGAGGAGTGAGAGGTCGGCGGTGGGTGGATGAAGAGAGGGGGAGAGGGGGGGGGAGAGAACGGGCACGCAGAGAGAGTAATCGGCGTGAAATCTTTTCCAATAGGTGCGGAACGGCAATGGGCGATGCGCGCATCGATTTCATTCCCCCGGAAGCGTATCACCTTTATTCCTGCGAGTGGCGCGAGATATACTCAAAGGGCCTCACACTCTCTGTGCGAGCGTCGATTCTATGTGCTGCATGCGCGTCTGTCTGGCACGTGGAAAATAGAATAAACGCCGGGAGTCGATACGAAAACGTTTCGACTGGATAAACGTGAGGAGAAATCGAGTATATAGATAGAGGTGAGTGGGAGAAGGACGAGGGGCGGCGGAGGAGGAGGAGAACAGGGTGGAGAGGTGGAGAACGAGCGAGAGGGCGAGCGGGTTGAAACATTTGCCTCGCGGCGGTTGCTCTCTGCATACTGTGCACTGCACTTTTATTCGCCGCGATGCACCGGGCTGTACAACACCGCGGGGGGGAGGGGGAGGGTATATAGGTAAAAGTGTGGAGCGCGCGCGCAACTGCGCCGCGAGTGGCAGCGTAGAACGGAGGAGAACGCGCGGCAGAGTCTATTTACGGATAGATGCACGGGTCACGTCCGTTCTCTTTCAAATTTTGCGCACGGTCGGGTTTTCTCGCTCGCTCGCTCGCTCGTTCGCCGCTCGCTTTCGCCGCTCGAGTCCACCCCGGCTATCAAACTCCCCGACGGCCGGAATCCCAAAGCCTCGGCCGATATCTTTTTCGTCCGACCGGCCAGATGCACTTTCCAGTGCATAGAGTACCAGAGAGTGTCTCGCTCTATTCCCGCTCTGTACGTACAGAGCCGCAGCAGCAGCAGCCGCGCCGAGCTCTCGTCGGTGAATAAACCGGCTCTTCATGTGCGCGGGTAAAATGCACCCCGCACGAGAGCGCGCCTCGATAACTCGGTCAAAGTCTCCGAAAGAAGTGGCGCGAGACCCGGAGAGAATGAAACGGCCCGGGACTGATGGACCTCGACGATGAGGGAAAATCGAATGAACGCGCCGAGAGGGAGAGAGAAAGGGTGAGGCTGCTGCTGCTGCTGCTGGCAGCGCTGCAGCTCGTAAATAACCCTTCGTTATCCTTTCGCTGCAGTCTTGTGAAGCAAAAAATTGAATGCGCCAGTGGCCAGCGACGCGATGAAATATTTTCATAACGTCGCTGCTCGAGCTGCAATTGGATGACTATATATTTTTTATAGCCTAAGACAGATTTTTGGGTCACGAAATATTTTACTTCCTGAAACCCTGAAATACTTCAAGCTCTGAGGAAAACCTTATGTTTACCAAGTGGAAAATCCCCCTCGCGACCAGACAAGACATACAATACACACACAAACCCAGAGCGAATTTAATCAAACTTAACGCGAGCAATAAAACAAAGCGGTCCTCGGCGTTATCACGCCCGATGATATCGTTGGTACAATAAATAGCCGCGATATGGAGTAAACAAGCCGAGTCATCTCTCTCCCTTGTTTCGAGAAATCAAATCACACGCCCTCAGTCCCCGGGATTGCAGGAGGGTAGGGGGGAGCGCCCAGAGTCGCATGTGTGTTATAGCGGACCTTTTGACTTATATATCGCGTATAAACGTCGTTGATTTACAGGCTCAGCCGTGGTATATGGAGAGAAGAGACTCGAGGAGCATAGCAGAAGCAGCGGCAGCGACGCGATACAACAGGAGATTCGCTTTTTCTCCGCCGGTGTTCCGCTCAGCGAACTGGAGGAGACGGACGGAGACTGCGCCGCAGTTTTGCCACCGTCCCATAACGAATGCCACACCGATCTCGTCGCTCGCTTTCCCCTCTCTTCCTCTCTTTCTCTCTCTCGGTGGCTTCCATAATGCACGGATTTACAACCGCGTCCCATATATATCTCTCCTTCTGCGCTGCCCGGGCATTACGCTCGCTTTGGCTTCTCTCCCGCAGCAGCAGCAGCAGCAGCAGCAGCAGCAGCAGCAGCAGCAGCAGCAGCAGCAGCAGCAGCAGCAGCAGCGGCAGCGGCAGCGACTAGCATCTTTTATGGAAGCTCCGTGGCGCCCCCAGTGTATATAGGTGCTTCCTGTCACGCTCGCTCGCTCCCGCCGTCTCATACGGAAGAAATTGCGAGCAACGTGACACTCGCAACTCGCGTGTATACAGACTACACACAGAGAGCAAGGGAGAGTGAGTGAGAGTATCTTCGATGACGTTGAAGTTTGCACCGTTCGAATGCAATGAAAATAAAAATAAAATTTAATGAACCCAAAAATTCGTACTGGATATAAAAAGTTATTAAAATGATTAACCCCTTCGGCGGCATTGACGCCATTTGGCGTCATGCATTTCACGATTATTTTACGATTATTTTCCGATCGACTTGACTGATTTTTATGAAATTTGGTACTCGGGGGTTTTAAGAGTCGCTGATTATGGATCCGAACTGAACATTTAGAAATAAGAGATAGCAGACCCAATATGGCAGATGAAAAATGTGCGCACGATTTCGTGCGCCGCCGAAGGGGTTAATCGTTGTAATAACTTTTTAGAATCGTTAGAATAATTTTAGTATCATTAGAATATATACATTTTTTTTTATTTTCGTTGTATTACGACGATGCAAATTTCAACATCCTGAGAGTCCTCGGCGGTTCAGTCTACGACGCACAGTGTCGAAAAATGTATTTCGCGTTGAGCCGCGAATTTGCGCAGACAAATCTGAACGCAAAGAAGTGCACAACCGTTTCGCGGGGACTTCCGGTCGGATATACCGCAGGTACTTGCGACCGCAACGAGCGAAGCAAATTAATGAATTTATTTCACTGCAAGCGAATGACACGCTATTTCCTTTTTTTTTGTCCAGTGTTCCAAAGCTCGGGCTCTGCCCGAGCTGCCAGCTGGAGAGGAGGTGGAGTCTCCACACCGGCTACGCCGTTCGGTTAAAATTGGAGACGCCGAGATTCAGAGATTCGAGCGACGATCGGTGGAAGGAGAAAGGAAAATGGGACACGCGGACGATCGTCGCGCTGCTACCCCACAGAGACACGAGGAATCTTCTCCCCTCCGCTGCTGCCCCTCGTGTCGGAGCTATCAGTACCGCCGAGTACTATAATCTCGCCTCTCGGCTGCTCGCTTCCTTCATGAATAAGACGCTCAACGTCGGCGCGTTGCGTATTCCAGGGAAATCACCCTTCCGTCGTTTTTCCTGTCTCTCTCTCGCTCTTTTTCTCTCTCGCTTTCACTCACACCATATCCCTCACTCTCTGGGCTCCATTCCCGGGAACATAACGCGATTGAACGCTCGAGCAGCGCGTAAGCCCGGGGGAGACGAGCCGAGCCGAGTGAACGGGAGAGAAAGAGAGAGATAGTAAAGTTCCGAGCTATAGCCGCGCGTTATACATGCAAAAGCGCGGCGAGAGAGCCTCACGCGTCACGCGCTCTGTGTATCGTTGCAACTGCGCTCGAATCGCATTTAATCGTGTACTCAAAAAAAAAAAAAAAAAATCGATGAGCCGGTAAATGAATGAGTTTAAAGAGAAATGTCCGAGGGCTTCGGAGTCGTCGATGACTCTGCGAGCTCTCGAACTGCCGGCAACAATTTTGTTTTTTCGTCTCTCCTCTACGTTTTTTTTTTTTTTTCATTTAACCCGAGTACTCTTGTCCAAGTGCGGGACGCGAACGCGGCAGGGAGGTGGAGTTTGGGAAGGGTGGGGAGGGGGAGGATGTGGAGTGGTTTTGCTGCGGTACTTTTCCCCTCGCGGCGCGCGGTCGCGTTGCCGACGATGATGGTCCGCGCTCGGCGGGTAAAATTTCCTCTTTTCCCGCAGTTTGTTCGCGGGGAGCGGCGCTGAGTGGTGCGGGGGAGGGTGGGAGGAGGGAGGGAGGGGGATGGATACGCCGCACACCCGTAGCGCGTGCACGCCTCCTCCTCCCTCTCGGCAGAGGGAGGAGGAGGGTGAGGAGGGTCAGGAGAGGGTCAGGAGGGGGGAGGGGGGAGGCGATGCAGGGGTACTCGAATAGTTGGTCGATGGTCATCGACCTCGAAACGCCTGCATAACGAGAACGAACGTTATACAGTAGCAGCTATACCTGACTGTATATATGTTCATATACACGTATGTATATACTTTATGTATACACTGCATATGCACTGGTCTCTCCGTACACGCGTCGCGTTGCGCGAAGGAGCAGAGAGAGAGAGAGTTCAGTAAACTCTTGGCACACGCAACGCGACATTTGTCGATGCTCCGCAGATATTCGTACGAGTGCCGCGATTCTCATGGCACCGGATACACAACGGCGACGAGGGACGCGAGCAATCGGTTCTCCTCGATGCCAAGTGGTTCTTACGCTGCCAGAGCATGTACGCCGTTTCACGTATATATATATCGAGATGATATATACACGTCTCGGTCGCTATATGCAGCCCCCTTTTCTGCTATAGCCATTGGTGATTATAGACGCGACTCGCGAATCGCAGAAACGAGTCGCGGGCCACTGTTCTCCCTCCTACTTCCAGCGACACAGCTAGAATAAATAAGACTCCGGAGTTGCGGGGCGTTAGACGGTGTATATTGAGTATAAATGAATCGGTGGCTCGACTTTGGTTAGCGCAGCTTTTTCCCCGAGTCAAGCTCACTCGGTTCACCTACCAGCCGACACAGCAGCAGCAGCAGGCAGCAGCAGCAGTGGAGCAGCGACGCGACGGAGGCAAACTGTACAAATAACACAATTTGCCGGGGCCATGCATAATGCATGGAAATGGCATCGGCCAAGTGGCTAGACCACCCTCGATTCTCCTCTTTACTTTGCGTATTTACTATACACGTAGACGAATACGCCATGTATATTTACGTATGCTGTATATACGTAAATGTGCATGTACTATATACACGAACACGTACATGTAAATATACTATATACACGAAAACGTAAATGTACGTGTACGATATACAGGAACACGTACATGTAAATATACTATATACACGAAAACGTAAATGTACGTGTACTATATACTCGAGGAACACGTACATGTGCACCTACTATATATATATTCATTGCGAATCTGTATACATATATACATTTTCCTCAAGACGATTCTCTCTTTACCTCGCGCCGTCCTTGTCTGTAATAGAATCTGTGCGCCGTTCGCTCGATTCGCGGGGCGACGAGCGAGAAGCGCACGGAAAAGCCGAGGAAGTCGCGCGCGCCGTGAAGTCGGGCGATTCCGAGGGACTTTCCGGGGAGGAGGGGGCTCCGTGGTATAACAAGCGGCGCGGCGCATTCAATTTACGGAAATTCTCCTGCCCTCGCCGCACGACGGCAGGGAGAGCTGCCGCTCGCCGATGAGAGAAGACATCGAGCTAGTTTATCTCTCCCCGCGTTGTAAGCCTCGCCCGCGGCTTCTTCGCTCCCGCGAATCTCGAGTCCGCACCCTCGCCGCGGGCGCCAACGCTCGCCAACGGCTGACGTCTGTGTTCGTGTGTTTATAAACGAGGTTCGCGGCGTATAGACAGCGCCGAGGCTCGTTCTGCGTCTGCTGCGTTCAGGAGGAGCGGGGGGAGCCGTCTTCGAAGATCGTCTCCGAAACTACCCTGGAAAGACGGGCCAAACTCATCCCGGACTTGGCTAACCGCTCGACGAGGCTGCTGCTGCTGCTGCTGCTTCTTGCTGCTTCTGCTTCTTCTTCTTCGGATAAATACAAGTGTTTGTAATTAATAATATCCGCCCTACAAACAAAGATCCGTGTAATCAGCTCGGTGATAACAATGTTAACTTCAGCTTTCAATAAATCTCGGAGTCGCAACGGCGAAATTCGAGCTCTTAGCGTTTATCTTCCCCGCCAAGAAAATGCAGCCTGACGATACATATATTTTTGAAATATAGAAGTCTTATATTCTTAATTCAAATTGTTGCTTCCGCATAACCAGAATTTTTCCAATAAATCTCGGAACCGTAATTGCGATATTCGTGCTCTCAGCGTTTATCTTCCCCGCCAAGAAAATAATTACAGCCTAACGATATATATATTTTTTTTTTATATAAAAGTTTTTTATTCTTAATTCAAATGTTGCTTCCGCATAACCAGATTTTTTCCTGATCAATTCACACATTTTTTTATTCCGCAGGGACGCGCCGCAGTATGTCGGTGACTATCAACAAAAAGCGCGCGAGCAGTTCGAGGGGAAATTGACTCGTCGAGCTTGGGACACGCGGCGCAAAAGGACGAGAGTCAATACGGCGGAATATGGAATCAGTTGTCCGCCGGCGGGGCAGCCCGGAATAATATATATAACCCACGCGAGATCGCCTAACGAGAGACCGCGCGCCGTCGTGTATACGTAAATGACGGGGGGGAACACGCCGAGCCTGACTCTCAGGCTCCGTGTATATCTACATACATACACATATACGTACTATAGAATACGTAGAAATTTAGCCGGCCGACCGCACGACGAATAAATCAAATTAGAGTCTGATAAATTCGGATCACGCGGAGACTCCCCGCGGGTCGTCCACTTTGTACGTACAAACGTAACGGGGGAACGTCAGGCCGGCGGTGCGGCTGCTGGCTCACCGCACCGAGAAACGAGAAGGATCAGCCCCTTCGGGCGGTGTAGTCGCGTGTATTTCCACTTGCTGTTGCTGCTGCCGCCGCTGAACCCGCTGAACGGACCTCCCGCTGCTCTTCGACCGAGGCTGATGCACGGCTCGCCGAACACATATCAAGGACTGGGGGGGGGGGGGGGGGGGGGGCATGCCTGCCCAGCGCCGATCCACCGTCGGATCCATCGTCCGATTTCCAACACAAGCACAGCGGACCCTCGACCGTCGTTGCGTGTGGATCTTCGAATTCTTCGCTCGGCTCGCTGCGATCGGATTCCTATACCTGTCTCATCCGGAGCGCCAGCTGTTTTCCACCTGTTCGGATGGAAAACTCGTCTCGCCCGGCGTGTCGGATTACACTCTCACTGTCTCTTTCTCTTTCTATCTATCTATGTATCTGTATATCTATCTATATATCTATTTCTCTCTGTTGCCTTCGCTTTTTGTGTGCGCGCGGCTACTACTACAATGCCGCCCAGCTATAACGATGCACCGAGCGCCCGGCAACCGCACGACCGGTCTCCTTGTTCTCATAAATCCCACCCTTGATCTGGGAAAGATTACGGAGCTCGGAACGTTTTTTTTTCGTTGCCCCGGGAAAACCGAGACTCGGGATCTGGCCCCTTTTTTAACTTTTTTTTTCTCTACCACTTATTTTTTTTTCGTCTCTTTTTCGCCTCTGATGGAGGGTCCCGACACCTATTTTATTAGGAAAGATAATGAAAAACCGGGTATCACGGTGCGGATTCATCGTGCTAATAACACCGAACGCACGTGGGAAAATATTAATCGCAGGATCACCGACCACGGCCCTCGTTTATTATTAATGACGTTTTTTTAACCTTCCCCGGGATTTGCGGCGGGAATGAGTGAGGAATTAAAATCGCGAATTCCCGGGCAGTCGGCGCGGGAACGGGGAGGGAGGGGGGGGGGGGGGGGGGTGAAGGAACGCGATGAAATTCCCGGATGCGGTTGCGCGGCGCGACGCCGGAACTGATGCTCACGTGGCGATTAATGGCCCGCACTTGTCCCGCGTTGTTCGCCCACGCGAACGCGTGCGAATATCCATGTACACATGCATACATATACACATACACCTATAATATATACCTATGTATTCATAGACCATATAGACGGCCTAGTCCCTCGCGTCTTGGCGACAGTAATTTCGCGCGAGAGAAGTGCGAAGAGATATTTCGGTGGCCGGGGGGGAGGGAAGGGGGAGAGGTAGGGGGGAGGGGGAATCGCGCGGCAGGCGCGAAGGCGACGGTCGCGGTGCCCCCCGCGATGGCGGTGAGCGCGCGGCGGGGGCGTTCGGCTGCTCGGGCGGTGTGCGACGACAATCAGATTTAGCGGAGACAGCCCCCCCCCCCCCCCCCCCCGCAGGGGGTTGACACGGGAGACTCGAATTCTCGGTGCATTATCGGTGCTGCAGGGGCGGATCCCGAATGTTCGCACCAGACGCTGGATCGCACTGCTGATGTCCATGTATGGTGCATATACATATATATACGTGTATCTATGTTATATATACATATATATACAGGGTGATTCAGAATAGTTTTATCGGTCATCGAGGAATGATAGTTTACCACCTTGGGAACAAAGTTACTTGGGCCGTTTGTCATAATTCGCAACATTTATTTACTTTTTAATAAATAAATAAATATTACACTGAGAAAACGGGGCTCGGGTGAAAAACAATAAATACTAAACTCGTTTGAAATTTGCTATAAGCTTGGACACAAGTATTAAAATAAAAACAATTCTTCCTACGCGTCTGCCGATAAGTACTAAAAATATGACAGATTTTAGGCGACATTGTAATAATTGCGAAAAAATCCAAACAGGTTCTAAATGGCTATGCTGGCGAGCGCTGAGCACAACAATTCTGGCACAACCCTCGAACCCCCGTTTTCTCCGTGTAAGTATATTATAGTATAAATAGTATAAATAAATTGTAGTATAATAAATAGTATTTATTTATTTTTTCATTTATTTGCTCTCATTGTTCTATTTTTTCAAATTTGCAATGCTTATAAATAAATAAATATTGCGAATTACAAAAGGTGGGGACAAATCATTCCACAATGGCTGATAAAACCATTCTGAATCACCCTGTATATTGTACATAGACCGATTTCTCGAGCATCTCGTGTACGCTACATGCAGCGTTGTACCTAAGCGTGTTTCTCGGGCGAAGCCAATCGGACCCCGCGATCCCATCTCACGGATGGTCGAGTCTTGCAGCTGCTGCTCCTCTCACCCTCCTCGCACGCGGCCCTCTCTCACCCTGCTGCTGCGGTGCACGAGCTACGTGCGAGAGGGACTCCTCCTCTCATCCCTCGAAAATCCTCCCCACCTCCCCTCGCTGCACACCTGTTCCGGAAAAGTTAAGTTTTCCCGGGCGCAGGCGAGAAGCGAAAAACACCCGCAGCATCAGCCCCCATATATATACACAGCAGGTCGTGCGGTCGTGCGATCTCTCTCGTCTCTCTCTGCTGTTGTATCGCGTTCACCGGGCGGCGGGGCTCATCGCTCTTCGCTCTCTCCGCGTCACGCTCGGTGTGCGGCTAACGGAGCGGGAGGAGTCACGACACCCGCAACGCGAGAGACTATCGCGCGCGGGTCCTGCGGGTCGAATAAGCTCCGTCCTGGCGAATGTGGAGAATTGCGGGTCTCGACTGACTCTGCCTTTTTTCTCTATTCTCCTGTCTCTTTCTCTCTCTCGCTTTCCATTGGTGAGAAAAAAAAGCAACGCGGCGCTCTCTCGATTCCCGTTGGTGAGAAGAGAGCAACGCGCGGCTCGAGAGACACACGCGAAGTGTGGCAGCAACAGCAGCGAAGAGACTCTATCGCTCATACATCTCGGGAAAAGTGGATGGACGGAGGAAGAGAGCGGCAGGAGGGCGAGTCGGGGTCAAGGGGAGGGATGGGGGGGGGGAGGGCGGAGGGTGTTGCGGGGTGGGTATACGCAGTGCGCGAACGATCTACTCGCTCCATTTGTCATCGAGCGGCTCCTTCCGCTCGAGATCATTTTCCACCGTCGTTCCCCCGACATTCCGCGACGAGCTGGACGCAGAACCGTTGCCCAGTAAAATATTGCCTCGAGCGCCCGAACGACGCGAGTCGAGAAAGTTTTAAACCCGGCTCCTTTTATCGCGGTGCAGAGAGAGAGGAGGAACAAAAAAAAACGTTCCCGAGACACTGCAAACGCGATGTGAAAATTCACGCGAAGAATGTTCGTTGCAACGCCGAGTGAATTCAATTAAACCGCGTTTCCAGTAAGAGCAGTTTTTTATTATTATTATTGAAGTCTAACCCACCGATAGTTGTGAGAATGAGGCTGTTAATTAGTTGTGAGTTAATTACCACGGGACGATATAATGATACTTGGATTTATGCGTTATGAGCCATCGACTATATCTTTCCACTTTATTTTCCGAGCGGTGAGGAATTTTTAATAAAATTCGTGATGAAATAGACGAACGAAACGCTCATCGGAGAATAATCGAAGGTAAGATGCGCGAGTTTATCTCGGACCCAACCGAGGCACGAAAAACAGGCAAACAGAGAATTTCACGTTTCCATTTCCAAAGGTAAATCCGACTGCGTATCGAAATTTGATTTTTTCTCTTCCCTATTCCCGGGGGCCAACGCGTTTTGCCATTCAGATCCGTCCGACGCGGTTTCGTCACCGGATACCCCGGAAATCCGTGAATAATAAAATTCCCTCTGGAAAGAAAAATCTCGAGACCCCATTGCGGCTCAGAGGAACCCGACTGGTCGTCGTGTCCGCGACTATCGCTTCACCCGAGATTCACCAGGTCGAATTGCCGAGGAAATCTCGTGTCCGACCTCGTCGGAAGCCGGAAAAAAAACAGTCAGCCCGGTAACCACTCGAAGGAAATATTATCTACGACGAAAAAAAAAAAAAAAATTGCGGAAGTCACGTGTGTGCGGAAGGTCACGGGAGCAGGGCTCGTGCTGGATACGCACGAGCGGAATGCTGGGGGAAGGGAATGGGAGCGCGCGCGAGATGCACGGAGAACGTGAAATTGTTCGGGATACCGGGGCAAGCGGAAACGCTTCCTATACGGGAGCGCGCGCGCGTCAGTCGATAAACCGCGCCTGCGCGGAGCCCCGACGTCTCACCGGGTGCCCGGTGCACACGGTGCGCGCCCCTCACGACGTGGGATCCGAGAGAGGACGACCGCGCGCGACCCCTCCCGCGTGCCCGCGGAATTACCGGTGGGAGCGCAACTGCCATGGGACGGGGTTGTTGCTGCTGCTACTGCTGCTTCTTCCGGTGCGGACCTGACCGTCCACCGGACGGAGAGTTGCGCGTATAGTGGGTACACGTTACCTGCCTCCTGCTGCTGTTGCTGTTGCTGTTGTTGCTGTTGCTGTTGTTGCTGTTTCTGTTGCTATTGCTGTTACCATTGTGGTTATTTTTGCTGCACTCAGAAAAATGTATGGTAGAATGTGCCATACAACATAGTAGCCTAAGCGAACACCAATTGTTTTTATAATTCTCGCGACGATAATTATGGTACCTGTGACCAATTTGTCTAGCAAAATTCGCCATCATTCGCGTTGTTATCCCATGGATTTTTTTTAGTGTGCTGCTTCTGTTGCTGCTGTTGCTTTTGCTGTTGCTTTTGCTGCACTTAGAAAAAATATACGGTCGACTGTGCTACACGACATTTTTGCCTCAGACGACAGCGAAGCTTTTACGGTTATCGCAATGATAACAAATGTACATTGTTCAAAATATTTCGCATAAGCTTCCATTATCGGTAAAGGAAGCCTGTTTACGTAAACTAGTATATTAGATTTGACACAAAAGTGAAATGTAAAATTACAGTATTTTCTACTGAAATCTATAAAAATTAGGGTATTTAATATGAAGGTTGAGAAATTCAGTACAAAATTTTGAAAATGTACTACCCAAGTGTATTAAATTTAATATGTCAGTTGACGAACAAAATCATCGGCAATGCAAATTCGCAAACATTTTTAACAATGTAACCAGCAGTAAATCATGGTACCTGTGAATATTTTTTATAGTATAGAACTCACTATATAAAATGTTCGACATTTTTATCCCATGGACTTTTCCCAGTGTACCTTTGCTATTGCTGCTGCTGCTGCTGCTGCTGCTCATGTGCCAGTCGAGAGGCTGACGCCGTTCGTCGCACCGTGCGCGCATCGACGTAGCAGCAGCCGGCACCACCGGCGCATTAAAGATATATTAAAGATATAACCTTCCTCCCTCTCTCTCTCTCTCTCGCTCCGCAGTGTGAGAGAAGCACTTTGTGCTCCATAGCTACAAGCAGATCGAACGTACCGATCTCTCGGCGGTGGCGCGCGGCTCGTTCTACCCCCGACGCTCGCTTTGCCCTCCGCTGCTCCACTGACCCTTTAGTCACGTCCACGAGCAGCCGAGCTCTTTCAGCTCAGCCTCCGCAGCGTCCAAAGACAGAGACGTCTTTATGTCCCTCGCAGCATCCGCGCCACCTGCCTCAACCCCCTCGGCAACCCCTTACTCCCTTAAGAACCCTCTCCCTCCCCCTTCCACCCTGACCCTTTGATTTCCTTTGTCGTTCGTTTCCTCGCTTCCACTAATTCTCTACCTTCGCCGCTGATGCTGCTGCCGCTGTGTATAGACGGGCAGCGATACTCCACAGTGGCAGCCACAATGGAGGGTGCGGTCGAATCGCTATTATTTTTTTTTGTTCCTTTATGGGTGAGCTGAAATGATTTTTTTTTTTTTTTTTCGTTGCACGGTTTCTCAGGATTTCCGTTGAGGTGCAACCGAGTGTTTAGGGAAATCGTGGGGACACCTTTTCATTTTACTTCCAGGGTTGGACCGGAGAATTACAGGCGTGGAGGGGAGGGGGAGGGGGTTGGAGTTGAGCTGGAAAAACTTGGCGAATTATGGGTGAACGAAAATTCTGTAAAACACCGGAAACGATGATTCGATTTTAATAAACTCAATTTTTGACATTTGTTGCTTTCGGGAAAATCGAAGTTCGGACAGCACAACGGTCCCTTGTCGACGAATCCGTCGTCCGTTTGTTCCAATTTGTCGTTGCCTCAACGCCGTTGACTCGCCCTTAATGCAATCAACGGTGTCTCACTATTTAATGCCATTCATTGGCCCCGATAAAGTGCGCTCACCGACCGGACCTGTGTAATTCATGAGCTCGTGAACTATGCATAATTACGTCCTGTCGAGATTCGGTGAATAAATCATCGAGACGATGCTAGGCGCGCAGTGTTGGTCCCGCTTGATCGATACGCTACAATGTTAAATAGCCTCGCGAAGGAACGATGCCTTTTCTTTGCCTCGGTACGACGTTAGAATTTTTCTTTTTTTTTTTTCTCAATCCGGCGTATTCACTTCGGCAGCATTAACTGCCGGAATATTTCCGATATGATATCCACCGGCAGAGCCAGCAGCAGCCAGCATCTATATAGCCGCGCGTCTGGAGAGGAATATCGCATCGGTCGTTTCCGGTGACAGCGGTGAAAAGCGCCGGTGACGAGCGTGGCGAATGCGGTCGCGACATATAGATTCACCCGACGACGGACAAAAGTTTCGCCCTCCTTTTGACCCCCCCCCCCCCCCCCCCCCCCCCGAAAGCTTTCTCGCTAATGGTCATGCTCTCCACGCGGGGAGACGCGGGTTCGATGGGTTCAGTATTAATAATAAACTCTCTCAGTGTTGGTGCAGCGTGCGTACATACGCACCATATACATATACATACTCACTCGTATTATATATATTTCTATATATGCGTCTACGTACATAGGTACGTATAAATATGTATATAACGCTGCTCAGCAAGTTGGGAAAAAGTTTTTGTCCGCGAGATGACAAATTATAGCGCGAGCTATATACTTCACGGGAAGAAAAAGGGGCGAAGCAGCAGCAGCGGCAGCAGCCGGAAGGAAAGATGGAGAGCGAGAGGCGTTGGCCGCGAGGCAAATCGCGTCGCGATACAACGCCGCGCGGAAGAGAGTAAAATTGATGAGGCGACGAGAGAGAGAGAATGAGAGGGGAGAGGACGAGAAATTGCGAGCGAGAGAGCGAGACGTATCGGAGCCCGGGAAGCAGCTCAGCAGAGTTATACGGAATTCGGCGAACTTTTTTTTCCAGCGCCTCCCCCGAACCCGAATTTTTTCGTCGCCGCAACGAGAAGAGATTATTATTGCGAAGACTGGCAGCAGCAGCGCCGCGCGCGGCTGCTGCTGCTGCTGCTGCTGCTGCCCGGGAGGACGAGGAGCGGCGGGAGGAACGGGCTGAACTACCCCTCCCCTCTTCCGCCCCTCTTTCTCTCGGGAGGGGGAGAGAGGGAGAGACCGGTGAGAACGAGACGAGGGTGGCCGGGTGGGCGTTGCCCGCCACGTCCGTCGGAGTGAAAAACCGTCGACAGGAGGGAACATTCTGAGGTCCATTCAGAAATTGATGGGAGATGTCGAGAGAGAAAGAGAGAGAGAGAGAGAGAGAGAGAGAGCGACGTGTCTCAACGTGGCTCAACGTGTTGTGTACCGCGTATGTATAGGTAGAGCGATGTCTGCAGCGAGAAGGAGCGAGACTTTTCCTTCCTTCTCGCTCGGTGTTGCACACCGGCCGAGCATCGCAGAGGGCACTCGGGTCAAGTCGCACCATTCGCCGTCGTCGTCGCCGCCGCGTGTTGTCGTCGCTGCTCTCCGACAAAACATATCGCCTTGTTTCCCGCCGGGTTCTCACGAGCTACCGACCAACCAGCAGCAGCAGCAGCAGCGGTAGCAGCAGCAGCAGCAGCGTTGTTCCAGCGGCTTCTGCCGAGTTCCACGCGGCCTGGAGCAACAGAGGCTACGCCGGCTTCGTACTTACGGACGCGTCCTGTGTTCCACGGTATAACCGCGGTCGTAGGGCCCTAAATTCGCGAGTAAAAACTCTCCCGGGAGGGAGAGAGGGCGTATGTGTCACCTTGCGCGTATTAAGGGAGCCCTCCCGCGGCTCTTGGCGGGATATTTATGTGCGCGGCCTCTCGTAGCCCTCCGAAGCCCTTAACGCGGCGGTGCCGGGGTCTGCGGCTGCGACGAGGGAAAGTGAGCGAGTGAGAGGAGAGAGGAGAAGGAGAGAGGCTAAGAGAATGAGGGAGAACGAAGGAGAGGGAGACTCGTGCTCTAGCAGCTCTTGAGACCTAGACAAGAGAGAGAGAGAGAGATAAAGATAGCTGACGGATGAGGACAGGAAGAAGGAGGACGAGGAGGAGGGGGCGGAGTGGGGGAAGACGAAGAAGAAGAGGACCCTCTGTCACTGGTGCGGGCAATGTTGGTGCAGCAACTGCTTCTGCTTCTGCTTGTGTTGCTTGTGCCTGCTGCTGCTTCTCCTTTCCCGGCTAATCCTAATTTATTTCCCCGACTCTCTGCGCGCTCTCTCCGCGCGCTTCTCCTCGGGTGTGTAAACGAGCCGCCCCGAACGCTGGGCTTCCCGGTGCGGGATTTCGTCGGTGCGACCGACGAATATTCGGACCCTGCGCTAACGCGTAGCCGCCGCAGCCGCCGCGAATGGGGCGGCTACTTTATGGCTATGGAGAATCGCTGGAGTGGCAGATCTCCTCTCGTCGTCGTTGCTTCGATCATCGCGCTTTGTGTATGGGTGTTTATGGGAGAGCCGCCGTTGAAAAACGCCCCGAGGGACAGCTACTGTGAAATATCGTCGCGGGGCTAAGTGAGGACATATGGGTCGCGAGCTGTTATTGTGTCGGTCATATTGTGTCGTAAGGACTTTCACGCGGGGCGCCAATCGATTCTCAATGATGCGTAATGGGTGGTTCGACACTCCGGCAGTAAACGCGGTGTCGGATACTGTGGGAAAATAGATGAAAAGCTTTTTTTTTCTAATAAAAAAACGGCTTGTAATATTATATATCATCTTGTCGACTTGCCAGCTGAAATATTCGAGCATTTTGAACATTTCTGAATTTTTCAATTCTAAATAACGCGAGTCTCAGGTTGTCCAATAGGAATTCGCGGAAACATCGCAGAGTCCGGGAGGATTCTCGCCGACAAAAATTTGGGAAACGCCGCGAAATGGAAAATACAGATGAAGATGAAATTTGCAAGGGTGGAATGCAACGAAAAAAAAAAAAAAAAAAAAAAATCTACCGATTTTTAAATTATTCTAGCGATACTAAAAAGTTATTATAACGATCCCAGTACAATCTTTAGGGTCCATTAGAATACATATATATATTTTTAATTCTCTTTGCGTTCGAACGATGCAAACTTCACCATAATAAATACAGACTCGCTTGGCAGGTGCGTCGTCGTCTCGATGCCCGACGGATATGCCCAGCGACGTTTCCCCGAGGTCGCGGGTTCTCTCCCCGGCAGCGAACCTCGGGGACGTTTCTGCTTCTTCTCACCGCGCCGGCTAATCCTAATTTATATCTCGCCGAACTCCGGCTCGCTTATGGGTGTAAATGAGCGGCCCTAAATGGGCTTCCCGCGGGCTTTCGGAATGCGACCTCGCCATTTGGCCTCCCCCTGCCGCCCTACGCGTGGCCCCTCGACGCACCGGGAACGGGGCAGCTGTATATAGTAGCTATAGCTATACACACGGAGCTCGCGAGAATCGTCGCAGCGAGCGAGGCGCACCCAACCTACCTATACAGTCGTTGTGAATGGCACCGCCAATGCCGCGCGCGGCTTTCCGACTCTCTCTCTTTCTCTCTCTCGCATCTCTCGACCCTAAAGACACGCTGATTGGGAATTTCAGAGCCTCTTCCCGCATTCAACCGAACCCACACCCGGCGCCCGCCAACTCAGTCGTTTTCAACGCCGTGTAATTTCGCAATCGAATCCACCGTCGCGCACTTTCTATATATATGTGCTATATATATCGCGGCATTAGTATATATGTATATACTAACCAGGAGCGTCGCAGGGCGCGAAAGGAGCGAGAGAGATGGGATAAAGAGAGAGAAAGCGAGATGGATCGAGAGAGACGCAAGGATTCCGTATTAATTCTCTCATATAAATTCCCTTCTTCTTCTTCTTCTTCTTTATCCCTCTATTTCTTTACCCACACCGCGCGCAGCGGCCTGTGTTACCTACACAGTCGCGCACCCCAAGGCGAAACGCGTCGTGATCCGCCGAGGCAGCCGCGCTCTCACCTCCGGATAATCCTAATTTATTCCCTTTAAAACCCCCCTCGACTAGTTCCGGGACCCGCGAACCGCGCCCGAAGAGACTCGGGGCTTCTCTCGCGTCGCGCGACTCGAGAAGAGGAGAGAGGGGGGGAGGGGGTACCCGAACCTTAATGGGATTCTCCGGTATGCGTCGTCATAATTAACGAGTCGAACGAGAACGAATGCCGCGCGGCTGACGACCAACGCCCGACGAGTCCGTAGATTTTCGGTGCTTCTGTGTTTGTGTCTGTTTGTGTGCTGCACGCGTCTCGCTTTTTCCGTTCGACGGAGACGAGTCCGCGCAACGCGGATAACAACACGCGCCGAGTGTTCGGTATTTGTACCGAACACTCGGCTGTCTCTCTCTCGTTCATCTCCGGGTTCGCTGATGAAAGAATTTTCGACCCGAGGGTTCGTGTCCGGCTAGACGCGCGCTTGGGTTCTGTCTCGCTCCTGTTTCTCTCTTTATCTCTGGTTTTTCTCTCTGTTTCCCTCGCGCAGCGAGTCGCTGCTCCTCTCGCCACGGTCTATCCATCTTCGCGTCTGTCCGCCCTAAACCGATTTCCACCTCGTAACCGCCGCGTCCCGACGATCCTAATTTATTTCTTTCACAAACACACAACCCGAGTGTCACGCACACTAATGCGGCGACTACGGAAACAAAAACACGCGGGCGAACATCAATCTCGCGTCTACTCGAAGTTGTAATCTTTTTTTTTTTCGCGGCTCTGGCCAAAATTACGATTTGCGGGTGATCGGTGATTTTTTTTTTTGGCAAACGATTCGCGGATTCGTCCGAGGTTGATGCAGAGTTAATGGGGGATGAAATTAATCTTGGCCTTATAGCCGAAGGGATGTTTTGAATTATTAACCGGTGATTATGAATTCCACACGCGCGCTGCCTTTTCATTGCTCGGGCTAATTAGGCGCCGCCGTTAAGGCGTAATGAGAACAGAAGACGGCAAATTCGATGGAAGCAATTTAATTGAACTGTCGAAAGAATCATGGGACGATGCTATTTTCAATCCTCGCCCGATGGATTCTCAGTGCGACTCTAATTTTTAGCGAGCAGCGAGTGATTCTTCGACTTGATTATTTCCCCCTGCGAGTGAACTAATGTGACGTAACAGCCCTATTTTCGTGATGCGAAAATAATGTCCGCCTAAGGAATTATATTCTTTATAACCGAGACAACCGATATATTTCCTTGCAAACTTGGTTCGTCTCATCCACAGCATTTTTTTATCTCTCATAGGTTCCAAAAAAGCTACATTTTATGATGTTAAAGTTTGCATCGTTGGAATGCAACGAAACATTTTTTTTTAAGTTATTCTAACGATTCTAAAATTATTTTAGCGGTTCAAAAAAGTAATTATAAAGATAAATCGTTATAATAACTCGTTATACCCAGTACGATCCTTTGGGTTTATTAGAGTAATTTTTTATTTTTATTTTCGTTGCTTTCCAACGATGCAAACTTCAACATAATTAATTTTTTTCTCCAATGATGTTTCCTCTGTGCCCAACCAAATTGTTGCAAAGTTATGTCTTCCTCAGAATCACACCGCACAGATGGTCCCCATGCGCCGAACCGAGAGAATAAAGAGAGAGAATGAGAAAGTCACTGACGAGTTCTGACGTGCCGCGGCCAGGGCAGGGCTCGTTATATCCCTAGGTCAAACGCGCGCGAGGCTTCTGCCTCGACCCCGCCGGAGTTTATTTTCGGATTATTCCAATTCATTTTGCTCGAGCATTTTGCTGCACGGAGGAATGGAGGAGCGAGAGCGATGTATATGTTCGCAGATGTTGCGAAGACGATGGAGAAGGAAGGAAGGACGGACAGAAGAGGATGAAAAGGGTGGAGGGGAGGGGGAGGGTCGGCTGCAAATGAGGCTCGTCGCGGTATGTCCCGTCGTTATGGACCGCGTGCGCGCTGCGGGGTGGCTGATGAGGTCTCTGCGCGAGACTCGCGCGACGGCTGCGGCGGCGGCGGCGGCGGCGAGTCGACAACGCGACGGCGACGCCGGTGAACGACGGAAGAATCGCGCGCGCGACACGGATAACGCGGGGCTGCTGCGGCTGCGACACTGCGATTGAGATAGCCCCGAGCGCGTCGTTTCGACGATGAAAGCGCCGTGGCAGAGAGGCAACAGCCACGGGGCGACACCGGCACCGGCGTCGGTGGCGGCTGGCGCGTAATTTCACGCCACACTTTCCTTCTCCCTCCTCCTCCCCCTCCTCTCCCGGGGTCTTTGCATGCATAATTGCGCGAGAGCGACTGACGCGTGAGCTTTGATCGCGCCGCGAGCTCTGCCTCGCGCCGTCCCGCTGCTGTCAAAGGCGGAGAGAGAAAGAGAGAGGGTAGATTAGAGACGCGAAGAGTCGGCATGCATTCCTCCAATCGCAGGTATGGTGGTTATAAACACAGAAGATTTCGGGATTTTGAAAAGAGACTGTCCGATGGCACTTGCCGTTTTTTTGGCTTCGTAAAATCGACATTTTTTTTTCGATTTTATACGAATAACCCTATCCGATGGGAAATTTCTCACTGATTTAAAAAAACCGCGGGTGTTTGTCTGAAAAAAGGAAAATTTGGGGAGAAAAACGCGAAAAATGATTTTTCACTTTTTTCGAAACTTGGCACTTCACTCAAATGGAATCTGGATTTTCTTTTTGGATTTGAGAGATAAGCCTTAATCCAAGAGAATGCCGCAAGGCCGAACGCGATATCTCGATTTTTCGATTTTTTAAAGATTTTTAAAGTTAACCCTTAAAAATTAAAAAAATTAAAGAAAACCTCCTCCTCGAATTAAAAATTCGACGAGAAAAACGCAAAAATCAATTATTTTTTTCTGAAAAATTGCCGAATTTCGCGATATTAAACAACGAACCGCCGGTTGTCTATAAATCGACAACAATGGTTTCTCACGAATTTTTCAATAGAGGAATCGCTGGCACACGCCATTTAAATACACTGGACTGGAGCTTTCGGACAACTTTGGGTTTATTCACTCGGTCAGAGTGAATAAAACGCGGTGCGTGTGTGCGAACGACGCGGCCGAAAGAAGCCGAAGAAGAAGAAGAAGAAGAAGAAGTGGGCGAAAAAAAAGAAGATAAGCAGCGGCAAAAGAGAACTGGAATGGTCTTTTCCGACGAGTTTCGGGCCGCGATAGAGACACGGAGCTCGAGGAAAGTTTCGCCGAGTAAACAGCTGTCCGCGGCCCTGACCTTCGGGTGAAGTTATATCGCGGGACGATAGCTCGGAAACTAAAAGTTTCACGCGCAACACCCGGAGAGACAAAGATAGGGAGAGAGAGAGAGAGACAAGACGGAGTCGCGGCGAACGGCGACGCGACAGCCACTCGAAGGGCCGCGAGATTTATAGAACGAGCGCCGAAACGTTTAACACTTCGTTTCTATCATCGCTGCTGCCGTCGCGCGATCCCCGTGTCCGTTCGGGCGACAGGGACGACGCGACGCGACGCCGAGGAAAAAACTTCGGGGGACTCGTCGAGCTGCTGTGAAATATCGCGATGGCCGAGCGACGACACACGGGCCATTCAATTAAACGGCGTAATGTGTCACGAAATTCTAACGCGAGGCAATCAATTATCGCAGTGATATGTACACGACGTGTTGGGGGGGGGGGGGGGGGGGGGGGGTTAAAAAAATATTGGAATCTTCTGGGAGTGAAATTGAGATACGGGTCGTTGGAAAGGCGACCCGTTTCTTTCGATATTTTTGTTTTGTATTGTGGCGTTAATTGTGTTG
Source organism: Itoplectis maculator (assembly GCA_964034905.1). Classification (NCBI taxonomy): domain Eukaryota; kingdom Metazoa; phylum Arthropoda; class Insecta; order Hymenoptera; family Ichneumonidae; genus Itoplectis; species Itoplectis maculator. The sequence goes on from OZ035861.1 coordinate 8,085,405, forward strand.
AAAATGAATTAAATTTTTAGAAAAAAATATGAGTTACATTTTCCGAAAAAAAAATTAGTTTAATTTTGAGAAAAAACAAATGAGTCATATTTTCAGAAAAAAATTAACTAATTTTTTTTTATTCCGGAAAACGTTTTTCCGACGTACCCAAAACCCGAAAGACACATTCTCCTCTCAGAAATTCGGCCCGGGAATCGAGGGGCATAAAGCGCCGCGCGCGCACGCAAGCGCGTCAGGTGTCCGCCTCGTTGCCCCGCGTGCGGCAGATCCGCCCGGGATCTCGGAGATCGCCACGCGCCTTTCACCCTCGCCTCTCGGGCTTTCCGCTTCGGGCAAACGAGATTCCAAAGATCACGGAAACGTTCGTGGCAGCAGCCTCGTATAGTGCCGCGTATATAGCGTCCCGCTCGTTCGCGTGGATTCCGGCTATCAAATTCCCTTCTGAGATTCGGCGCGGGCGCCGTCCGAGCGCATCGGGAGTCGAAGAGTTATTGGAGGGTCGTCCGACGGGCAGAAGCAGCAGCAGCAGCAGCAGCAGCAGCAGCAGCAGCAGCAGGTGCGAAGGGTGGTTGGTCGGTGCCGGCGCTGAACCGACTCGAGATCCAGGCGATAGGGTTACCCTCTCTCTCTCTTTCTCTCTCCCTCACTCTATCCACCTATCCCTCTCTCTCTCTCGCGCAGTATACGTATAATCCTGCGGCTAGCGGCGGTGATAGGGTGCGGCGTGGCTGCTGCTGCGGCGCTGGGGTTACAGGAAGCTTACGTATACCTAAACCGGCAGCAGCAGCAGCAGCAGCGGCGTCGGCGGCGGGAGAAGCGTCGCAGCTCTGCAGGGAGAAGCGTCGATTGCACGAGCGCGGCGCTGCAGCACGAAAATTGAATCTCGAGGGAGGGACGACGACGACGACGACGACGGCGACGACGGTGGTGAGAAGCGTCGCAGCAGCAGCAAGGCGTTCCACACCCCGAGCGACGTGCAGCAGCTCGGGGTGTGGAACGACGAACCGAGAAGGCCATCGGACCGCGAGGCCCTGACCTCAGGGGTTCAAATTGATTGCGTGCTATTTATACATAGATATAGCCGCGGGCCACCCCCGCGCCTCGGCTTTGCAGGTACAGGTTATGTATGCTATATACAGCGTGCACGTTGCTGCGAAATATATCGCAGGGTGAGTACCTATATCTGCCTTTGCGAAATATATCGCAGAGTGAGTACCTATATCTCTCTCTTGCTCCGTCGTCGAGCCTGGCGAAGGTCTCGGCCGATTCGAATCGAAGGCGAACTTCGTTTTTCCACGGAGAAACGAGCGTTCAGCCTGAGGGTAAATTGAACGACGGGGTATGTGATGTATATAGAGGCAGGAGCAGCAGCAGCAACGCCGGAAGATGTTGGGTAGCAGGTGCTGCAGGATTCAGCCGTCCGAACAGAGTGGAATAGGGTGTCCTGGAGCAGAGAGACAGGACTCCAGGACGCCAGGAGCCTGGATCCGAATTTTCAGCCGTGCAAAGCGCTACTCCAGAGCACCGGGCGTGAAAATTCGGGGACCGCCGGAGACGACTGCTGCTGCTGCTGCTGAGAGAAGAATCGTCGCGACGTTGGAAGAAAAATCATCGAGCCGAAAATCGGCGGTGTCAGGCTGCTGCTGCCGAGGACCAGGCTAGCATTCCCGGGCGAGACTGAACGAGAAGAACGAGGCGGGACGCGTGAATTAACGCGGGGAAACAGCTGCGGCGATTTTTTATTTTTTATATTTTCTTTTCTTTTCCCCGGGCCGAGGGGGCGACTTTTTATTCGATACTTAGGAAACGAGACGGGATTCTCGTTGGTTTTTTTTGTTTCGAAACGTAGAGCTAACCGCTCTATCTGCGTCGTCGGTCGTTGACGACGATGTAGGAAGCGGCTCGGAGAGGGCTGTGAAACGCACTCGACGCGCGTCGCTGAAAATAGTATCGCTCCTCTCGCGCTGCGCGACAGCAGCGCTCACGCATTGTGCCCGGAGGACAGTGTCTCGGGTCTCGCGTCTAGCACCGCGATCTATTTATATATAATTTCACGCGTGTATGCGTACTCGTCTTTATATGTACAATATGTATATATATATATCCGTGCACGTATCAACACACGTATATATATTTACACACATATCCGTGTATATCGTCCCGAGGAGAAATGTTCGAACGAGAGGAGGGAACGACGACCCAATGTGTCGCCCCGTCGGACGTGACATCCGCGCTGAGATGTTTTCTTCACTGCTGGTTTCCTCGTTGCGCGACGGAGCGGCTATATAGGTGCACGATAAACTATATACGCTCCCCGGGGATTTCCCTGCTCGTTAAAGAAAGAACCGGCCGTTTAGTCGCTCGGGTCGGCGAGATCTCGTAGCTCGCCGCTGCTGCCGCCGCGTCGCCTATCGATAAGAAAGTTAATAGGGCCGAGGGGCGAACGAACTCGCTTCTCAGACACTCTCATAAAATTCGAATGAGCGGAAAGCTGGAATATACCCGTGTATATAGAGGAAGCCGGTCCGACGGTGTCGCGGGTGTTCGACCCCCCGGCGGGGGTCGAACGCGAGTTGGGAAAAGGCCAACGGGGCGTCTAATTCATTCCTCGCTCCTCCGCGCCACGAAAACCATTTCCGCTCCGCTCGGTGTATTAATCCCTTTGTGGACGGATCCTCCGATTCGCCTCTCCGCGTGCCTCCGGGTGCGTTATAATGCGCGCGTTCGTTCGTTTCATTGGGTACTGACTCGCTGTGGACTCTGCGCCCTGATAACACCGGATGGAAAGTCATGTGTATGTTTCACACTGTTACATTTTTTTTCAATTTACGATACTGGAAATTTGAATCGTCATTTGATATATTAAACTTCGTACACACGAGTGCAGTAATTTCCAAATTTGTATACTCAATTTTTTTTATTTCGTATTAAATTTCCTAAATTTTACAGAAATGTACTAATTTGTGCAGGGAAAAAAATCTAGCAATATTACAACAACATTTCGGTGTGGACGGATCCTCCGCTTCGCTTCCGTGGTTTTAATGCGCACGTTCGTTCGTTTCATTGGGCGCTGACTCACTGTGGACTCTGCGTCCTGATAACGCCGGATGGAAAGTCATGTGTAGTTTCACACTGTTACATTTTTTTTTCAACTTACGATACTGGAAATTTGATTCGTCAGTTGATATACTAAACTTCGCACAAGAGTGCAGTAATTCCCAAATTTGTATACGCAATATTTTGTATTTAATATTAAATTTGCTAGTTTTTATAGGAATAAATACTCTAGAGAAATGATAAAAATATCAACTCGAGAACTCGGCGTTACCGGAACTTCAACACCCGAATCGACAAAACCGCGAGTGTCCGGCTCGTCAGCTCGTCGCGCTCCGAGCTCTCGTCACAGGTCCTCACTCCTCTCCGCGAGCGTTTAAATCGATAAAGCGCCGATTCCCAAAATTGCTCGTCCGAAAAAGGGTTGGAAGAGTCGGCACGCTGAAAATCCGGGGCGTGTCGCCCACCCCGGCTCGACGATTTTCGGGGTGGTCTAAACAGTAATGAACCGTGCAAAAGAGTCCTAATGACAATGAAAGGAGAAAGCCCGGAGGGGGTCGCAGAGCTGCAAGAAAGGTAGGGGAGGGGGCGAAGGGAGCTTGAAGGTTGGGCGGACGGTGAGGAATAAAGAGGCAGCGAAATAAGAGAAGATCCCGTCGTTGCGGTCGGTGCTTTCGAGGATCGACGACGACGGAGAAAGAGAGATAGAAAAAAAGAAAGCGAGAGAGAGAGAAAAGCCAGGGGAAAAGCCAGGAGCAGCGGCGGGCGAGGCTGGGCGAGCCGCCGCCGCTGCTGCTGCTGCTGCTGCGGGCAATCTAATTCATTTCTCAAGACGACGACGAGGACGACGAGGACGACGAGGACGACGAGGACGACGAGGCACAACCCGGGCTCTGCTCTGTGTGGGAAGGAAAAATAAAGTGAAAGGAGGTAGGAGAAACCCATTTCCTCTCTGGCTATTAATCGATAAGCTGAAAATCGTGTACCTTGGAATGGAAAAGGGGTGCGGACGCGAGGCCGGCTACTCTGCCGCTGGTTTTATGCTGCTGCTGCTGCTGTTCTATATATCGTTCTTACTCTCCCTGTCTTTCTCCACTGTCTCTCTCCACTGTCAGAAAAGACTGGATTTTTTCATCCATAAACTCGTCAATTTAATGTACAATTGTGATATAAAATTAAGGTACCATTGCAAAGAAATTAGAGTAAATTAAAAAAATTAAAATATTTTAATAGTAAAATTAAAGCAAATTATAAAAAATATTGTACCAAACATAAATTTGACCTCGTACTTGTATAGTAAATTTAATGATATTGAAGTTTGCATCGTTGGCATGCAACGAAAAATAAAATTATTCTAATGGATTGTAGTATTTATAGTTGATGATGGGTTGGGAGAAATAACTCAATCGGTAAAGATGAAAATAATAACTTTAATAACTTGGAAGCACATTACAGCGTACACGTCGTTGTTACTGCCGGTCGCCCGCGCGACGCCATCAGTCTCGCTCGACTTTCGCGTGTCTCCTCCTCGACTCTCGTCGTCCCGCCTTTCCGCGCGCTTAGCGCCTTTTTTCGCGCACCGCTTTCCGCGCGCATCGCAGCGCTCCGCAACCGGACGGACAGTGGCGCCCGCGTCGCTCGAACGCGACACTTCGCGGCGCGAACATTAAAACTAACGCATCCTACAGGATCTAAAATCCTAGCGATTTAAAAAAGTTATTATAAAGATCAATCGTTATAACAACTTTTTGTACCCAGTACGATCCTTTGATTTAATTAGAATAATTTTTTATTTTTATTTTCGTTGCTTTCCAACGATACAAACATAATTAAATTTATTATACTAGTTTATGAATAAAACTTCCAGTACATGTACATTAAATTCCAAGTAATTTTTTTTTCTCATTGGATCTCTCTCACTCTGCACCCCTATAGCTATAAGTATAGAGTTACTTGGCGGTGCCGCTTTGACTCGCTCATCCTATACAGAGCGGCACACTCGACTGTGTGTATAGAAGAGGTCGTCGTCGGCGCTACATATTCCTCGCCTAGCCGCGCACCTATCGCCTCTGCTGCCAATTGAATATTGCAAGAGCGACGAGAAAGAGAAAGAGAGACAGAGCGCGAGAAAAGCTTTTGTCTCGGTAAGTGGTGTCGTTTGTAAAATACATTTTTCCTCCCCCCACCTCCTCCACCCTTGCAAGTGGGTACTCCACTTTTCCGTATCTGCTGAGACGTGCGCGCCAGGCGCGAAGGCATCGACGAATATATAGACTCGGGTATATACTCTCTCCCTCTCTTACACACTCGGTCTCTTTTGCCGCGCGCTTCGTCGCGCCTCGGCTGCACCAGCGGGAAGATATATAGTGCGACGCTGGTGTATAGATCGCAGGGGATGAAGAGGATAAAGAGGATGAAGATAGAAAAGCTAGGAACCTCGCTCAAAAGACTCGAGCCGAGACGAGAAAGCGCGAAAGAGAGAAGGAAAAGCGATAGCCAGGGAAAAGAGAGCTCGGGAGAGGGGGGGGGGGGGGGGGGGAAGTACGCGGTGTGAAAGTCTTCATTATTCGCCCGCGTTACAAGAAGCGCCTCGGCGAAGGGGGAATTGATCGCGGACTCGTAAATCTCGTCCGAGGAACTCGGGCGCGTCTCAAAGGCCGCTAGCGCGGACCTCGACAGGAATCCGCGAGTCGCGAGCGTCGCACTCTCGGCGAACACACTATTTTCGCGCGCGCGGGGAAATCGACGTGTAGGCTGTCGGCGCTCTGTCTCCCTCTCTCTCGCTCTCCCCCTCTGTCCCTCTTTGTTCGTTATATTCGTCGAGTGCGTCGACAGCGCGAACGACGACTACCGTGCGGCGAAGATGCACGAAGGGATGCGCGCGGTCCTCGAAGCGATGACGACCGGAGATCCGGAGGGTCCGTGGATTTTCTTGTGTTCTCGTCTCTCTCTCTTTTTATGGCTTTTTTATATCCCTCACTTTCTCTCTTTCTCTCTCTCGTTGCCTCTGACTGTCTGCTCTCTCAGTTTCTCTCGCTTATCACTCGTCGTCCCGTCGTTGCTGCAACAATCCTTCGCGTCCGCGAGCTGTTTTTTTTACTCTTCACAGAGAATCCCTTATAACGACGAACCACTCCACTTCTTCGTGCACGCACACATAATGATGAATTTAATGAAGAGTTTCAAAGCCCGCGCGACGGCCGCGAGGCTCTCCACTCTCTCTCTTTCTCTTTCTCTGTTCTTTCTTTCTGTCTCTCTCGGTCTCCTGGGCCGTGCGCTGGCCGTCCCCGGCGCCACCGGTTCAACCCCCCATCCGAGCACTACCCCCTGTGTATATACCGCGGGCGCGCGGTGCTCGAGAGTCGAGTGTCACTCAGGCCCAACTCAGCGCGCTTTGACGACGTGTACCTTCCACACAGTATTCCCTCTTCATCCCGTATATTTCCTCCTCTCGTTTGTCACAAAAGTCTCGCCCAGGCTCAATGACTCCGACTCCGCTCTCGCCTCTCTCTTTATCTCTCGCTTTCTCTCGCGGTTACAAACGCGAATGTAGACAACGGATAATATTTTCTGCGAGGAAAAAGTAATAATCCACCTCACTCACTCTTGCTTTCAGAATTTTTTCTTTTTTTTTTCCTTTCGAGGGTTTCCCTTTGCAACTCTGAACTTTTGACTCCTCCTTTCTCTCTCTGTTTCTGTTTTTGTGGGCTATTCTTTTGGTTGCGCCGAGCAGTTGACTCGGCGGAGTCGACACGCCAGAGAGTTGCGAACGGTGTGAAGTGCCGCACGCGGGATGGTGCGATGAAGAGATTGCAAGGGGACTTTACGACCAAAGGCGACAATTCCTCTGTTTTGTCTTTTGCTCAGAGCTCATCCCTCTCGCGGGGGGGGGGGGGGGGGGGAGAGGGGGGAAGTTGCAGCTGCTTTCATTTGTTTTTAGTGCAAGCCGAGGCGAAGGGAAATGAGGGATGAGAAGGAAGCGGGAAAGATTGGTCGTGTCGACTGAATGAGACTTCAGAATATTTTTCGCGTTAAGCCATTTTAAATGTAATTCATTGCCGCTGAATACTTTGCACCTGTGTAAATTTATTAATGACAGGAAAAGAAAAATTGGTCGGTGACAGATGATTTTTGCTTCCTCATATTTTTTCATGCGGAACCAAAACCGTGGCTATAGTTCGGCTGGCTGACGACAAAGTTAACCGGCAGCTGCGACTAAATTCAGTCGCAGTCTTCATTCAAACGGACGATACACGATTGGCTCAAGTTCACCGTGAACTTTGTCATATCCAACTTTGCTCGGAGGTTCAAATCCTCCCGTACCACTTCTCCCCCAGCCCCCGGCGCCGCGTCTATATTCAGTCGTGTCAATCAAATGTATTTCCAGCCTCGTGAATTCAATTAGACTGAACTGAATTCAGTTGACACCCGGTAAATAGTTTTTCTTTCCACTCGTTGTACAGCGGAGAATTATTAATGCAACTTCGTCGCACGACTTCCGACAAGCGTCGCGAGAATTCCGAAGCGAGAGGCAACACGCGCGGGGGGCAGATGAAAAGGTTACGGATTTTTGCTCGCGACATATTTCGCGCGGTTTACACATTTTACTCGCATTTAATTCGACTCGAGTGCTCGAATTAAATTAATTGCACATCTGCCGGATACTTTGGAAATGTATGTGTCGAGCAGATAAATATCACCAATGTTGACAGAAAAGCAGAGCCTATCTGCGGTACGAGTAAAAAATATCGAATAAATAATCAATGACACGAAAAAAAAACATAAATCCCGCGAGAAATTGCGTCATTTTTCACGACTTTGATGCCCATCAACCTTCGAGCGTTTGACACGGAAAACATGATAAATGTAACTGTAAAGATTTAACGAGAAAACTGTGTCACGAAGGTTTCGCTTCCAACCGTCACGCGTTAAAATAGGTAAATTCCCTCTCGGCCTCGTTCAACCCAACTTCGATTCGCCGTTAACTGGGTCATTTTGACGTTTCGAAAAAACAAAAAAAAAATCAAACTCGATACTCGCATTAGATACCATTCGGAATATCAATCGTAATCCCTCTCGTCTGTATTTTCAACAACGAATTAATACAAAATCCCATTTCACGATGTATAAAATCCGGGACTTCTCATTTCCATCTCAATCACTGTCTCATCAATCTCCACGCGGGGCGAACCCGTCGTCTCACTCATCGTTATCCCCATCCATTCTCGGCACTTATGATTCACGCCCCCGACGTATCGAGTCGTCACACCGAATCTGCTGTTAAAATCATCGCAAAAAAAAAACAATCCCAACAGTAACAAAAAAAGGCTTTACTCACGTTGATTGACGCGGATTTCGGGCGATTCCGTGTTTCGTGAACATCGACCCGTCCCACCGTTGATTTCGCACGGAGCAGCAACGGTTAATAATCTTCCAGTGGTCGAGACGAATTAAAAAAAAAAAAAAAAACAAATATACACAATCCAACAGCGATCGATCAGCTCTGCGAATGAACTTCCGGTATCCCGACGTTCATTGTCCACATGAAACAATTTTCCCTCCGAACGAATCAACGCTCCCTCGTCGTGTCAAATTCTCCGCTCAACGAGCGTCAGCGTTTCTCCCTCCGTATCGGCATCTTGTCTTGTCTTGTCTCGTCTCTCCTCTCTCTAACGTGTCTCCTCCGTCGTCGCGAGATCACGAACCGCGTGTCGCGGCTCTCCTCCCTCGTCGCGAAGACGAGTCCTGCGACTGCGACACGTCGCTTGCTCTCCGGACACGTCGTGGCCTCCCTAAACTCGCCACTAACAGCAGTCATCGGTGATGCATCCGTTACCACCCCGCGATTCGCTCGACCGTAATTCACTCGCGATAATCGCCGCGAGCTATCGGTCTCAGCGGGGGTTGTCGTCGTCGTCGTCGTCGTCGTCGTCGTCGTCGTCGTCCGGCGTTATAGTCCCGTCGTTGGTGTTTCGCGCTCACGCACACTCAGATCCGGGGGATCAACTGCGTCGCTGGAAATCTCGCCGTGTCCGACGGAGGCTCGTCCGGGCCGGGACAGGCACGCGCACGCACAACCGGGACGTCATGCCATGACCCGCGGTCGCTCTCTGCCACCGCCAGTCGACGTCTACCCTCGTCGCCGCGTCGTCGTCGACTGTTGCCAGTCGCGGGGGGTGGACGGGTGGAGGAAACGGGGGGGGAGGGAGGGGTGCTGTGCGACACCCCGCGTGCGGCCTTAATCCACGTGACCGCACACAACCGCGACAACGCGTGTTTGTATATATATATCTATGCGTATGTATATATATATACACGTATCAAGCCGCCAGGTAAAAGCTCGTCCGCTATTCGTGCTGACGCTGACCGACACACTCGCGATTTTTTTTGTCGTATATACGCAAAGTGTCTGTATATGTATATCCGTGTGTATATATATGTATATTTTTTATACACGTATCAAGCGGCCAGGTAAAAGCTCGTTGCTTCTCGTGCCGACGTTGACCGACACACTCGCGAATTTTTTTTAATTTATTTTTTTTTCGCGTATCAAAACGTACGCGTACAGCGGGACAACTTGTATATTCGCGCACGCAACGTATTTTTCAGTCTCTCGTTTCACCCTCCGCGCTCTTTTCGCGCGATATCGCGCAAACCCGATCTGCTGCCTCGGTTGTTGTTATCGCGAGACGCCGGACGTACGCCTCACGCACTCTCGCGGTTTCCTCGAAAACGGGGGCGAGGGCCCAGGGTGGAGAGGGGTGACGGGGGGGGGGGGGGGGGAGCTGTGCATACACAACTACTCTTGATGAATCGCGAAGTCCGTAGTTTCCGGTGTAATTCGCAGACGGGAGAAGGGTGGAGGCCTGCCGGGCTGATAACGCGCGGTGTCACGTCACCCGCGCGACGTGAGCGACGAGAGAAGGGCGAAGGGCGCGAGCGCGTTAAAGTACGGCGAGAGCGGGAGAGAGCGCGCGACCGGTGGTCGCGGTGTCTCGAACGAAACTGGTCTCTCGACGCGCGGCGCTCACGGCGAAAAGCAGGCGGGCGGCTGCCGCTGCTGCTGCTGCTGCTGCTGCTCCACGGTCGGCCCGAGCGGCGGCTCCGCGTGCACGAGACGCTCTCGCCGCGTGCGAGTCTCGTGGTCCGGGTGGGAAGGGACCGGGACCTATTGGCTGCGCGCAGGGCGGACGTGGTGGGACACAATGAAAATAAGAAAGAGAGACATATATATATATAATGTATATATATATGTATGAATATTCGACGAGAGGAGGGAGACGGATAGGGACGTGTTATATATGCGGAAAGAGAGAGATAAAGGAATCAGGGACAGAGAAATACGAAGACAGAGAGAGAGAGGAGAGACGAGAGACAGAGAAAGAGAGGAAGAAAAAGAGAGAGAGAAAATAAAAAGTCGCGATAACAGTCGTCGGCCGGTTTGGTTATCGTCGGATTGTCGGAGAAACGCGCGACCCGCGTCCGTGTACCGCAGACCGGAGCTTCCCGATCCGCACTGATTCCGAGTTTTGCGGGCTGCGCGTACATTCCGCTTCTCTCGCTTTTCTCACTCGCTCGTTCGCCGCCGCCGACGCTCGGTTCCCAGTCGCGCGCGCGTTCGGGACGCGCACAGCGCCGAAAGACTCTCCGGGATCTGCGCAGTTGGCGGGGGGAGGGCTTTCCTCGCGCGCGCGCGCGCGCTGCATGTACATAGGTATGCGGGCCGTACGTACGGTACGTATACCGTACGTACGGTCGCGTCAAGCTCACCGCCGACGGCACCGGCGTCGGCGTTGGCGGCGGCGGCAGCCGCACTGCCACCGCCGCAACCCTCGACACCGAGCCCGCAACCTGGCTGCCCGACGGAGTTGCAGCTCTCAGCCCTCAACCCAATCCCCCCCCACCTCCCCCAAATCTCCCACCCTCCTTGCCTCCCACCCACCCACCAGGGAGCGAGCTGTGTAATACTCCGCTGTGCTACACGCTACCCGCGCGGGGCGTATGACCCCCCCCCCCCCCTTCCCCTCCCCCTGAAGGTGGATTAGCGAGAGCCTCGAGTCGGGAAAAAACGCGAACAAAGTGGCCTTTAATGAGCGACCCTGCGAGAAAGGGATCAATCGCTAACGCGCGATAACCGAGTCGCGAACCTTTCTAGCCTCTGACCCGGACGGGTGGGGAGGGGGGAAGGGAAGGGAAAGGGAATCCTGCTCTCACCCTCCTTTCTCCTTTACTCTCGTCATCCCGACATATTGATCCTCGATAACGTGTACTTAATGCAACCACAATGCCCCCCTTAATGCCGCGTGACTATATTGTATAACAATAGTTTCGCGACTGAGAGAATCGCGCGGAACTTTGGGGCGATTGACGCGAAGACGCGCTGGTTTGACGCGAGGGGCGTTGTACGTTGGAGAGTCGAGCGACACGATTTGATTTGATGCTCCAATGTGAAAACGTTGATAAAAAGCTGTAACAAAAGTTGTGGTTAAAGTTTTATCTTAATGAGCGAATGGTTCGCGAGATAATTTGGTTTCTGGTTCCGGCCTTTTTTCGCAATCGCGGTGGGTGTTGAAATATTTTTAAGCGATAATGACAGGTGGATTTTTTTTTTATTTACTGGATACGCTCTGTTATATTATTTTTATTACAGTAACGCTCTGAGTTAAAAATCTACAATTTATTCTGTAATATTATTTTTATTGTGGAAAACTGAATTGCATCAAAGTGAGATTACAGTTTTCCTGTAAATCAGAATCTTTTGTTCGCACTGACAATAGGAGACGTCGAACATCCCGGCGCGAGATTTTATCGCCGCGAAACAATGTATTATGTGTTTATTCGTCGCGGGCTTTTTTTCTCCTACAATTTTACGTAATCACGAGTCGCGGGAAAACTGGAGCTCAACCGTCGCGAGGCTGTTTCGAACGCGACGCTAATTAAACACATCACCCGTCAGCGGATTCAAAGGATTTTTCCGCCAAATTTCATTAAAATCGGTACCCGCATTACCCTCACCCCTCTCCCCTTCACCTGCCTCTCCCTCATTGCCACCGCAATCGTGGAACGAACAAACATAACGAAACACTCGGACGATCCAGATAAAAACGTCATAAATTTTCGCAAATAGTTGAAAAGTTTGGTGAAACGAAAAGAACTGAACCTCCGATTCGCGAGACTTTTGTCCTGGAATTTATTTATGCGCTATAATTGTCGATTAATGTTAATATATGATCTTATCACGATCTTTATCTATAAAAAAAAACGACGAAAATAATTCAACTTTATCCGGAATTCTAAGAAACACTAGTGAATCAGTTCATTCTCAATGAATACGGAAAACTCGTGAAAAATCCGTCACGTTTAATTATAACCGCGGAAACCGATCGCTTCCTGAACTACGATAATAGTCAACGTGTCCCCGTCGTCGAGAAGGAAGAAATAGAAATCGGAGATCGTCGAAACGGTGTGAAAAATGGAAGAAAAGAGATGAAAAAACTGGTAGAGGAAGCGTGTCGAGATATTTAACGAAACGGAAGTCGTGAACGTGGTATCTACAGGTGCTGAGAATATACGCGGAGCCCGCGGGACAGGTTTTCGGTATTGACAGGTGCATCGACCGGCGGCAGCTGCGAGACCTGAATATCTTCGGTCCGCTCGAAATTTCCACAGGTAAAACTGTTTCGTAGCGAAGCGGCTGTTTGACTCTTCCCTCTCTCTCTCTCTCTCTCTCTCTCTCTCTCTCTCTCTCGACTTCGCTGAGTCTCGGCCCAATCTCAACTATTCGGCCTGGCAGCTGCAGAAGCAGCAGCAGGAGCAGCAGCCCATGTAGTGTCCTGCGGCTGAGCTGCGTCCGAAAGCTCCTTTAGAGATGCGAGGTCCATTTTGTGATCGTCATTTGACCGCCACAAGACCGTCAAATGATCGTCAAACGATGCGTACAAAAATGACCAATTTATTTGTGACCGAATTTATTTAAAATTGCCGCCAACTGTGCGTGTTTTTGGTTTGAGTCCGAAATGGTCAATACCTGTATAAAAAATTCAGAAAACCATAAAAAAATTGTCTAAATGCTCGGTAAATGTTATATGTCAGCGGATCTACGTTAAAAGTCACGAGTTTCAATGTTTAGCTTCACTATTGACTTACATATGTGAATTCAAAAATGTATGAAATGTATGACGTATGTAAATGTATGACCAAATTCGTGATCGAAAAATAAAAGACCGTCATTTCGCAACTAGATAGGAGTTTTGGTCACTTTTGGACCGTCACAAGACGCTTGTCGAAATGACCGTCATTTTCACGTCGACTAAATGGGCAAAAAAAATGGCGTCACAAGACCGTCGAATGACGGTCATTTCTTGGTCCTTTGACCGATTCTAAAAATGACCGTCATTTCGCATCTCCAAGCTCGTACGAGCAGCCCTCGAGTTACTCGCGGGTTGCTCGAAACTCGCGATGAGCGAGAGAAGAGCGGCGATGTTAGTTTGAATTCATAAATCACGAAGGGCAGCATCCGAGTAACGAGTCCGCGGGCCGAGAGCAAAGAGTGAAACGAGCCCAAGTTTTCCTGGGGAGACTTTGACCAAGCGCGTTATCCATTTTAATAGATCCACCGTGCTCAACTTCGTCCTTGCTTCTTCATCATCTTCTTCTTCGTCTTCCTCTTCAGGCCCTCTTTCGTCCTTCTTCTCTCCGCGCGCGCAGCTATATATCAGCTTTTCATCCATCGAATCCAAGGGCCGCGAGACGCCTCGGAGTAGCTGCCTGGTACTAATCGAGCCGAACGCCTACCCGGATCGGATCTCGGGGCTCCGCTCATCTCGCGACTCCCGCAGTCATCCAATTTGTACGGAACTATGTATAAGCTCAACGGGACGATGCCGCGCGGACGTCCCGCCGAGTTCGTCGGTTCCGTCGAGCCCACAAACTTGGTATCGTATATGTATATACGATATATATACCACACGATGGGTTATACATATATTGCATCTTATTATGCGTAAGGCTATCAAAAGATTTTGTTGGACTAGCAGAACAATTATTTGGACTGAGAAAAAAATTTGTTAATTGCTAGCTCAAGATTTGACGAGTGAAATAATTTTTTGGACTGAGAAAAAATGTGTTAATTGTTACCTCAAGATTTGACGAGCGAAATAATTATTTGGAGTGAGAAAAAAATGTGTTAATTGTTAGCTGAGAATTTGATGAGCGAAATAATTTTTTGGACTAGGAAAAAATGTGTTAATTGTTAGCACAGAATTTGCTGGTGTAGCAAAATAGTTCTCTCCGTGCAGCAGCAAGTAGCAGAAGCAGCAGCATTATAGTAGCAGTAGCAATAGCAGCAGCAGCAGCAGCGCAGCATATTCTATTCGAAGCGATGCGCCGCGGCGCCCATCGACCCGATGCTTTTTCTTTCCGGGACGTGTGAAACGACGAGTGTCCGGGGATTATTGTCATTACCCGCTTCCGTTGTCTTCCATCCCTCTCGCCCATCGTGTTCGCCCTCTGCCTCGAAACTTTTATACCTTCCAGTCCCGTAATACAGTGGATTTTCTTCGGAGACGCTGGCTGGGAAAACTTTTTCCCCCGCGTTTCATCAGAGCTTCGCGCGTTTTCCCGACGTTTCACTAATGTGCCCTTCAATTTCGTTCGCTCGCGGCTGTCCGAGTCGCGGTTGTTTAACTTTTATTTTATTTTATTTTTTATCATTTCTTTTTTTAACATTTTTTTTATACCGAATCACGTTTTCTTAGACTGGAACGCATTTTGGTCTCGAGTATTTTTTTTAAATCATCAAAAACTCGTAAATTATCAGGACAAAATCTCGTCTGGAAAAACGTTTGATATTTTTTCGATCTGCGTTCCGGGCGTCGCGCCCTATCGCCGCGCGACGCCTCGTCGAAGAGAGTTTGCCATCCCCGTCGTGCGCGCCGTGACGCTCAAAAATGGTGATGACGGTGCCGTTCCCCGGGCTCGTTCGTGTTATCGTTGGATATAGACCTCTTATCAAAAATTGGTGCGCTTAAAAAATAAACACACGTACCCGGAAGTCCATTTGCGGTCGGTCGAGTCGTTGCGGGGGCCCCGCGGGGCGTTCGTCTGTGGGGAATACAAGCGGCATTCGTACACGGCGCTCCCCTTTTCTTCCGAGTCTTCTACACCCTCCCCCCCCATCGCCCGTACCACTGTCGCTGCCGAGTGACTTGACGCCTGGGAGGCTCTCGCGGGACAAGCGCGAAGGGAAAAAAAACAACTGGAATTTTTTTTTCAAGCGCGATAAAAGGGACGAGAAAAGTTGTCGAAACATTCGTTGCCATAGTCGCTGCTGGCAGATCCAGAGTGAGCGACAGAGACAGATAGACATGTCTTTGTTGCTGTAGGACCAGAAAATGAGAGAGAGAGAGGGGATGAAAAAAGGGAAGAAGGTGAAAGAGAGAGAAAGAGACAGGCCCGAGGCGCGGAGCACGAAAACCATGTCCCTCTCCCAGGTTACTCGCGGGATCGCCGTGGTAACCGCGAGCGTCCGCGCGGGCAAAGACAACCTCCCCTCCCCCCTCCCTCCCCCTCCCTTCGTCGCGCGTTCAACTCGCAATCCAATAACATCAATTTTTCAGAGTCGTTTCGGAGGTCGCGCTCGGCTCGCGCAAAGTGGGATCGTGGAGAGCGCACCGCCAGCGCAGTGGGGTCGGTTGCGACCAATGTGGGGAAGGGTCATGGACGTCATGGGTGTGAAAAAAAACGATGGAAACTGCGAGAGAAAAAAAAAACGAGAATCCGCGGCTCGAAACTCGGTCGACATTTGCGTCGATTAAAATGAAATGCAATATTGGCGCGTCCCGTGTGCGCAATCCGAGCGAGCAGTGTTAACATATATAGCAGTGTCTGTGTATGTATACCAACGTGTGTAACACGCGCGTTGGCATATATATACATATACGAACATATATATCTACGTATCTGCGCAGAGCGCAGAGTCGGAACTGCGGTAATAGCTGTATGTATTCCCTCGTCGGTCACTGGCCACGGGCCGCGCGCTGCTGCTGAGGCTGCTGGTGCTATACTGCTGCTGCATACACGCCGGTCTCTCTCTCTCTCTCTCTCTCTCTCCCTCTTTGCCGCGCCGTGTCTCGTCCCCGGGTTCGACATTACAAACGAGCGCGGAATCGTTACAAACGCGGTGCTCGAGAGCTGAAAATTTTCACGTCGGGCATAAATATCTCGTTTTATCGCGCTGGCAGAGCACCGCGAGAGAGAACGTCCCTAGGCACCGTCGGGACCATCAACGTTTGGTATGTACATATACGCGCAGGGTACGTAGGTGTATATGATAAATATCTGTGTGTGTGTGTATGTACAGAAATACATGACAACATTTGGTATGTACGCGCCGGGTGCGTATGTCTGTATATGATAAATATCTGTATGTGTGATGTATGTACAGAAATACATGATAACATTTGGTATGTTCGCGCAGAGTACGTACGTATGTCTGTATATGACAAATATCTATGTGTGCGTATGTACAGAAATACATGACAACATTTGGTATGTACGCGCAGGGTATACATATGTATATGATAAATATCTGTGTGTGTGTATGTACAGAAATACATGACAACATTTGGTATGTACGCGCAGGGTACGTTTGTATATAATAAATATCTGTGTGTGTATGTACAGAAATACATGACAACATTTGGTATGTATACGCGCAGGGTACGTATGTCTGTATATGATAAATATCTGTGTGTATGTATGTACAGAAATACATGACAACATTCGGTATGTACGCGCAGGGTGCGTGTGACTGTGTATTGTTACCGATGGCCGAACGAATAACGCGTATCTTTGTTTGTAGGGCAGATATTATTAGGTATAATTGTTTCTGGTTAATGCCGATCGTTTTGTCGCGCACGTCTGCTCGCTGTCAAGATCTCGTCAAGACTGTCGTCTGTCAAGATCGCTTTGAAGACGGTCATCTATTCGTTTGTCTATTGTCATATATCCTGTGTCCATGTAAATAGTCAGCTAAATCCGTTATAATATGATAAATATCTGTGTGTGTGTATATACAGAAATACATGACAGTTACATATGGTTACGTATAATGCACATGCACGTGCATTTTGGGGAGGGCGCTACATGTGCATGTATGTATGTATGTGTATATATCAGAAAGATAAGGCGCAGTTGCACACGGGTACATACGATACATGTGTACATGCACATGCACATGCACATGCACATGCATTTTGGGAAGGGCGCTACATGTGTATGTAAGTATCTGTGTATGTACAGAAAGACAAGGCGCAGTTGTACACGGGTACATACAATACATGCGTACGTGTACATGCACATGCGCGCGCACTGAGGCGGCGACGATATAGCCCGAAAGCCACAAGTTTTACGGCTTTGGCACGGTTTCCCGCTGACCCGCTCTTATCGCTCTTGTTTTAATTTCCATCATTTCAATCACGGCGTTTTTGTCGCCGCGCGGCAGCGGCAGCGCGCGAGCAACTGCGGGCGAAAAGCGCGTTGCCCCGGCGCGGCGGTAGCCGGGACGGGAGCCAGGAATCCAACCTCCGTCGCCGTCGACGCTGCCGCAGCTCTGGCGTACTCGATGTCGTCGCGACGCGTTCGCGGCTCTTGGCGAGCACCTCGCAGCGAGCGAGAGCGCGCTCTCTCTCTCTCTCTTTCTCTCTCTCGCTCTTTCTCTTTTTATCTCTACAGCCCGGAACCAGGAGATGCGGTCGCGCGATAGACACCCCCGCAGAGAGCGGAGAGCGCACGGGTCCCTTTTGGCGAGAGGCGATATCCTCTCGGTTATGTGTCCCGCTGGAGCAACGGCCAGTTTGCCCCTCTCTCTCTCTCTCTCTCTCTCTCTCTCTCTCTCTCTCTCTGCGCTCGCGCGATGAGTTATTTCGCGTTTTATTGCCTCTTCTTCTGCGGGTCCATTGTCAACGCGACGACGCGGGAACGCGCTGTCTGTGGGGTGGGGGGAGGACTACCCCCACCTTCGGCGCTCTCCGCAGTGCGAAGACTCGGGACGAAATGTGTGTCGCCATGCATTCGTTAATAAATGATGTTGCGTTAATTTGTGGTCTCGAATCCTCGCATTTTCTTAAATTATATTTCGAATATATCTTTTTTTAATTTTGCGGCGGAATTCTTTGTTCTCTTTTTCTATTTTAAGGTACGAGATTTATTTCCGTGTCAACGTTTTCGCAGAGTCGGAACTAGTTTCCGAAATATGTGTCGCGATGCGTTCGTTTATGAATAATGTTGTGCGTAAATTCGTCGTCTCGAATCATCACAATAATTTAATTATATTTCGGATTATTTTCGTTTTTTTTTTAAATATTTAGAAGCGGATTTTTTTGTTCTTTTTTTTTTGAGCAACGAGATTTATTTCCGTAACAACTTTTTCTCAGAGTCGGAACTAGTTTTCGTACGGAGATAAAATCAATTAGGGGAAACGCAATTCCGGAGCCGCGCGCAGTGTACGTGTGTCGCGTGACACCGCCCGTATAGGGGAGTACAATTGGCACAGCACTGGGCGAGTGCTGGCGGCCAGTCTTCCAGTACTGGCGCAGTAATGGCAACCAGTGCTGGCGCAGTACTGGCATGACTGCTGGATGATAACTTTGGTCCAGCACTGGTAGTTGTATTCGCCCAGTACTGGGGGCCAATGCCGGCCAGCAATGGTATCTAACACAGCCAGTAGCGGGTAAGCAACGACCGTAAATATTCATTTTAATCAATTTCCAATTGATTATTCATTTTTAAAACATAAAGGTGCATCCTGCAGTCGTTTTAATAACATAATTCCATGATTAGTAGGAAAAAAAAAATAAAAAAAGGAAATCGTACTCGGGTACAATTTCTTCAATCGCTCTTTGAAAAGTGACGACAGCGGGATTCGAACCTAAGACCTATACGACCTACCTAATACCTAAACTACCTAACAAGCGCGCTAACCACTAGACCAAACCGACTAAGTGAAGAACTTATATTTTTTTTGTAACACGCGACTCGTGTGATTGCAGCCCTCGCTTCGCTCGGGCAGCAAACCTCACACTCGCCGCAATTGCCAACTTTCGACCCTTGTGGAGGTTTTTGAGGCCGCTGATTATGAAACTCAACTCTGAATTAATGAATTCAATATGGCAAATCCAATATAGAAATCAAAATACATAGTAACTTCATTCTTATAAAATGTAGTACTCCAGGTTCTTAAACGACTAATTATTAATCTCATCACCATATATTAGTATTCTGTTCGACGCTGACGTGCCGACCGTGCGAGATGGTGAGGTTATGTTAACCATTGGCGTCAATGCTGGGAGCCAGTGCTGGCGTACTATTGGCGGCCTTTACTCAGCCAGTGAACATTATCTAACGCTGGGAGCCAGTGCTGGCCTACTGTTGGCGGCCATTACTCAACCAGTGATCACTATCTAATGCTGGGAGCCAGTGCTGGCCTACTGTTGGCGGCCATTACTCAACCAGTGATCACTATCTAATGCTGGGAGCCAGCACTGGTTCGGAGTTGTGCCAGTAGTGGCAACCAACGGTTCGTAGCCATGACTGGACCAGTGCTGGGAGCCAGAACTGGCTCCGAGTTGGGCCAGTAGTGGGCAGCCAACGCTGCCCAGCCATTACTCGGCCAAGCATTGGTCCTGTAGTTACTGCTGGCATTTCCTCTACGGGCGCGCAGAAGTCGGAATCTCGTATGCACAGCTAACACGCCCTCGGCGTCTCGCGGTCACGCGATGTTATTTAATTTACAAGAAATAAAGTTCCGCGAGGCCGCCGTTAGGACTCGAAGTTTTTTTTCTCTGACTCTGAGAGCGCGAAATGTCAACGGGAGCTTTGCCCCGCGTCCGCCGAGCACGCGCCCTTTCGACCCTTTCTATATTCTGGTTCGGAGATCTCGGTCGCATTGTTTCGTCAAGTGCCACGAAATTCGAGGAGGTCGAATAAATCGACAACAATGGTTGCTCACGAACTTTTTAATAGAGAGCTAATCACACGCGCTGGCTTTGCGCTATGCTGCGCTCTTATTAAGTTTTAAAAGGGTAAATCGCAAAAAAAACCGTTTTTAGTTCATTTCGAAGAAATAAAATTTTGGTCGTTTTGTTTGTCAGAAGTCCTAGGTCTGGCCGCCGGGCCGAAAACTGCCCAAATCGGGGTCACGAAATTTATTTTTAAAAAAATCGACTTTTAAGCTATCTATCGTTCTCAAGTTGCATATTCTACCCCTGACAACAATGGTTTCAACCCTTTATCAGTGGATTAAAAAAATACGATATCTGACAGAACTGTCAAGGTTACCAAGGACAAATGAACTTGAACTCCGTCTGAGAGTCTCGGCCAATCACAGCACGAATAAACTGCTAACAATGCTTTTCCATGAACTTTTTAAAAGAGGGAAAGCTTTTACTTTTCTTTCGGCCGCATCGTGACGACGCACCGCGCTAGCTGTTTCGATTAAACTGGGCGAGCTGGTTCGATTATAGTCTCGCCACGACTAATCGTGACGAGACGAAAACGTGAACTTTTAATAAGATTTTTTTTTTACATCGTTCTCCCTTCTTCGGTGTTGCGAAAGAATTTCGAGTCTCAACGCTTGGGCCGCACGTGTTCGTATAGTCGATATCCGACGTTCAAGCCGGCGCGATGAAGCGCGGGGACGTTGCACGCCGCTACGCATAATATTTATCCGGCGTTCGATTCTCTTCTTCTCCGGATTGTTACGCGCGTCGCGAGCTGACGCCGTGTACGTCATATATAGTTTGCTATCGCGAGCGCGATCGTCGTCACCGACGTGAGAAATTCTCCGGAAGGGCGAGGCAAAAGTCGCCGAGGGGGATGGGGTGACGTGACTTCGATAAAAAGAACGTCGTCGTCGTCGTCGTCGTCGTCGTGCGCGAAAGCGCAGTTTCGCCGGCGAGGGCGCGACACGCCCTGAGCACAGAGACGCCGTGTAATCTACCTCGGTGCACTCGAGACTCTTGGTTCTCTCACACTTCGTGCTCTCTGTGTGTCAAGCCCGAGGGTCGCCCGCGATTCATCGTCGTCGTTGAGTATAATACTTTCTTATTATTCTTATTCTTTTTTTTTCGGGTACATTATTAAAAACGTTAACGCGCGATCGGCTAAAAAAATATAATAATAGAATATATATTTTTTTTAATAATCAAGTTTTAATATATGAAAAAAAAGATCCTGTCTAGGATGTTTTTTTTCGGAACGAGTTAAGTCCTGTCTAGGCCCCGGCCAGGCTGCCGTGGCCCCGATCAGGGCACTACCACGGCCCGACTAGCGTCAAGAAAGACGCAAAAAAATGGATAAATGAAAATAAATTTTTATAAATAATACATTTTAAATATATGAAAAAAAATACCCGACTCAAGTACTGACTACGCCCCGGCCAAGCTGCCATGGCCCCGATCAGAGCACGACCAGGGCCCGACCAGCGTTGAGAAAGACACGGAATCACTCATCCACATCCGATACAATTTCGCACTACGGGAGACCGCAACGCACCGCGCGGTTACCGATGAACGAATTATCATATCTTCGCTCCAGATCGATACGTCGACAATCCCATTGACGCGCGCTGCTGGAAGTCAACGACTGGAAGATTTTGCCCCGAGTTAATCAGAACGCGAGCGGGGATCAGTGGCGCTCCCGCGCGACACATCGTCAAATCGCATTGGCGCGCGGGAAACACACACATCGGAGCTCGCGAGGGACGCGAAGGCGGATAGAGAAAATGTGATTGCGGTTGCGCGCCATTACGTGATTGACGCGAGATTAGCGAGAAATCTATTCTCCTCTTCCTCCTCTTCTTCCTCTACCCTCCTCCGTATCCCCCCTCCCCGCAGCTTTCGCCCGCAGCAGCCACGTATAACAATATCGCCATCCCTATTTTAGCAAAAGATTTGTTGGGGCACTACAGCTGCGCCAGTGTCGCTGCTGGTGCTACTGCACTCCGAAAAATGTGTGGTAGACTTTGCCATACGACATAGTCACCTGAGAGGACAACAATGGTTTTATAATTCTCGCGACGATAATTAATGTAACCAGCAATATATTACGGTACCTGTGACCAACTTCTCTAGTAAAATTCGCTATATTTCGCATTGTTATCCCATGGATTTTTCATTATATTGAAGTTTGCATCGTTCACTGTCAGAAAAGACTGGCATTTTTTATCCATGAGCTCGTCAATTAAATTTAATATACGATTGTGATATTAAATTAAGGTACCTTTGCAATGAAATTAAAATAAATAAAAAAAATAAAAGTACTTTTAGAGTAAAATTGAAGCGAATTATAAAAATTACTGTACCAAAAATAAATTTTACCTCGCACATGTATAGTAAAATGTAGTGTACCAGTTTATGAATAAAAACTTCCAGTACATGTACATTACATTTCAAGTAATTTGTTTTTTCAATTTTGGAAAGCAACGAAAATAAAAAGTACATATATATATTCTCATGAACCCTCTCTATCTCTATCTCTCTATCTCTATCTCTCTATCTCTATCTCTCTATCTCTATCTCTCTATCTCTATCTCTCTATCTCTATCTCTCTATCTCTATCTCTCTATCTCTATCTCTCTATCTCTATCTCTCTATCTCTATCTCTCTATCTCTATCTCTCTATCTCTATCTCTCTATCTCTATCTCTCTATCTCTATCTCTCTATCTCTATCTCTCTATCTCTATCTCTCTATCTCTATCTCTCTATCTCTATCTCTCTATCTCTATCTCTCTATCTCTATCTCTCTATCTCTATCTCTCTATCTCTATCTCTCTATCTCTATCTCTCTATCTCTATCTCTCTATCTCTATCTCTCTATCTCTATCTCTCTATCTCTATCTCTCTATCTCTATCTCTCTATCTCTATCTCTCTATCTCTATCTCTCTATCTCTATCTCTCTATCTCTATCTCTCTATCTCTATCTCTCTATCTCTATCTCTCTATCTCTATCTCTCTATCTCTATCTCTCTATCTCTATCTCTCTATCTCTATCTCTCTATCTCTATCTCTCTATCTCTATCTCTCTATCTCTATCTCTCTATCTCTATCTCTCTATCTCTATCTCTCTATCTCTATCTCTCTATCTCTATCTCTCTATCTCTATCTCTCTATCTCTATCTCTCTATCTCTATCTCTCTATCTCTATCTCTCTATCTCTATCTCTCTATCTCTATCTCTCTATCTCTATCTCTCTATCTCTATCTCTCTATCTCTATCTCTCTATCTCTATCTCTCTATCTCTATCTCTCTATCTCTATCTCTCTATCTCTATCTCTCTATCTCTATCTCTCTATCTCTATCTCTCTATCTCTATCTCTCTATCTCTATCTCTCTATCTCTATCTCTCTATCTCTATCTCTCTATCTCTATCTCTCTATCTCTATCTCTCTATCTCTATCTCTCTATCTCTATCTCTCTATCTCTATCTCTCTATCTCTATCTCTCTATCTCTATCTCTCTATCTCTATCTCTCTATCTCTATCTCTCTATCTCTATCTCTCTATCTCTATCTCTCTATCTCTATCTCTCTATCTCTATCTCTCTATCTCTATCTCTCTATCTCTATCTCTCTATCTCTATCTCTCTATCTCTATCTCTCTATCTCTATCTCTCTATCTCTATCTCTCTATCTCTATCTCTCTATCTCTATCTCTCTATCTCTATCTCTCTATCTCTATCTCTCTATCTCTATCTCTCTATCTCTATCTCTCTATCTCTATCTCTCTATCTCTATCTCTCTATCTCTATCTCTCTATCTCTATCTCTCTATCTCTATCTCTCTATCTCTATCTCTCTATCTCTATCTCTCTATCTCTATCTCTCTATCTCTATCTCTCTATCTCTATCTCTCTATCTCTATCTCTCTATCTCTATCTCTCTATCTCTATCTCTCTATCTCTATCTCTCTATCTCTATCTCTCTATCTCTATCTCTCTATCTCTATCTCTCTATCTCTATCTCTCTATCTCTATCTCTCTATCTCTATCTCTCTATCTCTATCTCTCTATCTCTATCTCTCTATCTCTATCTCTCTATCTCTATCTCTCTATCTCTATCTCTCTATCTCTATCTCTCTATCTCTATCTCTCTATCTCTATCTCTCTATCTCTATCTCTCTATCTCTATCTCTCTATCTCTATCTCTCTATCTCTATCTCTCTATCTCTATCTCTCTATCTCTATCTCTCTATCTCTATCTCTCTATCTCTATCTCTCTATCTCTATCTCTCTATCTCTATCTCTCTATCTCTATCTCTCTATCTCTATCTCTCTATCTCTATCTCTCTATCTCTATCTCTCTATCTCTATCTCTCTATCTCTATCTCTCTATCTCTATCTCTCTATCTCTATCTCTCTATCTCTATCTCTCTATCTCTATCTCTCTATCTCTATCTCTCTATCTCTATCTCTCTATCTCTATCTCTCTATCTCTATCTCTCTATCTCTATCTCTCTATCTCTATCTCTCTATCTCTATCTCTCTATCTCTATCTCTCTATCTCTATCTCTCTATCTCTATCTCTCTATCTCTATCTCTCTATCTCTATCTCTCTATCTCTATCTCTCTATCTCTATCTCTCTATCTCTATCTCTCTATCTCTATCTCTCTATCTCTATCTCTCTATCTCTATCTCTCTATCTCTATCTCTCTATCTCTATCTCTCTATCTCTATCTCTCTATCTCTATCTCTCTATCTCTATCTCTCTATCTCTATCTCTCTATCTCTATCTCTCTATCTCTATCTCTCTATCTCTATCTCTCTATCTCTATCTCTCTATCTCTATCTCTCTATCTCTATCTCTCTATCTCTATCTCTCTATCTCTATCTCTCTATCTCTATCTCTCTATCTCTATCTCTCTATCTCTATCTCTCTATCTCTATCTCTCTATCTCTATCTCTCTATCTCTATCTCTCTATCTCTATCTCTCTATCTCTATCTCTCTATCTCTATCTCTCTATCTCTATCTCTCTATCTCTATCTCTCTATCTCTATCTCTCTATCTCTATCTCTCTATCTCTATCTCTCTATCTCTATCTCTCTATCTCTATCTCTCTATCTCTATCTCTCTATCTCTATCTCTCTATCTCTATCTCTCTATCTCTATCTCTCTATCTCTATCTCTCTATCTCTATCTCTCTATCTCTATCTCTCTATCTCTATCTCTCTATCTCTATCTCTCTATCTCTATCTCTCTATCTCTATCTCTCTATCTCTATCTCTCTATCTCTATCTCTCTATCTCTATCTCTCTATCTCTATCTCTCTATCTCTATCTCTCTATCTCTATCTCTCTATCTCTATCTCTCTATCTCTATCTCTCTATCTCTATCTCTCTATCTCTATCTCTCTATCTCTATCTCTCTATCTCTATCTCTCTATCTCTATCTCTCTATCTCTATCTCTCTATCTCTATCTCTCTATCTCTATCTCTCTATCTCTATCTCTCTATCTCTATCTCTCTATCTCTATCTCTCTATCTCTATCTCTCTATCTCTATCTCTCTATCTCTATCTCTCTATCTCTATCTCTCTATCTCTATCTCTCTATCTCTATCTCTCTATCTCTATCTCTCTATCTCTATCTCTCTATCTCTATCTCTCTATCTCTATCTCTCTATCTCTATCTCTCTATCTCTATCTCTCTATCTCTATCTCTCTATCTCTATCTCTCTATCTCTATCTCTCTATCTCTATCTCTCTATCTCTATCTCTCTATCTCTATCTCTCTATCTCTATCTCTCTATCTCTATCTCTCTATCTCTATCTCTCTATCTCTATCTCTCTATCTCTATCTCTCTATCTCTATCTCTCTATCTCTATCTCTCTATCTCTATCTCTCTATCTCTATCTCTCTATCTCTATCTCTCTATCTCTATCTCTCTATCTCTATCTCTCTATCTCTATCTCTCTATCTCTATCTCTCTATCTCTATCTCTCTATCTCTATCTCTCTATCTCTATCTCTCTATCTCTATCTCTCTATCTCTATCTCTCTATCTCTATCTCTCTATCTCTATCTCTCTATCTCTATCTCTCTATCTCTATCTCTCTATCTCTATCTCTCTATCTCTATCTCTCTATCTCTATCTCTCTATCTCTATCTCTCTATCTCTATCTCTCTATCTCTATCTCTCTATCTCTATCTCTCTATCTCTATCTCTCTATCTCTATCTCTCTATCTCTATCTCTCTATCTCTATCTCTCTATCTCTATCTCTCTATCTCTATCTCTCTATCTCTATCTCTCTATCTCTATCTCTCTATCTCTATCTCTCTATCTCTATCTCTCTATCTCTATCTCTCTATCTCTATCTCTCTATCTCTATCTCTCTATCTCTATCTCTCTATCTCTATCTCTCTATCTCTATCTCTCTATCTCTATCTCTCTATCTCTATCTCTCTATCTCTATCTCTCTATCTCTATCTCTCTATCTCTATCTCTCTATCTCTATCTCTCTATCTCTATCTCTCTATCTCTATCTCTCTATCTCTATCTCTCTATCTCTATCTCTCTATCTCTATCTCTCTATCTCTATCTCTCTCTATCTCTATCTCTCTATCTCTATCTCTCTATCTCTATCTCTCTATCTCTATCTCTCTATCTCTATCTCTCTATCTCTATCTCTCTATCTCTATCTCTCTATCTCTATCTCTCTATCTCTATCTCTCTATCTCTATCTCTCTATCTCTATCTCTCTATCTCTATCTCTCTATCTCTATCTCTCTATCTCTATCTCTCTATCTCTATCTCTCTATCTCTATCTCTCTATCTCTATCTCTCTATCTCTATCTCTCTATCTCTATCTCTCTATCTCTATCTCTCTATCTCTATCTCTCTATCTCTATCTCTCTATCTCTATCTCTCTATCTCTATCTCTCTATCTCTATCTCTCTATCTCTATCTCTCTATCTCTATCTCTCTATCTCTATCTCTCTATCTCTATCTCTCTATCTCTATCTCTCTATCTCTATCTCTCTATCTCTATCTCTCTATCTCTATCTCTCTATCTCTATCTCTCTATCTCTATCTCTCTATCTCTATCTCTCTATCTCTATCTCTCTATCTCTATCTCTCTATCTCTATCTCTCTATCTCTATCTCTCTATCTCTATCTCTCTATCTCTATCTCTCTATCTCTATCTCTCTATCTCTATCTCTCTATCTCTATCTCTCTATCTCTATCTCTCTATCTCTATCTCTCTATCTCTATCTCTCTATCTCTATCTCTCTATCTCTATCTCTCTATCTCTATCTCTCTATCTCTATCTCTCTATCTCTATCTCTCTATCTCTATCTCTCTATCTCTATCTCTCTATCTCTATCTCTCTATCTCTATCTCTCTATCTCTATCTCTCTATCTCTATCTCTCTATCTCTATCTCTCTATCTCTATCTCTCTATCTCTATCTCTCTATCTCTATCTCTCTATCTCTATCTCTCTATCTCTATCTCTCTATCTCTATCTCTCTATCTCTATCTCTCTATCTCTATCTCTCTATCTCTATCTCTCTATCTCTATCTCTCTATCTCTATCTCTCTATCTCTATCTCTCTATCTCTATCTCTCTATCTCTATCTCTCTATCTCTATCTCTCTATCTCTATCTCTCTATCTCTATCTCTCTATCTCTATCTCTCTATCTCTATCTCTCTATCTCTATCTCTCTATCTCTATCTCTCTATCTCTATCTCTCTATCTCTATCTCTCTATCTCTATCTCTCTATCTCTATCTCTCTATCTCTATCTCTCTATCTCTATCTCTCTATCTCTATCTCTCTATCTCTATCTCTCTATCTCTATCTCTCTATCTCTATCTCTCTATCTCTATCTCTCTATCTCTATCTCTCTATCTCTATCTCTCTATCTCTATCTCTCTATCTCTATCTCTCTATCTCTATCTCTCTATCTCTATCTCTCTATCTCTATCTCTCTATCTCTATCTCTCTATCTCTATCTCTCTATCTCTATCTCTCTATCTCTATCTCTCTATCTCTATCTCTCTATCTCTATCTCTCTATCTCTATCTCTCTATCTCTATCTCTCTATCTCTATCTCTCTATCTCTATCTCTCTATCTCTATCTCTCTATCTCTATCTCTCTATCTCTATCTCTCTATCTCTATCTCTCTATCTCTATCTCTCTATCTCTATCTCTCTATCTCTATCTCTCTATCTCTATCTCTCTATCTCTATCTCTCTATCTCTATCTCTCTATCTCTATCTCTCTATCTCTATCTCTCTATCTCTATCTCTCTATCTCTATCTCTCTATCTCTATCTCTCTATCTCTATCTCTCTATCTCTATCTCTCTATCTCTATCTCTCTATCTCTATCTCTCTATCTCTATCTCTCTATCTCTATCTCTCTATCTCTATCTCTCTATCTCTATCTCTCTATCTCTATCTCTCTATCTCTATCTCTCTATCTCTATCTCTCTATCTCTATCTCTCTATCTCTATCTCTCTATCTCTATCTCTCTATCTCTATCTCTCTATCTCTATCTCTCTATCTCTATCTCTCTATCTCTATCTCTCTATCTCTATCTCTCTATCTCTATCTCTCTATCTCTATCTCTCTATCTCTATCTCTCTATCTCTATCTCTCTATCTCTATCTCTCTATCTCTATCTCTCTATCTCTATCTCTCTATCTCTATCTCTCTATCTCTATCTCTCTATCTCTATCTCTCTATCTCTATCTCTCTATCTCTATCTCTCTATCTCTATCTCTCTATCTCTATCTCTCTATCTCTATCTCTCTATCTCTATCTCTCTATCTCTATCTCTCTATCTCTATCTCTCTATCTCTATCTCTCTATCTCTATCTCTCTATCTCTATCTCTCTATCTCTATCTCTCTATCTCTATCTCTCTATCTCTATCTCTCTATCTCTATCTCTCTATCTCTATCTCTCTATCTCTATCTCTCTATCTCTATCTCTCTATCTCTATCTCTCTATCTCTATCTCTCTATCTCTATCTCTCTATCTCTATCTCTCTATCTCTATCTCTCTATCTCTATCTCTCTATCTCTATCTCTCTATCTCTATCTCTCTATCTCTATCTCTCTATCTCTATCTCTCTATCTCTATCTCTCTATCTCTATCTCTCTATCTCTATCTCTCTATCTCTATCTCTCTATCTCTATCTCTCTATCTCTATCTCTCTATCTCTATCTCTATCTCTCTATCTCTCTATCTCTATCTCTCTATCTCTATCTCTCTATCTCTATCTCTATCTCTCTATCTCTCTATCTCTATCTCTATCTCTCTATCTCTCTATCTCTATCTCTATCTCTCTATCTCTCTATCTCTATCTCTATCTCTCTATCTCTATCTCTCTATCTCTATCTCTCTATCTCTATCTCTATCTCTCTATCTCTATCTCTCTATCTCTATCTCTCTATCTCTATCTCTCTATCTCTATCTCTCTATCTCTATCTCTCTATCTCTATCTCTCTATCTCTATCTCTCTATCTCTATCTCTCTATCTCTATCTCTCTATCTCTATCTCTCTATCTCTATCTCTCTATCTCTATCTCTCTATCTCTATCTCTCTATCTCTATCTCTCTATCTCTATCTCTCTATCTCTATCTCTCTATCTCTATCTCTCTATCTCTATCTCTCTATCTCTATCTCTCTATCTCTATCTCTATCTCTATCTCTCTATCTCTATCTCTCTATCTCTATCTCTCTATCTCTATCTCTCTATCTCTATCTCTCTATCTCTATCTCTCTATCTCTATCTCTCTATCTCTATCTCTCTATCTCTATCTCTCTATCTCTATCTCTCTATCTCTATCTCTCTATCTCTATCTCTCTATCTCTATCTCTCTATCTCTATCTCTCTATCTCTATCTCTCTATCTCTATCTCTCTATCTCTATCTCTCTATCTCTATCTCTCTATCTCTATCTCTCTATCTCTATCTCTCTATCTCTATCTCTCTATCTCTATCTCTCTATCTCTATCTCTCTATCTCTATCTCTCTATCTCTATCTCTCTATCTCTATCTCTCTATCTCTATCTCTCTATCTCTATCTCTCTATCTCTATCTCTCTATCTCTATCTCTCTATCTCTATCTCTCTATCTCTATCTCTCTATCTCTATCTCTCTATCTCTATCTCTCTATCTCTATCTCTCTATCTCTATCTCTCTATCTCTATCTCTCTATCTCTATCTCTCTATCTCTATCTCTCTATCTCTATCTCTATCTCTATCTCTATCTCTCTATCTCTATCTCTCTATCTCTATCTCTCTATCTCTATCTCTCTATCTCTATCTCTCTATCTCTATCTCTCTATCTCTATCTCTCTATCTCTATCTCTCTATCTCTATCTCTCTATCTCTATCTCTCTATCTCTATCTCTCTATCTCTATCTCTCTATCTCTATCTCTCTATCTCTATCTCTCTATCTCTATCTCTCTATCTCTATCTCTCTATCTCTATCTCTCTATCTCTATCTCTCTATCTCTATCTCTCTATCTCTATCTCTCTATCTCTATCTCTCTATCTCTATCTCTCTATCTCTATCTCTCTATCTCTATCTCTCTATCTCTATCTCTCTATCTCTATCTCTCTATCTCTATCTCTCTATCTCTATCTCTCTATCTCTATCTCTCTATCTCTATCTCTCTATCTCTATCTCTCTATCTCTATCTCTCTATCTCTATCTCTCTATCTCTATCTCTCTATCTCTATCTCTCTATCTCTATCTCTCTATCTCTATCTCTCTATCTCTATCTCTCTATCTCTATCTCTCTATCTCTATCTCTCTATCTCTATCTCTCTATCTCTATCTCTCTATCTCTATCTCTCTATCTCTATCTCTCTATCTCTATCTCTCTATCTCTATCTCTCTATCTCTATCTCTCTATCTCTATCTCTCTATCTCTATCTCTCTATCTCTATCTCTCTATCTCTATCTCTCTATCTCTATCTCTCTATCTCTATCTCTCTATCTCTATCTCTCTATCTCTATCTCTCTATCTCTATCTCTCTATCTCTATCTCTCTATCTCTATCTCTCTATCTCTATCTCTCTATCTCTATCTCTCTATCTCTATCTCTCTATCTCTATCTCTCTATCTCTATCTCTCTATCTCTATCTCTCTATCTCTATCTCTCTATCTCTATCTCTCTATCTCTATCTCTCTATCTCTATCTCTCTATCTCTATCTCTCTATCTCTATCTCTCTATCTCTATCTCTATCTCTATCTCTCTATCTCTATCTCTCTATCTCTATCTCTCTATCTCTATCTCTCTATCTCTATCTCTCTATCTCTATCTCTCTATCTCTATCTCTCTATCTCTATCTCTCTATCTCTATCTCTCTATCTCTATCTCTCTATCTCTATCTCTCTATCTCTATCTCTCTATCTCTATCTCTCTATCTCTATCTCTCTATCTCTATCTCTCTATCTCTATCTCTCTATCTCTATCTCTCTATCTCTATCTCTCTATCTCTATCTCTCTATCTCTATCTCTCTATCTCTATCTCTCTATCTCTATCTCTCTATCTCTATCTCTCTATCTCTATCTCTCTATCTCTATCTCTCTATCTCTATCTCTCTATCTCTATCTCTCTATCTCTATCTCTCTATCTCTATCTCTCTATCTCTATCTCTCTATCTCTATCTCTCTATCTCTATCTCTCTATCT